>CM029602.1:95418712-95976170 GCA_017311375.1 Mytilus coruscus | reverse complement strand
AGGTATTTTAAGAAAGAAGTTCTTTTATTGCTGTTTCAAAGTAAGCAGTCTATGTTTAAATGTTTAGCAGAATTATAAGCCCCACTTCATAGCTGCACTTAAGTGACTTTGGATGTAAGGTATACTAGTATATTTTACATTGATCAAACATTAAAATTTTGTTGATTACCGGTAATCATGGTTTTGAAGCACTTGCATCCAATAGGTCATTGATATATGGAATTTAATTATATTTATATCTGAATTAGGGAATACAGTTGTTTCATTTGCAAAGATATTAAATTTTAGGCCTTAACTTAATGTACTGAATGGTTATAACAATTTTCAGATTAAAATTATTAATTAGAAGTTATTAAAAACTATCTACACTGCTATTAATGCAGTTATTCTATGTATGACTATCAAATTACTGTATTTAATTTTGTTGTTTAACCTCATTGGCAACAGTTTTGTTTTTCTTGAACCCACACGTACGATAACAATAATTGTCTGTAATGTCAGTTTGAAGCAACATATGTAGCATGAAGTGCAGTGTTCCAGCTTAAATCTCAGGGCAGAAGGGACAAGTGCTGGTTGTCTGAAAGGGCACTTTAGCACAATCACCCAGATTGTAAGGGCACTGTTGGACAGTGTAAAATGACCTTGAATAATGTGGACAATAGTTGTTTTTTAAGCATATTTAGATATTATTTTGTTCTTGATTTTGGTTCCATTAAGAATTTGTTATCACATTATCATACCAAGAACCAAAGCAAATTATTTTATTTTAATCAAAACAAACTTGTACATTTGTACATAAGTGTATTAATTTAAAAGTTAAAGTAGCTTGTGAAAGGTGCAGATCATCAACTAAAAATAGAAAACTACTTACAAAAAAATTCATTCAATTGATATTTAACCAACATCAACAGATGTACTAACATGAATAACACTGTCTAATCTACACACTGATAAAGTCTAAGGTGACATGAAAGAAAATGGTTGGTTAGTATTTACATATACTGAATATTTTTGATTACTGTTTCCATTTCACCCATTTTGATTGGAAATCAGGAAAATGACATGAATTTTAATTGACCGATTAATTATGACAAATTAATTAGTCTAATTTGTTTAAAAGGTAATGAAATTAACATGTAGTTTTTCATTACAATAAAATGTAATTTTAACAAAATTAATTATCAAAATTAAAGATTGAATTAGATAGAGGATTTCTTAACTTGTGTACATGTATGGTTTAACTTTTTTACATTAAGTTTTAACCATGCAAGTATATGATCAATTGACAATTAGATAAAAAAAAAAGACAATTCTAGCATTTCAACATTTGTCTGAAAAATCAATACTAATAACTCCTTGATACAATTTATCATTTATATCCTAATTTATTCAAACTTATTGTATGTAGTTAGTCTGTATAATTGTCTCATATTGTAAATTTCTTGTAGTCTCAAATCTTTTCTGAAATCTCATAGGTGTAAATATTTCCTGTAGTTTAAGAAGGTGGTTGTTTATTATTTTGTTGTTGTGAGTGATATGCAAAAACTTCGTTTATAAATGTATAGTGTCAGTGAACAAAACATTGTAGGTCACCAATGGCAGACTACTAAATGTTTTGAGATATATTTATTTACCTATCCCAAAGAGCAAAGTTTCATAATGTAAGCCTTCCATTGATGAAATGAAAAGTTTAATGATCACATCAACCTGTATTTTATAGCAAATTATTTTCTGTGTGTATTGATGAGAAGTCCTGAAGTTCAATATTTAGTTGAAGTAAAACTCCTGATAAAGCAAATCTCAATTTAAGTCAAGACAGCAACCCACATATTTGAGCATTGTACACTAATCACCAGCTCCAAACTCAACTAAACCAAATTTTCATAAGGGATATCTGTGTCTTAACCAAAACATAATCCTTGCAAGTCACACTGGCTTAAAGCAGGAAGATATGTTAGAATAATAATTTTATTATAAACAATCAATCAGTTTTGGCCCTTGAGAAACACTCAGCATACAAAATAAAATTTTGAGTTCCTGCCTGAGCAAGTCAGCTTGCAACCTTCAGTGTGAGGAAGAACCTGCCTGCCCGACAATGCGCTAGCCAGGAAGTGGAGTGTCTCCACAGAGAGGATGAGAATAGACATCTCATCTGCAGCCGGGTTGTGCAAGGTCTGCATCAGGGGATAGCCCATGTGGTGCTATTACAAGTAGTAAGTAGCAGGGTCTATCAAACTGGCGCTGGAATAATTTTGATCAAATTTGTCCCCGAAATGCTTGGGAATGAATGAAATTTTAGAAATGACCAGTGATAAAATTCCATCAAGGTCCAAAAACTCAGATGGAACAGCTGAGTGCCCCCAAGGATTTAGGAGTGTGTAATTCACCTTCAATAAAGTCATGAGAAAAAAAAAAAAATATAAAAATAAAATACACCTGTTTACATATTAAATCATAATAATGTAAATACATTTTGTAATGATAGATAAAACATCATAATGCTATGTGTTAAGAATTACCTAACAAATCTTATGCATACTTAATTCAAGAAGATAACACTCTTATATACCTGCAGTAACTATGAGAGGACCAGCGTCAATACATAAATTTACAGATGAGTCAAATTGGTTCAAGCATGAGAATGCTATAATAAGAAATTAAATTCAGTATTCAATGACCAGAATGCCAGAAAATAATATTCAGTATTTAAATATGAGAATATTATGAAAATGAAATTCAGTATCTAAAGAGGAGAAGACTATAAAATGATATTCAGTATTCAATAAAGAGAATACCATAAAAATAATATTCACTATTCAATGATGAAAATTCTATAAAAATGATAATCAGTATTCGAATTATGAGAATGCTATTAAAATAATATTCAATGATGAAAATGCTATAAATGATAATCAGTGTTCAAATTATGAGAATGCTAGAAAATCCAAGTTTCAAACATTAGAATGCTATAAAATTATCTTCAGTATTCAATGATGAGAATGCTGTAAAAAGGATATTCAATGTCAAAATTCTAAAATGAGAAAGCTACACCAGATCTATTAATTATAGATTTAAACGTTATAGTAGATGCATTCAGTATTGCATTTAAGAGTGAGGATGAAAAAACTGCCTGTATGGCAATATGCCAGTTCGGGAATGTGGAGCGAGGGGTCTCCACAGAAAGGATGAGACTAGACATCTCATCTGCAGCCGGGTTGTGCAAGGTCTGCATCAAGATGATAGCCCATGTGCTAGTAGAGTAGCAGGGGTCTATCAAAACTGGCTCTGCAATACAGGCATTAGGATGCAATAAATCATATTCAGTATGATAAAATTTTCTAAATAAATTTGTGAAGATGCCAATCTGTTGAATTTTTATGCAGTTAATAAATAAATCCTTGGCTAGAAGTTCTCATCATTGAATACATGTTATATGCAGTTAATATATTTAATAGTCCTTTCGAAGTGTTCAAAATTCAAAGGTAGTGATAGATTCTGGGTTGGTATTGAGAGCTTGTCTGTATTTAAGCTAAACATTGTATGTGTAAATAAAAATTGGATAAGCATGTATACTTTACAGTAGACATGACTGTAATCCAACATATTAATATACTAAACAGTTACACTTTCAGTCCATCAGTTACTCCTCCGCAGTTTATAGAGCAATAAAACCTACGTGCATACTGTCTCTAACTTTAAATAAATAGATAATTGTAAAAAGGGGTAAACACCTTGTATAAGACATACAAATGTATAAAACATCACTTTATAATAAGTACAAGCCAGCTGTATGGTTCCTTGGTTTAGACAGTTTTAATTGTAAAATAGTCCATCTAAAAGGTGTATATTGTCAGATTCTAAGGATTCAAGTATGCTAAAAATAGCAGCGTCCCAATTACAATTTGGTTTAGAATCACATACTTCCTGACCTCTTGGGTACAGATGAGGCTCACAGTAGTGCTGTTTTGTAGTCAATATCCTAAATTTGGTACAGATTGAATGGTTGGAGAAATTATGTCCACATGGAAAATAGAATCTGAACATACTCCATGTTGTAGTAAGGAGTCTCTAGTATCAAATGTTGTATGGTTAAAGTATCTGTTATAATCCTGTTTGAACATGGGAGCATTCTGAATTTGATTAATGTGTTGCTCATCTGTGCTTTAAAACCACAGCTTAAGGATGAAATATTGTTTAATATTATCAAATTTCAAAGTGATACTACAATAAGAATACTGGCAATGTTCAAGTGTATACATGTATGTCGGTATGACTGAGCTTCAGTTGATTTAAATGTAAAGTTTAATATCCACGCCTGGAAAATGTTGGTCCCATTGACATATAAGTTCAGCTGTAGCCCCATCTAGGTAAATTTATCACTTTAAACTGACAGTGTCCAAAGTCTTTGTTTGTAAATCTGATGAAACTCAGTGTGCATACAGGAGGTGCATGTCTCCATTTCCATAATGTTTTAATATGCAAAAGAAATAAAGAAAGGTGTCAGTAATAGGCAATATAGAATGCTGGACTTCATTCTATGAATTCTATGAATATATATGTAAAACAAGCAAAGTAACTGTTTTACGCATGAAGAATCATTTGAAATCAGAACTGAATTATACTAAATGTCAACAAGTGTAATTCCTCAACTTTTTAAATCAGTAAAGTACTGGTATAGGAAATGCAAAATAACTTTAATATCTGTATAATCCTTATATTAAACACATGATATAAAGAGGTATTAAGCATATATAAAATAAACTATATTCTGTGATTGTCAGAAATAAGTGTCTCTCAATTATAAAAACAAAAATTGTAATAAACTACTTTGCCCAACATGGCCAGCCCTTAGATCATGTAGATTTGACTAAAATATCTTTATTTAATCTATCTGAGGATCATGAAACTACTTTAGTAAAAGTGCAATAGGTGGAGCAAACACTAATAACTGAAAGAGAGAGAGACAAATAATAATAAAAAAAAAATAATAATATATTATACAACTAATTAAAGATCATAAAAACCATATTATATGTAGCTGTTTTCTGAATATGCATTTTAAATATGTGAAACAAAAATTATAATAAACACTTGCCCAACATGGCCAGGCCCTTAGATTTTGAATAAATTATCTTTACTTAATCTATCTTAGGATCATGAAAACTACTTCAGTAAAAATGTAAATAACTGTAAGCGTGAGACAAAAAAAATAAATAAAAATAAATAAATGAATAAATAATTAAAATATACAACTTGTTAACTTATTAACGATAATGAAAAGGATCCATATTGGATGAAGCTGTTTTCTGAATAAGCATTTTAAAACATGAATAAAGTGCATATAAACATGATAAGTTTTATATAAACCAGTTAGATCAGTAGTCTATTGTTTGCCTGAAATTAAGAAATTTCAAAGAAAACTCCAAGCACAATACATCTGTATATAAGAAATAAAATTCAGTCCAAATATACTTGCCTAGAACAGTTGTTTTGAAAATATCTTTCTGTATGGTCAGGACTCACAAGTCGTACGGATCCAAATAGCCTGACAACTCTCCATCCAAGTAGTAAACCATTAAGTCTTGGATCTGCTGTAAATCCTGCTCTGTCTCATAATTTACTCTCTAACACAGTTAAAAACTTTACAAGTATTATCAAATAATAATGCATTATATTGGTCACCCATACTCAGATTATCTTGATATGATAGTGTACATGTACCACACAAGTTTACAAACATTGAAAACTCAGTTGTGTATGGGTTAATAAGATCCAAAGGTGAATAAACAAGTTCATGTACAAAGCAGTAAATATTAAAAGTCAGTCAATAGTAGTTGATCAGTGAATGCAGCCACAGTGAGACAATGTTAAGGTTAATCCAAAAAACACAATGTTCATATCCAGTAGTTTAAAATGAAATAATAATAAATTGACTAAAAGCACTGTAAACTATATCAACTAGTCAGACTGCTATGAACCTAGAAAGTGGTTATACAAAGACCATGCATATAATTTTTATGGCTTCACACACAGATTGGGTACATCAATCATATAGGGGGAGGAGACTGACCTTACTTGGCCTTCAGAATGATATACTAATTGTTGTTCAATAAATTTTATAAGATCTGTTATCATAATCTGCATTTCCTCACCAAGAGTAATTGCTTGTGACATGTACATGATGTATCTGATTAGGAAAAGATTAATGTGCGTCCTGGTGAGACTCCATAACCTCAAAGTGTCAAATACCATAGAAATTATTCTCAAGCTAAAACAGGTGGTCAATGATGTTAAATGTATCAATGATGTCAACATCTTTCACCAGATATTAATTATATGCTTGTTTGTATAAACAAAACTTATATTACATATAAGTCAAATATGAAAATCGTGCTATCAAAAGATTTGAAAAAAGTCACAGGTATTTAAAAAACAAGGAAGTGTTTTTGTGTATTGACACAACCCAGGTTTAAATATGGATTTAAATCGTGACAATTTGATAAACTACTAATTAGAAAAAGTGACTGGACACATTACAATGAAATGTCCTCATGTAAGTTGATGATGTATTATAAAAAATGCCACAAGTTCAGTATATGTGTACATTGTATTGTGTTACTTAAGATTTATAAAAATTTTATAACACCCGACCTAAAGGCTTCAGTAGATTGTTATAGTGTCCATTATTACTGTTTTTGTTGTGTGTTTATAAAATTGACATATTTGAGTATTGATAAAATGTATCCATAGAGTAAGTATAATGATTGTGAACAGATTATTCTTTACTTATATGTAAGACTATAAGCACAAAGATCCATATAATAAGAATATTATGTTAGTAACAATTTTAAGGATATTTTGTATGGTTCATTATGATTCATGTTAAAATATTTAATTTGTATTTGTTGATTCCACTTTATAACAATTGTCTTTGTATGTAAGTTTTATCTGGTATTAACCCCTCTCCTACATGTACCTATGTAAGTTTTATCTGGTATTAACCCCTCTACATGTACCTGTAAGTTTTATCTAACCCCTCTCCTACATGTACCTATGTAAGTTTTATCTGGTATTAACCCTCTCCTACATGTACCTATGTAAGTTTTATCTGGTATTAACCCTCTCCTACATGTACCTATGTAAGTTTTATCTGGTATTAACCCTCTCCTACATGTACCTATGCAAGTAATTGAACAATGCATCCGTATTAGCAATTTACATTCACCGTTTTTATGCACGTTTCTATAGCTTATTGTAGGTACACATGTACCTAATCTTTTACATTAATTTAAAGGCTCAAATAATTTCTCTTTTTTATCATTAGTACATTGTAATTGATACATGTATTGATAGACAGTGTGATATATGATTCCGTTCAAATATTTAAAGGGTAATTTACAGGTACGTAAATATTCACTTGTTCTTGGAGAGACCTTGCTTGAAAAAATAAACCCTTTGCAGAATGTATAACATTTGAATAATTAATCATATTCTTCCACAGATAAGGCCATGTGATTAAGTTCTGAGTAAAAGACACAATGTCAAGAGACCCACGTGGTGATCCATCCTGGACCAGGCGGGATGAAGCTGTGGAAATGTCTCAAAGTAAGTAAAATATTTTTACAGACATTTGACCTTGATATTTCATACTGGATCCCATGTCAAAGGCATGTACTAAAAGGTTGAGTGGAGTGGAGTGGAGTGTTGGAGTGGAGTGGTGGAGTGGAGTGCTGGAGTGGAGTGCTGGAGTGGAGTGGTGGAGTGCTGGAGTGTTGGAGTGGAGTCATGGAGTGAAAACATGGAGTTAAGAAATGGAGTGTAGTTGAGTTGTTGGGTTAATAGTTTTAAAATTAAACCAATTTATAAGATATGTTTTTATAGCTTTAAAAATGATAGAATGAATTTGGTTGTTTGGTCTCAACAACGTCCAACTGCTTTCATGTACATTGTACCAATATAATTCACCTTGGATGTGTCATAGGTATGATTTAAGGTTGTATCTCCAATCATGCAGTCTAGGTCGCACCAATTTAAAGATGTCCTGAAATGTATAAGATGCACCATGAGGGCGTTAGCCCAAGTAGGTGTATCTAATTTACACTCCAAAATAATATGATTAATGTTAAATGATAGATTTCTATAATTAAGGAGGGGGTCTTTCAGCAATTTTACCTTAGTTAACGACATTCTGGTGTAAATAATTTTACTTGCAAAGCAAAGTTAAAGTTATAAACATCAAGTATATAAAAAAACAACAGCATAAACAGAACAGTCTTTTGCAAGAAAAACGACACTTGGAGTCTGTATGTTTCATTTGAAAAAGATATGAATTTGCTTATTTGGTTAAAGATCTATGTATCTATGGAGATCAATATATCATTCATTTAAGTTATTTTTAAATCAAGAATCAAAACTTTGTCTGTTTGACATAAATTATATAGTTTTATTCGATGATGATCAATTAATGATTTTTTTATACATTTCAATATTTAAGAATCTTGTCATTCACATGAAATGTAGCACATCAGATTCATGGGATAATCTTTTAAACTTTTAGGTCACGTCCGAAAATTAGAATTATGCTGTTATAGTAATATTATAGTAATGACAGTTTTGTGGGTTCTATTGACAGGTGACGGTGGTTAGATACATTGTCCTTAACTATTTATAATTGGAAGAAACAAAACATTTTAAATAGTACAGTCATTAAAATTTACATGATAAAATCAAAGTGAAAATGTTGATTGATAATTAAGTTTTATTATATCTTGGTACCTTGTTAACAAAAATATTAATAATTTAATATCTTTATTGACAAGATGATTTTTCAGTCACTAGTTATCAAATATAATTAACTTCTGTTTGACTCTGACAGACTTTGCAGGGAATAAGACATCCATTTTTTCAACTAGGGGCTAAACCAACCACAATGTGAAAATTAACATAAGCACTATGGGCATTTTAATAAAAGTTTTGTGAGCTCGTCCAAAATTTTAGTAGCATAGGCTACTGGGCCCTTGCTAATCCTTTTCCCTGCTTAGTATATTGTATTAAATACATTTTTTCAATGTTCAAGTTTATTATTTCCGTAAAATTATAAGAATTGGAAGAACAATAATAAACACAATATTGAAGTTTCAGATATCATACATAATTATATGTAGATTATTACAAGAAATATATTTTATGAATTAATTTGTATAACTTATGAGTGTTGCTATTGCATCAGTTGAAAATGTATAGAGCCAATTGAATGCAGACGTTTTCATTCACTGATATTAGAAACAATGATGGGTTTTTCATTTCTTCAGATAATTATTTACCCTTCAAGGTGAATCGATTGATGCATTTTAGGGAGCTACCATTTGATTTTTATGGGGGGGCTAGGATGAAAAATTTTGTCCTGCATTTTTTTTTAGTTGTAATCTCTGTCCTGCCTTTTTATTTTTCACTCTATTCGGTCCTGCCTTTTTTTTTAAGTTTATCCTAATTTTTTTTTACCTAAATTGTCATCCTGACTTTTTTTTTTTGCAAGTGTCTCATCCTGCCTTTTTTTTTACTCAAAACTCCTGTCCTGCCTATTTTTTTCAAATTTCATCCTAGCCCCCCCATAAAAATCAAATGGTAGCCCCCTTAATTGTTTGTGATGAGACATTATATAATGATAATGATTAAGATAAGTCCAGAAAAAACTGCCATTAGAAATACACTACAATTCAGAACAGTAAAAATGATTACTAGATAAACAATATCATCACACCTCTAACTGAGCTGTCATAAAATGCTACCCAAAACATTGTCCAACTTTAATGAATAATCAAATATGACAAATGAAATCATATAAAATCATCGTGTTCTGCAATTTCAATAAAAAAGAAGAGAAAAAAAAAACAATTATAAATAATTTTCATTTAAGATTTTCATTTGAATTCGTTAACAATTTCATTTGATATGAAGTGTGATTGATTTATGGATTCGTTCAATATTTAACCAAAAATCCTTTACTCCTCTCCATTCCATTTCCTAACTCCATGTTTTCACTCTATGACTCCCCTCCAACACTCCACCACTCCACTCCAACACTCCACTCCATTCCACTCAACGTTTTAGTACATGCCCATGTCAAATTTGATGAAGTTGTTGCATTGTGGGTACCACTTGATAAAGGTACAATGTACATTTAAATGAAACTCATATTGCCATTCCACTTTTCTGCAACAACCCATTGTAACGCTTATCTACACCCTAAATACGATTTGATAATAGCAGTTGAAAATAAATCTTTTTAGATCTAGACATATACTAGACTATGTCCTATAAATAACATGAATAAATCCAAGTTGAAGATAATGAAAAGGGTCCTTATTTTGTGTTAAGTGAAAATTTAGATTAACTTTAATCTTTTATTCATTTTGAAAATGTCAATCAAAATATATGTATTAGAAATAATAATATTAAAGTTAATGCAAATTTAGTATTGGTTCCTTAGTAACTTTATTTCCTCTTTTAATTTTGAATATAAACTAGTTTTACAGGTTGTTGGATTGTAAAATTTAAAATAAACATTCAGGTGTAATCTTAAGAATATATTGTGAATATAAATGGTATACTGATGAGAAACATTTTTTACTATAACAAAGAATATTATGTCTTCCTCAGTTAACCCAGGATATTTAGATGACAGCATGGGAAGAGATGCAAATCATCAAATAATAAATATGGATGGGAGAATTCCATTAGATAGGCGACACTCTGAATATGGTACTGGGAGTGGGCATAGCTGGGCAAGATATGGATCATCAAGAGATGCTGCTGAGCTTATTAGTGAATTACCTAGCAGGCAACTTGGTAAGGAATATTTGAATGATTTTTTTTTCTCACTTTAAAATCATACATTTCATTATTTACTCTTCTCATATTTGTTTAATTTGTGTATTTTATTTTCATGAAAAGCCAGTTAAAGGGAAATATTTTTTACTTAATTTGAATCTCTGTATTTAAGTTATCAAGATCTTAGTCAGTATATGGTTAAGGAAATTGTAGTTTTATGTTTAGAATCTTTCCTGATAAATGAACACATTTCTAGACCAAACTATGGGTCGGATGGACCTTTTGAATGACTGCAATACATGTTATGGCATTTAACTTTGATTATTGTTCTTTTTAAAGATCGACTTGTTAGTGACACAGGTAAATCTATCAGGGCAAGGCGGAAGAGTCAAAAGACAGCATTACATGGATCTTTACGTGGATACCCCCATAGACCAACAAATGATCTGACAGATTCCATGGCAAGGAATGAAGAACTGATGGATGAATTGGATGGCGATATAAGAACAAATGAAGTCCTCAGGGGAATGTCATCACATCATCTTTCAGACAAAAGACAGATAAAGTAAATCAACATTTCTCTATTAGAATTACATATACTTCCAAATTTTAGCTATTTAAACCCTGTCACTTAGAATGGATGCATTTACTTATTAAAATAGCAATCATTTTGCTTGTATGAATGAACAACTATGTTGACTTCATCTATCCAAAATAAACCACTTAAAACAATTTATGATACATAAAAAGTACAACAGGATTTACCAAAAATATAGTATAACAAACCACATCAACCACCTAACACTGGCAGGGTAAAACTTGTTTTGTGTGTACAAAACCTAATCCTATGCCTATCTAGAATATATGTCATAAAAGTCAAATCCACAACATACAAAAATACCTGCACTAACTTGAACAAAGAAATGAAATAGCACATATTTTGGGAAGCATTTATATTTTTAATATATTTGGTTTGTTAAATGGTTTTTCTGTGTTGTTGAATTTATTATAAAAAGAGTCTTTTTTTGAGTAATGATTATCTTATATATTTGCAATGTTATGTTTTTTTAGCTCACCTGGCCCGAAGGGCCAAGTGAGCTTTTCTCATCACTTGGCGTCCGTCGTTCGTCATCCGTCGTCATCCGTCGTCGTTAGCTTTTTACAAAAATCTTCTCCTCTGAAACCACTGGGCCAAATTTAACCAAACTTGGCCACAATCATCATTAGGGTATCTTGTTTAAAAAATGTGTCCAATGACCCCGCCAACCAACCAAGATGGCCGCCATGGCTAAAAATAGAACATAGGGGTAAAATGTAGATTTTGGCTTATATCTCTGAAACCAAAGCATTTAGAGTAAATCTGACAAGGGTAAAACTGATTATCAGGTCAAGATCTATCTGCCCTGAAATTTTCAGACAAATCTGACAACTTGTTGTTGGGTTGCTGCCCCAGAATTGGTAATTTTAAGGAAATTTTGCAGTTTTTGGTTATTATCTTGAATATTATTATAGATAGAGATAAACTGTAAACAGGAATAATGTTCAGCAAAGTAAGAACTACAAATAAGTTGTCATGACCAAAATTGTCAGTCGACCCCTTTAGGAGTTATTGCCCTTAATAGTCAATTTTTAACAATTTTTCGTAAATTTTTGTAATCTTTTACAAAAATCTTCTTCTCTGAAACTACTGAGACAAATTTAACCATACTTTGCCATAATCATTATTAGGATATCTAGTTTAAAAATTTTTCTGATGACCCCGCCTTCCAACCATCATGGCCAACTTTGTTAAAAATAGAACACAGAGGTAAAATGCAGTTTTTGGTTTATATCTCTGAAACTAAAGCATTTAGAGCAAATCTGACAGGTGGCAAAAATGTTCATCAGATTTAGATTTATCTGCCCTGAAATTTTCAGACGAATCTGACAACCAGTTGTTGGGTTGCTGCCCCTGAGTTAGTAATTTTACAAAAATTTTGCAGTTTTTTGTTATTATCTTAGATATCATTATAATATCTAATATCTAATACTATTAATTATGATTTTAACCTTATTTTACATGATTTCCAAAGCATCAGTAAACACAGGTGAGCGACACAGGCTCTTGAGAGCCTCTAGTTTTAATCAGTGTTCTCCCCATGCTGTTTTAGCGTCGCGGCACCGAGGCGCTATATTTTTTTCCCGTGATGCTAAATAATTTCCGCAATGCTATAATTATTTTGAGGATGCTATTTTTCTTGTCTCAATATTGCAAAACCATGTCCTAAATTTTGAACTTTCATCTAATTACCTCTTGTGATCATAAAAATTATATCCCTTCAAGTCGGACAATAGAGGCAATTTAGAGTGATTAAATAGGTGTTAATTGCCCTTTGGGTGATAACTGAATGGATACGAATACCCCAAGCTGACATTTGTGACATGACTAATACCACGTGGTCCAATCGCAAATTTCGACATGTAGAAAATGTAAAACAATTCGAAATCTACGTTAGCATAATCCAAATTCAAAGATACAAACGAGTTCTCTCTTTAGAGTTTACAACTTTTAAAACATTACTTTCTTTCATTTCTGTACTACTAGTTAATCGAGAGCGTATATTAAACATTTTGATTTTGAGTTAAATAAGCTTGATACTTCTTTAGAAAGAGATCATAATTGGCTTTAGTTAATGTTTCATCCATTTAATGCATTAAAAGCGTCATATTCATTCCCAATCTCTTGTCAAACATTGTTTATTTTCGTAAATTTTTCTTCCGCATCCATTGAAATATTTATGTAAACTACGAATCGGAACCGGACCCGATATGACAAAATTCCTCATTTTTACAATAATAACTGCAGATGTCAAATGGCACAGTAGACAGAAAAAAATGATCACAAAAGAGAAATCTACGCATTCCACACGCATTAACAGACTATTTATTAGATATCTTTGCTAATTGTATTCTTTTTGAAAATACGTCGTTTTAGTATACTGACTAAAGTAGCTTTAACTTTGTTAAAAATATATATCATTTTGATATTAAGAAACAACTGGAACTAATTCATTCAGTACCATGAAACAATGAATTTCATAGACATGATAAAGAAAAAAGTTTTTTAATTGAAATTTTATTCCTATTATACAGGTTGTACTATATTCTTTTGAAAATACATCGTTTTAGTATACTGACTAAAGTAGCTTTAACTTTGTTAAAATATATATCATTTTGATATTAAGAAACAACTGGAACTAATTCATTCAGTACCATGAAACAATGAATTTCATAGACATGATAAAGAAAAAGTTTTTAATTGAAATTTTATTCCTATTATACAGGTTGTACTTTCATTCATTCATTCATTCATTCATTCATTCATTCATTCATTCATTCATTCATTCATTCATTCATTCATTCATTCATTCATTCATTCATTCATTCATTCATTCATTCATTCATTCATTCATTCATTCATTCATTCATTCATTCATTCATTCATTCATTCATTCATTCATTCATTCATTCATTCATTCATTCATTCATTCATTCATTCAGGGTAACTGGAATCACACATATATTTTTATTTGGCCCTGGCCCAAGAGAAAAAAATAATTCTGTAATTCAGTTATGAATTGAACAATATAAACATATATAACATAAAGGAAAAAGACATTGAAAAAATAAATAGTTTATTTTTTTTACGCCAAATGTGATGCTATCCAAAATGTCTGGGGAGAACACTGTTAATTCCAAAATAAAAATCAATTCTGTGAGTTAAATAATTTAACATATACTGTAGATTCATTATCATTCGTTGGATAACAATTTTTGTGGATTTCGTGGATATGGTACACAACAAATTTAAATGTTCAACAAATAACTAATTTTCTACAAAGCTTATATGAAGACTTTGGCAAAACAACGAAATCAGATATCCACGAAAATGAATTAATCCACAGTATTTAAAAAAAAATTTTTGCTTTTCATTGATTATGATTTGTAAATGCTTTGTTTTGTCTTTAGACATGATGTATCAGAAAAGAGAAAAGAAAGAACATTAAGCAGGAAAAAACACCATAAAAAATTAGGAACATGGAAACATATGAAATACAGAATTGGCATGGTAAGTTTTACTATTTAGTTTTTACTTTTAAGCTCACCTGGCCTAATTGGAGTTATTGCTCTTTAATGATGATTTTTACCAATATTTTACGTTTTTGCCTGTTATCATGAAAATTATAAAAGATAGATACCGGTAGACACTTTAAATAGCAAAAAGGATCAGCAAGACAAGATCTACAATTAAGTCAAATTTTGCTGAAATCTTGAATAGGAGTGATTGCCCTTAGATGACAATTTTGTTACCTTTTTTTGTATTTTGGGCAAAAACTAAAGAAGGTAGACAGAAATTTGAAACAGAAAAATGACCAGCAATACAAGATGAACAAAAAAAGATTTTTGTCATGAATTCTATTCTTGTCCACAATGTTGGAGAGTGTCCATGGTTAAAGATGCACATAGACCTAGGTGAGCAACACAGGCTCTTTAGAGCCTCTAGTTATGTGTTTTTCCTAAAATATTATGCCATTACATTATTGTACATGTCTGGTAGCAGGGTTTCTCTGTGTGATTTTGACCTCCATTTTTTAGCTCACCAGGGCCCAAAGGGCCCCATGTGAGCTTATGCCATCACTTGGCGTCCGTCGTCTGTCATCGTCGTCTGTCGTCGTAAACTATTTCAAAAATCTTCTCCTCTGAAACTACTGGGCCAAATTGTTTGATTGGTCAAGATCTATCAGCCCTGAAACTTTCAGACGAATCAAACAACCCATTGTTGGGTTGCTGCCACTAAATTGGTAATTTTAAGGAAATTTTGCAGTTTTTTGTTATCTTGAATATTATAGATAGATATAAACTGTAAACAGCAATAATGTTCAGCAAAGTAAGATCTACAAAAAAGTTAATAAGACCATAATTGTCAATTGACCCCTTAAGGAGTTATTGCCCTTTAAAGACAATTTTACACAATTTGTTCGTCAAGTTTGCTAACATTTAAAAATCTTCTCCTCTGAAACTACTGGGCCAATTACCTTCAAACTTTAACTAAATGTTCCTTAGGGTATTTTGTTTATAATATATATCCGAAGTTTTGATCCATTGACAAACATGGCCACCATGGCTAAAAATAGAACATAAGGGTCAAATGCAGTTTTTGGCTTATATCTCAAAAACTAAAGCTTTTAGAGCAAATCTGACATGGGGTAAAGTTGTTCAATTGGTCAAGATCTATCGGCCCTGAAATTATCAGACGAATCGAACAACCAATTGTTGGGTTTCTGCCACCAAATTGGTAATTTCAACAAAATTTTGCAGTTTTTATGCTCCATTTATGGGCAATATGTTTTCTGGTCTGTGCGTCCGTCCGTCCGTTCGTCCCGCTTCAGGTTAAAGTTTTTGGTCGAGGTAGTTTTTGATGAAGTTGAAGTCCAATCAACTTGAAACTTAGAATACATGTTCCCTATGATATGATCTTTCTAATTCTAATGCCAAATTAGAGATTTTCCCCCATTTTCACGGTCCACTGAACATAGAAAATGATAGTGCGGATACTGGGGACACATTCTTGTTTGTTATTATCTTGAATATTATTATAGATAGATATAAACTGTAAGCTGCAATAATGTTCAGCAAAGTAAGATCTACAAAAAAGTTAATCTGACCAAAATTGTCAATTGACCCCTTAAGGAGTTATTGCCCTTTAAAGACAATTTTACACAATTTGTTCATCAAGTTTGCTAACATTTAAAAATCTTCTCCTCTGAAATACAGGTGAGCGATTCAGGCTCTTGAGAGCCTCTTGTTTTTTCAAAGGACTATAGGTCAAATTTTACCTCTAGGCATAACTATTGCAAATTAAGAAATTTCTGAATCTAGACTGTGGAAAATTATTATATCTTACCCCTTATTGATTATTGTTCTATATTGTTGGGTAGCTGTACACTAGTAAATGTGCCACGCATGAAAATCGTGTGAAAATCATGTGTATATCATGCATATTTTTTCGCACGGAAAACGTCCAAATTGAGCTACATCAGATTATCATGTGTAAATTTACGCATGATTCCCGCATGAAAAATATGCGTATAGAGCTACGTAACTTTCACATGTATTGGCCTTCGTGCGTATATCATGCGTGGCACTTTTACTTGTGTAGTAGCATATATTACGTTTATAACCAGAATCTTAAAACTTAGAAAGAGAGCTGCCAGAATAATAATAGAATTTTCACTCTTTCTGAGTTGTTATTCAAACAATAAAGCCTGATGCCAGTTGAACAGAGAATAAGATATTACAAGTTTGTATTCACAAATACGGATGCCCCATTATATCTAACCAGAAAATTTCATTATGTTTCAGACAGTCATCCATACCCCTTGAGTAATACTGTCCTTAGTTAATAAATATAGGGCACATGCTATTAAACCACTTATTGAAAGAATTACTGAGTGATGAAAATATTCTGTCTTGTCATGTGCTCTAATATTCTGTTGAATGTCTTGTCATGTGCTCTAATATTCTGTTGAATGTCTTGTCATGTGATCTAATATTCTGTTGAATGTCTTGTCATGTGCTCTAATATTCTGTTGAATGTCTTGTCATGTGCTCTAATATTCTGTTGAATGTCTTGTCATGTGCTCTAATATTCTGTTGAATGTCATGTGCTCTAATATTCTGTTGAATGTCTTGTCATGTGATCTAATATTCTGTTGAATGTCTTGTCATGTGATCTAATATTCTGTTGAATGTCTTGTCATGTGATCTAATATTCTGTTGAATGTCATATGCTCTATGTAAATTATTTGGATGTGTATGCTTTGTCACATTTGTCTTTTTTTTTTGTAGACATGGATACATTTCAAGAACAACGTGAAAGAATTTGGATATTCATTAGAGTTATGGAAAAGCTTAATGAAGAAGGTTGAAGGACATTTTGGCACAGGCGTTACATCATACTTCCTGTTTCTAAAGTGGATCTTTCTGCTGAATATACCTGTGTTCATATTGACGTTTGGATTTGTAGTGTTACCACAAATTTTATTCCGCTACAACCCACCAGCAACAACAGTAACTAATAATACTAATACCAATGACACATCATATCATGTGTCATTCTCTGGGGAAGAACTTCTAACTGGAGGTGTAAGTATATAATTACTTCTCTTTTAAGTTCCATATTTTATGTCAGAGTATTTAGAAAAATATAAAAAATACTTTACTAGCTGTATTGAATTTACTGAAGGAATTGTACAATAATTTAGGCAGATTTGAAAGGAATGAAATGTTTGCCGCCTGATACAAATGTAGGAAAACACAAATGAGAGTTTTCATTAAATATGTTAAATAATGTTATGTATACTGTGTTGTATAAGCATCTGATTAAAAAGACTTGTGAACTCTTACTGTTTGGTCATTCTTCCCAGTATTTAGAGAAACACTAATTTGATAATTGTCTCACCTAGACAAAGTCGAAAAAGCAAGACTTAAGCATCTGTTTTTGGTGGCATTGGTGGCGGCAGCAGTGGCTTCAACAATGTAGTAGTTTGTGATTAGGTCATTATATGGGGAATCACTATAGAAAGGTTAATGATAGTTGGTATGCAGTTGTATTAGCATTGGCAGATCTCATTTACATGGAGATTATTTGGATCTCCCTTTCCCCCATCCGTCATGGTTCATTGACTTTGAATGTTTTGCATTATTTACATGTTTATGTTTGTTATTAGATCAGTTTAAGATGAACAACTTATGTTAAGTCAATGATATTTGGTATGCAGTTGTATTGGCATTTGCAAGTCTCATTTCCATGGAGATTATATGACCCCACCCGCTCATCATGGTTCTTTGACTTTGAAACTTGTAAAACCTAGTAGTTTACAAGTTAAAGTTTGTGTTAAGGTTAGTTAAAAGGGAACCACTTATGATAAGTCAATGGTATTTGGTATGCAGTTTTATAAGCATTAGCATTTCACATTTCCATGGAGATTATTTGGCCCTGCACCTTCAGTCATGATTCATTGACTTTGAATGATTTACATAATTTACATGTTAAAACATTGCCATTTTAATTTCAACATTTGTATTATACCATCAAAATTACAAAACGCGAGACATATATCTGTGTCAACAGTTTATTATATATTTTATAATGAGATAAGTTGAAAAAGTATGTTGTAATTGATATCAACTCCCTTATAAGACGAAATTTTACAAAACGCGAGACATATATCTGTGTCAACAGTTTATTATATATTTTATAATGAGATAAGTTCAAAAAAGTATGTTGTAATTGATATCAACTCCCTTATAAGACGAAATTTTACAAAACGCGAGACATATATCTGTGTCAACAGTTTATTATATATTTTATAATGAGATAAGTTCAAAAAGTATGTTGTAATTGATATCAACTCCCTTATAAGACGAAATTTTACAAAACGCGAGACATAAATCTGTGTCAACAGTTTATTATATATTTTATAATGAGATAAGTTGAAAAAGTATGTTGTAATTGATATCAACTCTGTGTCCTTATAAGATAACGAAAAATGTTGTAATTTTCAACTCCTTATAAGACGAAATACACGCGAGACATATATCTGTGTCAACAGTTTATTATATATTTTATAATGAGATAAGTTGAAAAAGTATGTTGTAATTGATATCAACTCCCTTATAAGATGACATGTTGCTACTCAAGAATATAAACCTTATAATAGTTCAGTGGAATAGTTCTTACTTAAATAAGAATTATATTATTGGATTGTTGCTTTTAAAAGTTTTGATAAATTCTAGTTCATTGAATACACAAGGTTCTTGATCTTGGTGCAGGTCTTGGGTAAAAAAACCAGTCAGTGGTTAACAGATATGAAATGAGAACTTTTGTATTCTTATAAGTTATAAGTAAGATAGATTTTATTTCAGGGTTGGTTTAATGACACAGAATTATACTATGGATACTACACCAATCTACAAGTTGCAGTGCCTTTAAGTAACAGCATTAAATATGACATGAAATATGCATACCTGTTTACCTGTGGAGGCTATTATATACTTTGTCTATTTATATTAGCTTTCAGGTAAGTTGTCTTTTTATATTAGCTTTCAGGTAAGTGTAACATATTTTCTTATCTTGCATAAACTTGCCTCATTGATTGTCCAAATTTCAGCTGAAGATATTTTTGACTAAAATAAGGGATTTGTTATTCTGCCTCAAGTTAATTAAAAACTGACTTGACTTCAGGAATTCCATAACTTACAGTTGCATGGTAACACTTCCATTTTGTAATGGTGTCATTTGTTTGCTGCATAAGAAGAATTTTCAAATATTTGTGAAATATGATGGTGTTTGGAGATGTTTAACTGTGTAATGCTTAAAAGATGGATATTAATGAATTAAAGTCTATTTTTGTTTTTCTTATTTGTAATGGTAGTATGTTGTTTATCCTTAAAATCAGTGAAGTTAATTTTTATGTTTTATTCTCTGCTGTACCTCAAATTTTTACGATACATATGATATTTTTTATTTCATTGTATAATTTCTGTATACTATTATTGTATTGATTTGATCTGACTTCTTTTAGCATATCTAAATCGTACAAGAAGAATTATGTAGAAGGCAGTAGTACAACAAGCTTTTACAATGTCACTCGGGTACTTTGTGGCTGGGATTACAACATCACCTCAAAAGAAGCCAGTGACCTTAAACATAAGAGTTTTTATAACGAAATGAAGGTATGCTTTATTGAAAACTGTACAACATCACATCAAAACAAGCCAGTGATCTTAAACATAAGAGTTTTTATAACGAAATGAAGGTATGCTTTATTGAAAACTGTACAACATCACATCAAAACAAGCCAGTGATCTTAAACATAAGAGTTTTTATAACGAAATTAAGGTATGCTTTATTGAAAACTGTACAACATCACATCAAAACAAGCCAGTGATCTTAAACATAAGAGTTTTTATAACGAAATGAAGGTAGGCTTTAATGAAAACTGTCATAAAGTAAAATTTCATTGAATAATAAGTATGATACACTAGTGACTCTTTAAACATTTTATTATTAGAATTGATCGTAAGTTACACTGAAATGTATATTATTTACAAGTATTCATATTCTTAAGATTTTTTGTGAAAAGAGCCACAGTTAGACAGTCATTTGAAAATTACAGACAAAGCATTTTTAAGAATATTACAAAAAAAAACATTTGTTACTTTAATCAACATAATGGACTCTCATCCAAGTATAACTTGGAATAAAAAGGATGAGAGTCATCCTAGTAATGGAGCCTGATGCTCGAGAGGATGTAACTATAGCATTCATTTCCCGATGTGCAACGAGGCATCTCAGTTAAAAGAGGTCAAAATCCTTGACCTATGGGTATGACGTAGCTATACCTTGCTATAAATACTGCAGCTATTACCTGTGCCAATCATGATTCAAAGTTTGTTTGTGCAAACAAAACAATTGGGATGGGCAAACAATACCCTCCAAACTGGGTGGGTAAATTGTTACATCCTCTTGAGCCTCAGGCTCCATTACTAGAATGACTCTCATCCTTCATATTCCAAGTTATACTTGGATGCGAGTCCATTCTACTAATTATGCTCTTCAGCTCTTCAAGGATGTAACTATAGCATATTCAAAGTGTTTGCACAAACAAGACAGTTCCCTAAACAACTAACAGAGAGCAAATCAGAATTTGCTGAATCAGTTCAGAATATACTGGAGACTAAGATAGTAGTCATTCTAACTAATCTTTTTGACTTAATAAATAATATAATCTACATATTAAGGTAAAATACTAATATTGATTATTCAGATAATATCTTGTTAGTCCAGGTATAAAAAATAAATAGTTTCAAAAACATTTATAGTAATTTTGAATAATAAAATATACAACAAAAATATCTATTTCTCTCAATATATTTTGTAGTCTGAATTTCACTATTTTCAAGAATACTAACTTATTCTATACATTCAAAACAAATTCTCTTAACTATATAAAGAGCATAACAAGTTTTGAATTTTCAAAATACCATTTGCCTGATACTTGCTTACAAACCATTAATTGTATATCTAAATATCTACTGACATATTATTCGACAACACTTTTCTTAGTTTAATTTCTTTAGCCCTTCTTTTTTGTACTCTTCTAACATGACACTCACTGTTGTTAAGGTGTGTTTGAAAAAACAAGAATTTGAAGACAAATTCAGGAGACAGTAGTTTAAATAACGATGTAAACACAATCAGATATAGATTTTCATTAGCTTTCTGAAGTTTTCAATATTATGTATACATGATTTATTTAATATTAATCTATGGTCAAATATCTAGTATTTTTACAAGCTAAAAACTGTCACTGCAAGTTCTACATGTATTATCCCTTTGCAGGACATTTTCAATTCTGTTTGTCTTTAATATTGTAAGAACAGAAAAATTGATTCAAAAGTCTCAAGTAAGCAACGAAAGCTTCAAATAGTGTTAATATTCATAATTTTAACATAATTTTGCAATCAAAAACAACTCTCTGAGTCATATTAGAAAGTCATAATTAGGTGATGACTGTCACACTAAGGTCACTTGTTAATTAAAGGTTGACTTATTTAAAACTACATGTAGATGTCAAAGATGATCAGCCTCTATTGTAATTCTTATTCAGGATACTTTAAGTGACTATATATACAAATTTCATCTTATCCATTTGTTTCTGGAGTATACCAACTACAATGAAGTATTTGATGACTCGTTCATTTATTTTACATTCAATGTTTGTTAATGACAATTAATTTATTAAGTATATACAAAATATACAAAAAACCAGTGTAGCTATTTAATATCTTATGTTATAAGAATTAATATAGATCAATATATCCAGAAATAAAACTTGATCCAGCGTGTTTTTAAAATCAGTGTGTTTTAAATCAAGTAATATTGTTCTGTGAACACTCATCTGATAATCTGATAATTTTCTTAAAAGAGAACTGGAGAAGGGTTACACAGTTTTTACTTCTATTGTAAACTGTCACATTTGACAATGACCTTCAACCATCCTGGTATCCATACAAATGTTGGATATTGAAGGAATATAACTATTACTGTATATTAATCTTATATCAGTCAAGACTTGAACTGCTTACATAATACATCTTGTATTATTTTTCTATATACATCTAATGTTATATATGGCTGTTATATTTAAAGCAATATAACTACATGTAATAAGAAGAGAAAATTCTAATTGAACTGAAAAGAATAATCCAGTGTACATGTACATATCTAGATGGTAAGCAAAATATAAGTTGGCAATTTGTTTAGCAAGTTCTAATGCTTAGAATACTTTTTAAAGTTGCATTTCTTGATGGAGCATTAAAATATATGAATATGTCAATTCTTATAAACTGATGATACAAAAGCATCAATATAGCAATTTTATTTCAAGTTCATAGAGTCTAGAAAGATCACCATTTTCTATTTTAATTTCCATCATTGATTTCAATAATACAGATGTATAGATGCAATATAATCATTTGATAATCATTATAGAAACTTTATAAATTCTACATAATTTCATATAATACTACTTTCTTCAGTATTTGCTGTCTGACATGAAAAAATGTGTAGGAGATTAGTCCCCTAAACACTTTATACAATTGTTTACAGAGATATGACAAGGCAACACTTAGTCACATAAAGATAAGTTATGCATATAGCCATTGTACATTATAACATTCCTTTATAAAAAAGGAAAATATGTCAGATAGTTCATGTTCAACATCAAAGCAAAATTTGCATGTTGAGAGAAAAATCTTCCTGTTCTGTATACTACTTTAACATTCATGGCTGCTACCATTTGCAATTTAATAAATATATTATAGCTTATCATATCTAGTATCATTACTGAGATTGTAAAGCACAATTCGTCTTATCAAAATAAGCACATTTATACAATATTTTATGCAAGTCGAAATAGGGACTTTTGGAAAGAATCTTCCTGTCTTGGGCAGAATCTAATTAATTCTTATAGTTGTATCTCAAACTATATTTTACAGTAAAAAGTTGTTCACTTATTTACTGATACCTTGAAGACAACAAGATCAGGATCTACAATTGTGTTCTGATTAATGAGAACAATAACTTTAAACTATTTCTTCAGAAAAGAGTAACTGTTTATCTATTCTAAGACTTTGTTTGTTATATTCATAATTAATGTTATAACAATGCCAAGATATAAGACTGAAAACTCTATCATCTTATTTTTCAACTACATGTATATGAGGATATCTTTTATAAAGATATGGCAATAAATGTACATGAATGTATTATTTAACAAGTATCATATAATTTTATTCATAATCTGAAATCTACAACATTGATAAATTTCAAGGCAATGATAAAACCATCCAATGGAATTTATTGTTATATCCTTCCACACTGTGCATGTTATGTCAAACGCCATAAAAAATTATCCTTGAAAAAGGAATTTACATCTGACCAATGCATGTCAGTCATATATTTTTTTCAGAAGATCATTTGATCTTTCTTATTTAATATTTGATATCAACTAGTATATATATTTTTTTTTATATATTGGCATCACACTTCTCACAATTTACAACATTATTATCATATTGTTCTTATTCTTTTTTAATAGCAAAGAACTTAAGTTAACAACTAGCAAATTATGCTCATCTGCTTTATTTTGTGATAAGATCAAGATCTATAATCTTGCAGGATATTGTTTGTTACTTAATCATAGTAAAGACATGAGATTAACTTCATGTACAGAAATATGCAACAAAAGTTTGCATTTTTAAAAAACTGCATTGTTGCAGAATTTTTCAAACAATAGTAATTGTTTTACTTTATTTTTTTACAATTCATGTTTCTACCTAATCAACATGGACTGTTGGTTAATGGCATGTTATTTGCCCTGCAAGGAACTATTGCATTAAATGCTTAAAGGCAGACTCTATCTGTCTACAAGAACAAATGTATCCCTTCAATTATTTTTAACTACCTAAGGCTCTTTCTTGTAAAGTTTGCCGTGATATTCTTCCACAGGCCTCTCAATATTGAGATACTATAAAATATCAATCACATAATTTATATTATTTCTGTAAATGTTTCCACTGTAACACAGTTTTATCATCTCGCTAAGAGCTTATTTTGAAGCCTTAAATGGTTTTGCTTTTACAGAAATGCATATACATATTCTTTACATATTCTTGATTGTTTCAATAATATTGTTTGTTCCTTCGGAACTGTTGTCACAGTTGTGACACACCAAAGACCTATAATACAGTCTCTGGGCTCATTAAATGCTTTAGTAAAATAAGCTTTTAAAAACTAAGCTATTTAAACATAATTTGATATATCATATCTTTAGCAAAAAAAGATACCTTAGATTAGAAGTGGCACACAATGCCTTCCGTAATATCACTAACTGTCTATTTATAGTAACACACATACAGGTGTATATTGACAAGTAGGCAAGCATATTCCAATGCACTACATTTCAGTTTCTTATACTGTAATAAGAAATTTATTCTAATCACAACATTTTGTGATAATAAAATCTCAAATATATTTGCTATATTTCTTATAAATTGTACGTCACTACGTGGGTACATTATGGCAAGAATATACGAGTACACTTTCGTACATTTTGTACTTACCTTGAAAAACAAGAAAGATATTCTGCTCATATACTTCTGTATAGAGATTCATTCGTGTAAATTTAACAACTATAATTTATCAATTTATTTAGACGAAAAGATGTCAAAATTCATTAAAAAGTGAACACGTTCAGTCCACCATTGATCAGCTGTGTGTTTAACACTACAGTACACGTGTATTTTTAGAACAATGTTAGAAAATAGGACAACGTATTTCGTTGTATTTAGCCAACTTGGATATTAACTTCTCAAGATATTTTAATGTTTATAAAACAATATTCACTGGAACAACGTTCACAGTATAACAAAATCTAAAAATTCTAGACGTCGTCACAGATTAAAACGAGTTAGACACCTTGCTGCTTGGAAAATAATATGATAAGCACAGGTAATAGCCGCAGTATTTATAGCAAGGTATTAAGTCATACCCATAGGTCAAGGATTTTGACCTCTTTTAACTGAGATGCCTCGTTGCACATCGGGAAATGAATGCTATAGTTACATCCTCAAAGAACCCAAGAGCATAATTAGTAGAACTGATATGTCTCAATAATGGAATAATTATAGAATAACTAATCCAAAAATTCAAGTACAGAAAAAAATTCAACGAGTGATCAAACAACACATAATTCATGAATGTGCGAGCGCATGAGTTAATTATAGTGTTGTTCGGTCATGAGTTGAATATTTTTTCGATATTTTAATTCTTGGATAAGTTATTCTTTTTATTACATTGACCATGAAAAGTCTGAATGGAAATAAAGTAGAAAATGAAATGAGCTATATCTTTTTATATGCATTCTCCAGTGTTGATGTAACTTCATCGACAAAACCCATGTGAAATTAACAGTTTTTATTTCACTTAGAAATCACAGTAATTTATTGCAACCAATGCAATTATACATGATATATACCTACTGTTCAAGGAGAAACAGAAGGTTCTAAAAGAATAAAGGTTTCATTGAAAAACTAACACCAAGGACAAACCAGGATATTGTTTCCCTTTTCAAGCCTCTCAAAGTTTCATTCTATTTAAACCAAATAAGCACATGCACAAAGTCAAGTTTTGAATACACATCCTCAATGGAATTCTGTACATTAGGTGCTTATAGGTTGCACTTTGTAAATACAGCTGTTTTTCAAACCACGCCTCTTTTGGGGAGATATAGAATATTCATAGACAATTAATTTTGTTTACGTACTGGTTCCCGGATATGATCTCTATGCTTCATCTCATAGAGACATAACTTGGGAATGTTACCAGTAAATATACATATTCATAGTGATCAAGTTGAAGTCTGTGGAAATCCTTAAGTCAAGGTTGGGGTAGTATAGAAATTTAATGTAAGTTTAAACTCTTAGAAGTTCGGGCATATAAATGTTGAAAATATGCAGCACAGCCCTATATTTTGACCTTTGAAAAATAGTAGTGCATATGAACTTTCCATTCTAGGATATATTTTTTTTCAAAACTTCATAGTAAAAGTGGTACAGTTTTAGCCGTGAAAGGAGTTCCTATGGGAAATTGTATTGTTGATATTTACAGAAATGCAACCTGTAAACATTAACTGATAGGACAACAATTTAGAATAAAATGAGACCTTGGCTTGATAAATAGGTGAGAAGACAATCATCCAACTTATACCCTCTGAGACACCTGTTATGTGCATAAAGGGAAATCATCCATTCCAACCATAGCACGTCCCACTTCTCATATGCAAAGTGCGTGTTGACTTGTCCACATGTGCTTAAGATGATAAATCTCATAGATTAGATTATACTTAAATCACCCATACCATGAAATAACTGAAACATAAGTTATAGTTGAGCAGAAGTATGTGTAAATTACCTCCCACCAGTTCTCCATAATAAAAAGGGGGAAGCGGGGTTAATTTGTAGATCATAAAAATATTAAGAGAGAAATTATAACATTATATTGTGCTTTAGTGTTTATTTCAATTTATTTTTATTATTACTATTTACCAGAAAGTTTTCTTGTGAATTTATAATCATTAGCACCCTTGCAGCAATCATCAAGAGATGTAAATTAAAACTCTTGCATATGTTACAACTGTTTGGAGATTTTAAGTTTTACCTTTTATGAATTTGGGCTAAACTATTAACAGTTTCTTGTTCTGGTGGAAGTAAGCTGTCAACTTGAAGAGGAGATACTTGAAAACCCAGATTGCGTTTAAGAATAAGATTTGTTTATTGATAAATCATATTTTAATGTCTCTTACATTACTGTTATCTTAAATTAATT
Source organism: Mytilus coruscus (assembly GCA_017311375.1). Classification (NCBI taxonomy): domain Eukaryota; kingdom Metazoa; phylum Mollusca; class Bivalvia; order Mytilida; family Mytilidae; genus Mytilus; species Mytilus coruscus. The sequence continues at coordinate 95,948,347 of CM029602.1, read as the reverse complement.
TTTAGGAATATTTAGCTGGAAAAGGGAAGAAGAAAAAGGAAAAAGAATTATCAGAAAGTTGTAAATGGTTCTTTATCCGGGTTTTAACAAATTTAATAGTGCTTGGTATGATAGGTGGTTCTGGATATTTGATATATTACATCCTGGACAAAAACTTGTCAGAGGTAGGTATTCCTTTATGTTTATAAAAGTAACAAAGTTATTACAAGTCAAAACCAGAATAGAGGCTAACATTAACAGTAACATAACTTATTCAAAGTTCAAAGTTCAAATCTAGAGAAACTGTGAAAGGCACCTTTAATTGACATGTAGAAAAAAATCTCATCTAAGATACCAGACTTACAATTTTGCATGCCATACGGCAGATGTATGTACACAGCTTTTTTTCCAAAGCACAAATGTATTTTATTCTAAAGTTACTTCCCTTGAATTGTTTTTACAAGAGTTGTCTTTCTTAGGTATTAAAAGGAATAATAAGATGTGAAGGTTGTGAAAACTTTAAAGATAAAAAGAAAGGTGAAAATAGGCTAAGCAACTTTTTAAAAGAAATTGTGATATGGACAGACTCAGACCTTCCTCCTAATTCAGAATTTTTTGTGAAATTGAAATTATCATAAAAATTGTGACAACACTTCAACATTTATGAAAATTTGCATCTATATTTCAATTGCATTGTTTGTATGCAGTATATTAAGAAATTACATTGATTAATCTCACATTTTTATCCAATGATCATCAATTTTTGTATGTTTTATGTTTCTAGAGTGATGTGCATATTATTGGAGAACTAACCATGCCATTGGTGATTTCTTCCATACATTTGGTCTTCCCATTTATCTTTGCCAGAATCGGTTCACTGGAGAATTATGAAAAGCCAAAGCATGAATTATATGTAGGAATGTTTAGGTAATTATAACAATGTTAATTAAGATTGATAGCTTATATAACAAAAGTTGTAACATAAGTTGCTTCAGTACAATATAGGAGAAATATTATTAGACTAGTTTCAGATCATAAGGACTTTGTCATAGATTGATTGATGGTTGCTTAATGTCTGATTATCATTAAAGGTAAAGATTGGTAAACCAGTAAATATTTATTTAATGCATCTTTTAATATTTGAACAAAGTTTTCAATTCATTTTCAATTCAGATACAAACATTTTTTGCAACAATAGAGATATTTGTATTTTCAGAACCATGTTGTTGAAAGGGGCATTACTTGGTATACTGGTATCATACTGGTTCAGACGTCTTCCAGGTATTGTTAACGTGAGTACACTACTTTTATCTATCATATATTCAAGGCAGCTTAAATTTATTTGTAGTGTAATGATCCCCATTATTTAAATGCACATGTATATACATTTATGGGCATCATAAATAAATAGATATTCAAAATTTAACATTTATGGAAGAATTTGCTACAAATCATTGGTCTATTTCCATTTCATAATTTTGCTTTTTACGACCGGATTGATTGATAATTGATTGCTTAACATCCAGTGGCAAATATTTCATGCATGTACAAGACCATGGCGGCCACTGAAATTAAGGCTAAAACATTAAGGCGAACATTAAAGACAGGAAAAGGCTCCAGGATAAAATGACAAAATTTTGTAAGAAATAATGACGGAGTCAAAAAGCGAGACATAGGTATGCTGTTTCCGGCGTCGACGGCGTCAACAATGTATTAGTTTCTGATTAGGTCTAGTTCATGGTGAACCACTAGTGGTAGGTCAATGATATTTGGTATGCAGTTGTATTAGCATTGGCACATCTCATTACCATGGAGATTATTTGGCCCCGCCCCCTCAGTCAAGGTCTATTGACTTTGAAACTTTGCTTAGTTTACATGTATTAGTTTGTGATTAGGTCAGTTTATGGGGAACCACTAGTGGTAGGTAAATGATAATTGGTATTCAGTTGTATTAGCATTGGCACATCTCATTACCATGGAGATTATTTGACCTCGCCCCCTCAGTCAAGGTCTATTGACTTTGAAACTTTGCTTAGTTTACATGTATTAGTTTGTGATTAGGTCAGTTTATGGGGAACCACTAGTGGTAGGTCAATGATATTTGGTATGCAGTTGTATAAACATTGGCATATCTCATTTCCATGGAGATTATTTGGCCCCGCCCCCTCATTCATGGTCTATTGACTTTGAAACTTTTGCTTAGTTTTCATGTATTAGTTTGTGATTAGGTCAGTTTAAGGGGAACTGTTAGTGGTAGGTCAATGATAATTGGTATGCAGTTGTATAAGCATTATCACATCTCATTTCCATGGAGAATATTTGGTCCTTACCCCTCAGTCATGGTCTATTGACTTTGAAACTTTTGCTTAGTTTACATGTAATAGTTTGTGATTAGGTCAGTTTAAGATGAACCACTAATGTTAAGTAAATGATATTCAGTATGCAAATGTATTGGCATTTGCAAGTTTCATTTCCATGGAGATTATATAACCCCACCCCTAATTATGGTTTATTGACTTTGAAACTTTTACATATTTTACAAGTGAATGTTTGTGTTTAGGTTTGTTTAAAGGGAACGACTTATGAAAAGTCAATGATATTTGGTTTGCAGTTGTATTAGCATTGGCACATCTCATTTCCATGGAGATTGTTTATCCCTGTACCTTCAGTCATGGTTCATTGACTTTGAATATTTGCATAACTTACATGTTAAAGTATTGCTATTTTAATTTCAACATTTGCATTATCAAAATAACAAATAGGCGAGACATATCTCTGTGTTAACAGTTTATTAAAAGAATATCCACTAAATATATTATATTAAACAAATATTCCACAACTGATATCAATATTTCAATATAAACAATCAAATCAGAAATACTTCAATAACTTTTGACAACATGGAATATATAGACAGGAGATGTGGAGTATATGTTGATATTTATACTAGAAGTTGATATTTATAGAATAACTAATCGAAGAATTCAAATAGAGAAAAATATTCAACGAGTTACCGAACAACACATTAATTCACGAATGCGCATAGCGCATGAGTTAATTATCAGTGTTGTTCGGTCACGAGATGAATATTTTTCGATATTTGAATTCTTTGATTAGTTATTCTTTTTATTACATTGGCAAATGGCTTTTTTTAATGAAATTAATGTAGAAAATGTAAGGAACTATATCTTTTTTCTACGCATTCACAATTTGTTTTGATCAGACGTTATCGACATCTTGACAACGCCTATTGTTGTATGACGTCAGAGAGTGAAATAACCATGTTTATTTCACATTTGAAATTATCGGTTTTTATTTGACTGGGAAATCAATGTAATTCATTGCTTGTAATAAATGTTGATACTATACTAGAAGTTAATATATGTTGATATCTATACTAGAAGTTAATATTATTAGTTACATAGTGTGTTAGTGACCTAATACGATATATATGGGGTCAGTAAATTCCATATGGGGTTCGCGCTTCGCTCTCACCCCATATGGAATTTACTGACCCTGTATATATCGTATTAGGTCACTAGCACACTATGTAACGAATTTATCTTACCGACTATCTTTATTTGTTGAATTTAGACTAGAGTTGTCTCATTTGCAATCATACCGCATCTTCTTATGTTTATATTAAAGTGTCCAAGTGTTCAATTTTAAGAACCTACTTCCATTGGTCTGCACAAAAAAAAAATTAATGTCAACAATAACAATTTAATATCAACAACCTTGATATAACAATATTAAACATCACTTTCAATACATTCAAATAAGCAAATAGTGCCAAAGTCATAACTCCACTTCTAACCGTGTATTGAAATTAGCCCTGCCTCGCTACTAACCTAATATGGAATATACACGGTCTCCACGCGGACGCTTTTAACCAATCATATTCCTAGAAATGTATAGGAGGTAAGATAAATGTTGATATCTATACTAGAAGTTAATTTATGTTGATATCTATACTAGAAGTTAATATATGTTGATATCTATACTAGAAGTTAACATATGTTGATATCTATACTAGAAGTTAATATATGTTGATATCTATACTAGAAATTAACATGATTATAATGCAGTTTGTGAAACTATAAAATTGAGAATGGAAACGGGGAATGTGTCAAAGAGACAACTACCGGACCAAAGAGCAGAAAACAGCTGAAGGCCACCAATTGGTCTTCAACACAGCAAGAAAATCTCACACCCGGAGGTGGGCTTCAGCTGGCCCCTTAACAAAAATGTATACTAGTTCAGGGAAAATGAACTTCACACTAAACTCCGAACATATAAATGAACCAAAATTTAAAAAAAGATTCAAGACTCACAAAGGCTAGAGGTTCCTGACTTGGGACAGGCGCAAAAATGCGGCGGTGTTTAACATGTTTTGTGAGATCTCAACCTTCCCCTTATGTATGCAAAATAAAGGGTCCCAGGCAATCAATTTATAAAAAAATGCAAACCTTTTTATTTTTTTCAGTGCTGGGAAACTAAAGTTGGCAATGAGCTGTATAGACTTGTATTGATAGATTTTATTTTCATACTTGGTGCTACTTTCTTCCTGGAGTTTATCCATAAGTAAGTTGACAAATGGATTGTTAACAAATTTAGAATAGAATTTTTATGCTGAATATTCAAAGATATAATCAAAGGCAAAATTATTGTAAGTAGTAAAGATGGAAGAATAGGAACATACTCTTTCATCATTTTGTAGAACTTTATTACATTTATAATTTGTTATTACTGTAAACCGGGAAATTTTCACGCCATTTTTATTTCACGATTTATGAACACAATCGAAATTCGCGCCGTTTTGAATGTTCGATTTCCCTGTTGCCTATATAAATATTTTCATAAATGATTTAGAAAGTGAACAGCTTTACATGTATTGTAAATCAAGTGATAAAATCAATCAGAAGTCATTTGTTTTCGGTTCATTAATGTTAAAGGAGATTAAAAGTTGTGTCATGTTTGCTTGTAAAAACACATACACAATAACAGAAAAGAAGACCTAATTAAGAGTGAATTAAAATACAATGTTAATCGAGATTAATGCTAATTAATCGATCTTTTGATCTGATTAATCTGTGTAGCAGATTCAACGAGGTAATACTTTTAAAACGGATTGACAGGTGTCATTTACATATTTGTAACGAGTGTTGTTTACATAACAATATCCGTAATGTGCGCTTGCTTGAGATGTCTTCCATGTTAATAAGATAAACTTGAGTTAAAGTCATGATTTCTAACATTGCTTTTCTATTAGAAATACAGTTATGATTTGAGGTATTGATCTTTCGTCTGTAAAATCCGTGTTATATGGTGGTCCTCTACATATCATATGTATAGTCTCCATCTTATGAATAGAGTTTTCTTGAAATTTTCGCGGTCGTTTTATTTTCGTGTTTCAATTCTTACCGTAAAAATAAAACTGCCGCGAAAATTTCCCTATTTACAGTATTGGGAAAAAATCTGCTTTATGTGATGATTTGTAAGTGTATTTAGAAATACTGAATAAAAAAAAAATTGCATATCTTGTTAAATTCAAGATGTGAACTCTAAAATTTGATGCTCTGGCTGTGTTCCTGTACATTAATTAGTGAAATTACACTTTTTGATTTTTACACAAAATATATATGTTTGCATATATGAATATGATTTGACCTGTATTCTTGTACTAAAGTTTATTTATATTTCAGAATAATGGCAAACTATTGTTGTACAAAGGCATTGAAAGAACCGGAGTTTGATATTGGTAGGAATACATTAGATCTGATATATTCACAATCATTATGTTGGTAAGTGTTACAAAAGGTATAAAAAAAGAGAAAAAAACTAGACTGCACTTTTTGGCCATCATTGCAAATAGTTAAATAAAAAATAAGATAGAAGAATAAAGAGATAAAAGAAAGATTTTACAGATATTGCAAGTAGTTATTATGGCAATCAGTATGTTTAAGAAAGAATAAAATGCTTTCTGCGCAAAGAAAAAAAATATCTGATCTTGTTAATTTTATTATCTGATGTAAGTTATGTGTTCTATTATCTCTTGAACTGATTCTTATCATCTTACCAGTAAAATCTTTTTCTTGATCTTATCATGAACTTTGACCTTTGTCAGAACTTTTTACTTATTTTGGAAAAAATGTCATTATACATAGAACAAAAAAAATCATTAAAAATTTAAAAAAAAGTAAAACCTATGATAAGTGATGACTAATATGTAAAGTTAATTAGATATTTAATGCTGTTTCAAATTTAATTGGTAAGATTTTCTGTTGTCTTAAGAAACACAAGATTTTCTGTTGTCTTAAGAAACACAAAATCTTATAAAAATCTCTTTATCTAAAGAAGGAAATGCATATTTTTTTGCTTTAATCTATTGTTTTTTTTCTTTTCAGGTTTGGTACATTTTATTCACCATTGTTGTCTGTTATGATGATTGTCAAATTGTTCATATTGTTTTATGTCAAAGTCGTAAGTACTTTTTAATTTGTTCGAAAATTCTGTGATAAATTGACAATTTTAAGATTGCCTATTCCAATCATGAATACTACATTAAATTTTAATTAGTAAATAATTTCCTTCATAAGTGGTGAAAGGAGAGGTTATTTACCATGGGTTGCAACTTTAATGTGTGAATAATGACTGCAAAATTTATTTTTAGCTCACCTGGCCCAGAGCCAAGTGAGCTTTTCTCATCACTTAGCGTCCGGCGTCCGCCGTTATCTTTAAAAATCTTCTCCTCTGAAACTACTGGGCCAAATTAAACCAAACTTGGCCACAATCATCACTATGGTATCTTGTTCAAAAATATGTCCGGTGACCCCGCTTGCCAACCAAGATGGCCAACATGGCTAAAACTAGAACATAGGAGTAAAATGCAGTTTTTGGCTTATATCTCTGAAACTAAAGCATTTAGAGCAAATCTGACGGGGTAAAATGTTCATCAGGTTAAGATCTATCTGCCCTGAAATTTTCAGATGAATCAGACGACCTGTTGTTGGGTTGCTGCCCCTGAATTAGTAATTTTAAGGAAATTTTGCAGTTTTTGATTATTATCTTGAATATTATTATAGATAGAGATTAACTGTAAACAGCAATAATGTTCAGCAAAGTAAGATCTACAAATAAGTCAACATGACCAAAATGGTCAATTGACCCCTTAAGGAGTTATTGCCCTTTATAGTCAATTTTTAACAATTTTTCGTAAATTTCACAAAAATCTTCTCTTCTGAAACTACTTGGCCAAATTTAACCAAACTTAGCCACAATCATCACTAGGGTATCTAGTTTAAAAAATGTGTCTGATGACCCCGCCCACCAGTCAAGATGGCCGACATGGCTAAAATAGTACATAGGGGTAAAATGCAGTTTTTGGCTTATATCTCTGAAACTATAGCAGTTAGAGCAAATTTGACAAGGGTAAAAATATTCATCAGGTTAAGATCTATCAGTCCTGAAATTTTCAGACGAATCAGACAAGCTGTTGTTGGATTGCTGCCCCTGAATTAATAATTTTAAGGAAATTTTGCAGTTGGCGTCGTCGTCGTCGTCGTCGTCTGAAGACACATTAGTTTTCGCACTCTAACTTTAGTTTAAGGGAATGGATTTCTATGAAATTTTACCATAAGGTTCAATACCACAAAAGGAAGGTTGGGAATGATTTTGGGGGTTATGGTACCAACAGTTAAGGAATTAGGGGCCAAAAAGGGGCCAAAAATAAGCATTTTTGTAACTTCCAGACAATAACTTGTGTGTAAGTGTATGGATCTCTCTGACATTGTACCACAAGGTTCCATATCACAACGGGAAGGCTGGAATTGATTTTGGGGGTAATTGCCTCAAATTTTAGGAATAAGGGGCAAAAAAGGGGCAAAAAACAAGCATTTTTCTAGTTTCATGACAATAACTTGTGTGTAAGTGTTTGGATATTTCTGAAATTGTACTACAAGGTTCCATATCACAAAGGGAAAGCTGGAATTGAGTTTGGGGGTAATTGCCCGAAACATTTCGGAATTTGGGGCCAAAAAGGGGCCAAAAATAAGCATTTTTCTAGTTTCCAGACAATAACTTGTGTTCAAGTGTATGGATCTTTCTGAAATTGTACTGCAAGGTACCATACCACAAAGGGAAGGCTGGGATTGATTTTGGGGGTAATTGCCTCAATATTTTAGGAATTAGGGGCCAAAAAGTGGCAAAAAACAAGCATTTTTCTAGTTTCAGGACAATAACTTGTGTGTTAGTGTATGGATCTTTCTGAAATTGTACTACAAGGTTCCATATCACAAAGGGAAAGCTGGGTTTGAGTTTGGGGGTAATTGCCGTAAACGTTTAGGAATTGGGGGCCAAAAAGGGGCCAAAAAACACATTTTTCTAGTTTCTAGACAATAACTTGTGTTCAAGTGTATGGATCTCTCTGAAATTGTACTACAAGGTACCATACCACAAAGGGAAGGCTGGGATTGAGTTTGGGGGTGATGAATCATAAGGGGTTCAAAAATTGGGGGTTTTTTTTTTCATTTTTTATCTTTTAAAATTTTCCATTTTAAGTTGGTTATTTCTGATTTATATTTAAAAGCAAATAATAATGATATGGTAGGAGATACACACCAAACAGGATGTGTAAATTATTATATAATAATAAAATTGAGAATGGAAATGGGAATGTGTCAAAGAGACAACAACCCAACCACAGAACAGACAACAACAGAAGGTCACCAATAGGTCTTCAATGCAGCGAAATTCCGCACCGAGGCAGCTGGCCCTAAACAAATATATATACTAGTTCAGTGATAATGGACGTCATACTAAACTCAAATTATACACAAGAAACTAAAAGTAAAATAATACAAGACTAACAAAGGCCAGAGGCTCCTGACTTGGGCAAAATGCGCGGGTTAAACATGTTTATGAGATCTCAACCTCATACCTCTAGCCAATGTAGAAAAGTAAACGCATAACAGTCAGTTAAAGAGAAGTCCGAGTTCTGTAAAGTATTGTGCAATAGCAAGAAATTTTCAATTGCACAGTATTGCACAATAGCAAGAAATCTTCAATTGCACAGTATTGCGCAATAGCAAGAAATCTTCAATTGCACAGTATTGCGCAATAGCAAGAAATATCCAATAGCACAATATTGCGCAATAGTAAGAAATTGTCAATTGCATAGTATTGCGCAATACCAAGAAATATTCAATTGCACAGTATTGTGCAAAAGAAGATACTTCGTATAAATTGCTTATTTCTTGACCAATTTCAGTGGGGTTTTATTCTTGAAGTCTTGGGGTTCTTTAATATGCTGAATCTAACCTTGTATCAAGTTTTTGGATTTTGGGCCCCGTTTTTAAATTGGTCCACATTGAGGTCCAAAGGGTCCAAAATTAAACTTTGTTTTATTTCATCAAAAATTGAATTATTGGGGTTCTTTGATATGCCGAATCTAACCGTGTATTTAGATTCTTAATTTTTGGTTCCATTTTCAAATTGGTCTACATTAAGGTCCAAAGGGTCCAAAATTAAACTTAGTTTGCTTTTAACAAAAATTGAATTTTTAGGGTTCTTTGATATGCTGAATCTAAATATCTATTTAGATTTTTGATTATGGGCCCAGTTTTAAAGTTGGTCCAAATCGGGGTCCAAAATTAAACTTTGTTTGATTTCAACAAAAATTGAATTTATGGGGTTCTTTGATATGCTGAATCTAACCATGTATTTAGATTTTTGATTTTTGAGCCCCGTTATCAACTTTGTCCACATTGAGGTCAAAAGGGTCCAAAATTAAACTTTGTTTGATTTCATCAAAAATTGAATTCTTGGGGTTCTTTGATATGCTGAATCTAACCATGTATTTAGATTTTGGATATTGGACCATAATAGGTGAATGTCCAATTTAAAATTTTTAAGTTCTTAGACCACATTCATTGTGTGTCAGAAAGCTATGCTGTGTCAAATATTTAATCACAATCCAAATTCAGAGCTGTATCAAGCTTGAATGTTGTGTCCATACTAGCCCCAACTGTTCAGGGTTCGACCTCTGCGGTCGTATCAAGCTGCGCCCTGCGGAGCATTTTATTTGTAATTATCTTGAATATTATTATAGATAGAGATAAACTGTATACAGCAATAATGTTCAGCAAAGTAAGATCTACAAATAAGTCAACATGACCAATATGGTCAATTGACCCCATAAGGAGTTATTGCCCTTTAAAGTCAAATTTAACAATTATTCGTAAATTTTTGTAATCTTTTACAAAAATCTTCTCTCCTGACACAACTGAGACAAATTTACCAAACTTGGCCACAATCATCACTAGGGTATCTAGTTTAAAAAATGTGTCCGATGACCCTGCCTGCCAACCAACATGTCAGACATGGCTAAAAATAGAACTTAGGGAGAAATGCAGTTTTTGACTAATATCTCTGAAACTAAAGCAAATGTAAAACGGTTGCATTATTTCATGCATCAATTGTAAATAAAAATATCAGGTGAGCGACACAGGCTCCTTGGAGCCTCTAGTTTTAATTTAGCAAAAATATGTTTCTTGGTGAGAATTGAAAAACAAAAATCTGGCTCATTTATGTTTTTATTTAAAATTTTTAATAATTAGTTCTTCCACCTTTCATTGGATTAAAAACTTGGATATAGTTTGAGACTACTTTGGCCATCCAATGATATATTGATTGATTGATGTTTTTTTCTACGTCCCATGGCAAATATTTCATGCATTTTTAGGACAAAAATGATAGATGTACATACATTTATGTATTTTATTCCTTCTAAAGCCAATGAAACTGTTTTCTTTTTAAAAACACAAATGAATAAAACAAAACTAAACAAAATATATAAAAATGATATCCAATTCCGATAAGTAAGTACTGTATAACACTAACTTCTTATTGGATATAGAAAATTTTCGATTAATGCAAATTGAGCAAGAGATATTTCACTTTTGTGGCTATGTTGGAGGTCAACATGCTCCAATTTCTTCATAAATCAGCCAGATTTAACTTATACTGACCGCCAGAGTAAAGTTGTATTCTGAACAGTTTCGATTTCTTTTAGCCTTGCAAATAATGATCACTTGTCAGACTTGTTTGTACCACATGTTTCACACTTATCAGACTTGTTTGTACCACATGTTACACACTTATAAGACTTGTTTGTACCACATGTTTCACACTTATGATAGATATAGGAAGATGTGGTGTAAGTGCCAATGAGACAACTCTCCATCCAAATAACAATTTATAAAAGTAAACCATTATAGGTCAATGTACGGCCTTCAACACGGAGCCTTGGCTCACACCGAACAACAAGCTATAAAGGGCCCCAAAAGTACTAGTGTAAAACCATTAAAACGGTGAAACCAACGGTCTAGTCTATATAAAAAACGAGAAACGAGAAACACGTAAAAATTACATAAACAAACGACAACTACTGTACATCAGATTCCTGACTTAGGACAGGTGCAAACATTTGCAGCGGGATTAAACGTTTTAATGGTACCAAACCTTCTCCCTTTTTCTGAAACAATAGTATACCATCACAACATAGAAAAACACACGATAAAACATCAATTGGAAGGCTTAACTCAATCAAAACGTAAATTAACACACTATGAACGAATAAATTGATCTGTGATACCTGAAAGTAAATACACAGCCAATAAAACATTAGGGACAAACATTCAAGGCCAAAAGCAAACAAACAAGTCCAAATAAAGCCATGGCAAGACACCATCATGAAATATTTAACCCTTAGAAAATAATAACTTTTGAAAAACCGGTTTTCATAATATATACAGGTAAATGAAAATAACTTTGTCGTTTTAGGTATACTTTTCTGTCTATATAAAATCTTCCAATAATTAGGAATACCAAGAAAGGTCTGTCATATAAATACCTAATTTAACACTAGATACATAAGGGGTAAACCTCAACAATAAAACTTCCCTGTACAGATTAAAGGAGAATAATCTTGATGTTTATACAAATGTAGTATGAAGAAGTGAAAATTAGTAGATATTCCAAATAATCAAAGCTGGTATACAGACAAGATCCATATTAATATAAAATAACAAAAAAGTATTAAAAATAGTATCAACAGGTCGAATTAACTTGTTTGTACCACATGTTTCACACTTATCAGACTTGTTTGTACCACATGTTTCACACTTATAAGACTTGTTTGTACCACATGTTACACACTTATAAGACTTGTTTGTACCACATGTTTCACACTTATCAGACTTGTTTGTACCACATGTTTCACACTTATCAGACTTGTTTGTACCACATGTTTCACACTTATAAGACTTGTTTGTACCACATGTTACACACTTATAAGACTTGTTTGTACCACATGTTTCACACTTATCAGACTTGTTTGTACCACATGTTTCACACTTATCAGACTTGTTTGTACCACATGTTTCACACTTATCAGACTTGTTTGTACCACATGTTTCACACTTATCAGACTTGTTTGTACCACATGTTTCACACTTATCAGACTTGTTTGTACCATATGTTTCACACTTATGAGACTTGTTTGTACCACATGTTTCACACTTATGAAACTTGTTTGTACCACATGTTTCACACTTATCACCTGTTTGTACCACATGTTTCACACTTATCAGACTTGTTTGTACCACAAGTTACAATTTGGTTAGTCAAATAAGAAAATTAACATGTATACCCTCCAACATGGCGGTTAAGGGAAATAACTCCAACTCAAATGACGTCATATCAAACCTATCTTTTGTGAATAACAGGAGTTTTCAGGTATAACTTATGAGACAGCAACCTAACAACACCAACCAAAATCATCCAGACATCAAGAGGTCAAAATTTGGTCTTTAACGATAGACAGGTGTCTGTACAAATTAATTTTTTAGTATGTACAGTTGACAGATAGCTATTAAACAGATTGATATTCTGAATAATTTGAAACAATTGGCCTTTTATAGTTCAAAGCATATTGTTCCTTGAGTTATTGAAAATTAAAAAAAATCTAAGGTTTAATTATTTACAAAAGTTGGAACAGGAACATTTACTTTAGATACTTATGAATATATTATTTGTTTTTCTAGATAAGCGTCCTACAGAACTGTAGACCATCGTCCAAGGCATGGAGGGCTTCCAGAACACATACTATATTTCTTGGATTTCTGTTTTTCTTCTTTTTATTGACAACTGTTGCTGTTGCAGTAAGCATAATTACGTAAGTTTAAAAAAGTCAGAACTGCTATAAAGATCACCTTTATTAAGAGAAAACCTGTCTTTTCAGGTCACCTTTCCCCACTTAAGTTATACCTATGCATTTTGAACCTGAATTCAAAGGTCACCTCTTGTATCAGTTAAGTTTTCTTGGGTCTGATTACCTGGATGACCTTCATATCCAGGTTTGATTGTACCTCCATCTTCACTGAAAAAGGCATTCAAATAAGCAGCCGTACAAACAAGAGAGGAAATACAGGCTTAAGTAAATATAAATAAGAAGATGTGGTATGAGTGCCAATGAGACAACTCTCCATCATAGTCACAATGTATGAAAAGTTAACAATTATAGGTCAAAGGATGACCATCAGAACGGAGCCTTGGCTCACACCGAACAGCAAGCTATAAAAACCATGTTTGATGAAGATTCTGAATAGTTCATGTATACATTTTTGTATATGAAACATGAAAATATTTTCTTTCACAATATCCTCATTGTTATAATGGAAAGGGTTTTATACCAGACAAAAAGCCTTATTAGGCTGTGCAGAAATTCTGGAGTCTCAGTTTTTAACTTGAACAGATAAATTTTTAATCATAGCAGTTGTCAAACCCTGACACCATTGAATCTCTCACTAGTCCATCTAATTATCAAGATTTTCATTTTACAGAATTACCCCAAGTAATGATTGTGGACCCTTTAGAGGACAGGATAAAGCATATGATGTAGTAATTAACTTGGTAGAGAGTTGGAAGGATGATTATAAAGTGTTACATGAGATTGTTAAAGTTATATCATCACCTGGAGTTATAGCGGGAGTTTTAGTCATACTCTGGTATAATATTTATCAGAACAAAAATAATTTATGTTTTGCAAAATGTTTTTTTTATCATGATTGAGCACAAGGATATATACACAGATGTACATACAGACAATAGCAGCACTGGATAACAGTTTTGATAGACATGTTCTAAATCAGTGTTATATATTTCAGGTCTTAGGTTGAAGCCACTACTTTCCTGAAGAATCTGTTAAACATGATAATAGATAGAATAGGTCTAGATATAAGAAAAAAACCCAGATGTGTTTGGTCAAGGAACAATTTATAAATCTTGTTAAAAAATATTGATAAAGATGTAAGCAGTACATCACAATATCTCAAGTACATACAAATATTGTAAATTCTTGTATTGTTAAAATGTTATTAAAATGAACTGTTAGATAATTTCATTTTATTAAATACACTGAAATAATTATTGCATTGAAATTTTGTTTGCATTCATATTTTCATGACAAAATTATCTTGTAGATATGTCATCTATTCTTGTATTGCAGTGTGGGTACATACTATATGAGAATTGTGATGGTGGGACATAAAGAAATGGTTACATTACTTAGACATCAATTAACTATGGTTAGTACCGTAGAAAGGCTTGTATAGTTCGCACTGGTACATAGTCCGCATCCCTTCTCCACACGAAATTTTAGGTAAAAAACTTTTGTAACTGTTAGAAAAGGTCTAATGAAACTCCGTAATTTCAAATCCTGTGCGGTCGTTGCGGTATTTTCTTGAAAACCCTGTTTTCCATCATCAAACAAGCTGAAACTGCTTGTAAATGATTCTAGAACGCTTCATGATTGTTAAAATAAGTTTAATTCACTTAAAAGAATTTAGAAACTTGTGTATGTTTAAACAGGAAGTTTAAAAAGCACGTGTAAAGAAGAAATTAACCGGTGAGAGTCGAAATCCATTACATAACAGATATCACTATAATACGACTTTGAAAGTAAAACAGTTCGATCCTTTTGTAAAATAGTCTTTAATATATCTATCACATTAATGTTTGAAGGGTCTTAAGCTAATACAAACCATATTAGTCAGTATGAAACACCAAAACGGAACGAACAATAACCGATTTCGTTTGTAATTACAAATTCTAAGCTGGTTTACGGTTGTCTTTTTCACTATGTTTGTATCGTTTCAATCACTAAGATACCAGTTTATTTCAACCAATGCATTGAAAAGAAACGAGAAATTTGTAATGAAAGGTTTAGTTTTATATTTATCAGTATTAATTTGATATTGAATAGAAATAACTTATTAATATAGATGAGTTAAAATTATTAGTTTGAAAAATGATAAGAGCGCCTCTACAATATCAATAACAAAGATGGCGGAACGTAAACAAACCATCTCGCTAAATTGAAATTTTCTCTTATTTCTTGCTTATTGTACTCTATAGTCCGCACCCGTCTGGAAGGTCTAATTTTGGAGAATAAAACATGGACTATACAAGCCTTTCTACGGTAATTAGATTTATCACTTAAATCAGTGTTTTTACATCAGTAATTATGAAACTCCAGTGGTATATTGTTTCAGTATGTTAATCACGTTTTGTTTGTCATTGTAAAGTCATTGTATTACAATAAAAGCTATTATCCAGTTGTGATTTAAAGCCTCTCCAGCTGACAAAAAACTTATGATTAAAATACTTTATAAAGTCATGGGCATATCGATATAACCTACAATCTATTTTAATTGTTAGATTTCATGAGAAAAAATCCACTTGTGTTAAAATGAATACACTTAAATTTTTTATGAAATAGTCATTTCAGACAGATGTTGATGTTTTATTATGTTTTTAGGCATTTATGTATGATCTATAATTGGTACATACTTATCTAGTTGAGAAACTTTGATATAAAGCTTAAAAAAAACAGTAAAGCATTTTCATTTTTGTTTATAAAAAATTCATGTACAATTACAATTAATTATCTTGAGGGTTATGAAATTTCAGGAAGGGAAAGATAAAGCATATTTACTAAGGAAACTACAAAAAGTAAGAGCAAAGAAAAAAGAGAAATTGAGCCAGTTGGGACAAGGTCGCATACTTTCTGGGAACATTGAACAAGGTATTGTATTCAACTACCCTATGAAATTCCAAATTTTAAATTTCAGATACATATTGAATGTCTTATATAAATGGTGCTGTAGGATAATTCCATATTAGTATAACCAGTACTAAGTTTAATGTTTTGTTTTCAATATACCAGTATTAAATAAGTTCTTTCTAGTTAGTATTGTAATCACACACCCGTAAGTTTAATTATTCACTTTTGCAAATGCAAAATTTATATATTTTACAATTTTACAAATACTGGCTAATACTAGAAAATACTAATGTTTGTAGAAATGAAAAATTATTGATAATTTCCAATATCTACTTTAAGCTGATAATTTTACTTGTGCTAATATTTCCAAGGATCAGAATAATTTTGAGAGACTATACAAGTTTAAATTTACAGAATTTTTTCTAATGACCACAAAAGTATCCGGTTCCATGGAAATATTAACACAAAATTGATAATAATTGATTGCCAAAATTTTACTTGAACAGCCAGTATAATTGAAGCTGAATATTGTAAAATTGCAGACTCTTGGTAATACCAGTATGATCTTGAAAATACCAATAATTTAGTAGATACCTTTTTGATACAATAGGAGTTATTATGCTTCTTCTGGTATAACATATACTGGATTATACTTTAGAACAGTTAGAATTACTTGACTATTTGTGTACCAGTATGCTTTATGCTTTATGTCTAAAACTGGAATAACCAGATCAGTACCACATATTCCAGATTTACAGATAATGTGGGTCTTTTTGGATGAAAATTTCTGTATGCACTGCACACAGGAATAAAACTTTATACTGGGGCAGTAATTTTCTCTTAGTTATAAATAGTTGTCCACACTTCAACAGTATAAAACAGTATAAAACTGATTCAATAATTATCCAACATGATTATTTTGTTCTCAGTATGCGAGGTTTTTTTTTTTTTTTTTATTGAAACAAATGACCTCAGCCCAAATTTAAATTAACAACATAAGCATAAATTTTAATAAAAAATCTAAGCCCAAATTTTAATGAATGACCTTTGCCCTTACACCTTATCGCTATTTGGCCGCCATTACTGGACATCACAAAAGTTCCCGTAAAATTTTGAAGTCATAATAGAAAATATCTGTTGCCACAATGGAAAAGTGATTGTTGTATGACGTCAAAAGTTCAAGCGGGACAGATTCTCGGGTCAAGCGGGAATAGCGATAAGGTGTATTAAAATCTGGGCTAATGCCGTTCATTAAAATTTGGGCTTAGATCATTTGTTTCCATGGAAACATGGGAAAAAGGACCAACAAATATATGATTTCTAAATTTGTCTGATGATGCATTACCCAAAATATATGTTTTGTGTACAAAATACAGCAGGAAATTTTAGGTTTTTTTACCTTGGGTCCTCAACATTTGCTACAGTCTAATATTAAAACTTAGTATTATATGTTATATGTATAGCCACACTGTAAAAACTATTTCTATATGTATATACCTTTTTATATATAAATCTTTCCTTTTTTCCTATCTTCTTTCTAGTTCTATCCAAGTCTAAATTCCAGAAATAAGTTAGATATACAGATTTGTTAGTATAAATGCCTTATAAAGTATATTAATGTATGTTCTAAAGCCTGTGCTGCCTGTCAACCTTTACCACTTATATATAATAGATGTATACTCTAACCAGAAAGAAAATGATTCTGGTTTTATGCTGCTTTCAAAATTAAGACATCATTGGATATACTGCAAATTCAGAATTTTTTTTGTGTATTTATGTCTGCATATATTGCGACTTCAGAAAACACTGCATACAAATAAATCTATCAAAATTTACCTAGTTTTATTTTTGCAACACTTATCCTGTCACTATTTTTCGCATTAATAAATACACATAAAAATTTCTGTTTAAAATACTGTAAATTCAGAAATTATTGTGAGATTTTTTTAATGTGACTAATACAACAGGGTGTGTATTGCAGTAATAAGAAATCACATTCTGAATTTGATACATATATCTGGATGCAGATTTTCCTGAAATCGCAATAAATGATCTCACAGTTTTGTTCATTCTTTAAAAATTCGTAAGGGTTCCACGGAACCCGGTGTCTCGCCTACTTTTGCTATTAATCGCAGGCTCAACAAAAATGAGGAAAAAAATTAATAAAAATATTCCTCTTCATACTATCTTTCGATTGTAAGAAGCTTCTGTCCAAGTTTGGTAAAAATCCAGGATAGTTTATGAATTTAATAAACGTTTTAAAAACTTTAACTGCAGGCTGTATGTAATGTTAACTGGAAAAAAAACTGAGTCCATTTATAAGTAAAATACGAAAAAACAGGTACAAAATTTTAACAAAATTTCCTTCTAGATACTAGCTTTTGATCATAAACAAGCTTTTGTCCAAGTTTGGTACAAATCCAGGATAGTTTAAGCTATTAAAATTTTAAAAACTTTAACCACAGAGTGAATGTAATGTTTCCTGGCAGAAAAACTAAGTCTATTTATCATGTTTATAAGTAAAATACTGAAAAAAAATTAATTCTTTTTACTAAATTTACATCTGGATACTATCTTATGATCATAAACAAGCTTCTGTTATTAAGTTTGGTAGAAATCCAGGATAGTTTAGGAAAGTTATTAAAATTTCAAAAACTTTAACCACAGAGTGAATGTAATGTTTCCTGGCAGAAAAACTAAGTCCATTTATAAGTAAAATTCGGAAAACCAGAATTTTTTTTTTACAAAATTAACTTCTGGATACTATATCTTATGATCATAAACAAGCTTCTGTCCAAGTTTGGTAGAAATCCAGGATAGTTTAAGAAAGTTATTAAAATTTCAAAAACTTTAACCACAGAGTGAATGTAATGTTTCCTGGCAGAAAAACTAAGTCCATTTATAAGTAAAATACGGAAAAACCAGAATTTTTTTTTAAATTTACTACTGGATACTATCTTATGATCATAAACAAGCTTCTGTCCAAGTTTGGTAGAAATCCAGGTTAGTTTAAGAAAGTTATTAAAATTTCAAAAACTTTAACCACAGAGTGAATATTTGTGGATGCCGCTGCCGCCGATGACGACGGAATGTAGGATCGCTATGTCTTGCTTTTTCGACAAAAGTCAAAGGCTCAACAAAAATCACAATATTAAATGCACACAATAAGTTTTGAATTTACAGTATATCCAATGATGTCTTTGTTATTCAATCAGCTCCTGAAACAGTTTTTTATTCAAATAGCTCACGAAACTGATTTGTTATTCAAATAGCTCCTGAAACTGAAAGGAAATAACTACTTGCAAAGAAAATTTGTATAGGTTTCATGTATCAAACTTAATTTATAGACATTTCATTATGTGGTTATGAGTAGGTTGGCAGGTTATAGATAGATGCTGGCTGTTTGTGGTTGCTTTTATCAGGTAGAAACTAATCTGTCAATATTGCCAGGATTGTATTGTATAATAAAGAGTGTTGTGGTTTCAAAATAACAGTTTCATAGTTCCTGCATATATTTTGATATTTTTTTTTAGCAAAGAACTGTAATGATTTATTTCTTGAATTTTGGTTGAAAAATAAGGTTTTTTTTTTAAATAATTCCTCCCCTTAACTCAGAGTATAGATTATGTGTATTATCAATGTTGTTTTACATTTTGGGTACAAATTTTACTCTTCAAAAAAATTATCTGTTCAAAAAAAAAATTAACCTCCTTCCTCTCTGATGAAAGGAAATCTTTAAGTTTTGTTTCAATTAGAATTTGAAATTGTATAAATACTGAATATAAAAAAATAGTGATCTTACTACTAATTTCATATTAGTTGCATGGTGCATGAAATTTATAAAAGATTTTGAAAGCTTTTAGGAAAGTGAAAATGTGTTTACTATGCTGTAGACATACTTTAAGGTGATTGGGAATATTCTCTTTTTGTTTAGTTAGAAATCTTGAAGTTATCATTAGATCTGAATTGGGAACTGAAAATATTCTGAAACGTAACCATGAGAAACTACAATTTTTATAATAAAAGCCTCCTGGTGGAAGAATGCTTGATTGATTTTATTTTATTTCAGTAATGGAGGAAGAAGTTGTTGATTGTTAGGGTAACATGTCTGTAAACATATTGTTTGTTTACCATTTCTTCGGTGTTATACAGCATGATTCTATTGCAGCTAATTTGTTGTTGTTACAATTTAAGAAAATATGCATTACTTTGTATTCTTTAACATTTGACTTGATAGTCTTTATTTTATCCTCAAGTTTACTTTTGTTGATCAGTTTAAAATTGGAACATCTTCAGAAAATTCTATAACCTTAATTCTCTGTTGTTCTGACAAACTTCTTTATGTATGATCTTTACAATGCTTTACGTAAGTATTATTTGTATTCTTCCTATAAAGCATGACAAAATGAAGAAAACTGGTTTCACTTGTTTTAAAATATTTCTTAAAAAGTGCAAGGCTTTCCTTAATGAGTTTTTTTAAATTATGAAATATTTTTTTCATTTTCGAATATCTTAAAAGATCACTTGTTTCCAAAAAAGTGATTTTTACTGTGTTTGCTGTTGAATTTATTGACTTCACTGGCATCCAGTGTCTTACTGTATATCCATTAACTTAAAAAATTTTCTCTGATGAAACTGAAATAATTGGAAACAAACATCACCACAATCACCTTTATATGTCTACTCTAAAAAAAAATTGTTTGATATTGTCCTAAATATATATATAAAAGGAGATGTACTGGTATGGTATATACCGATGAACAGCAACCCGAGGACACAAATGACCATGTTTGATACTACTGTCACGATCAGACATAGCTGGGACTATTACTAGGAAAAAAATAGATGGAAAATTGAGTAAAGAATTACTAAAAATCCTGTGAATGATTGATTTATAACTACCTAATTTGTGGGATATTATATTTCATCCTCATAAAGAATTATTGTGATAACCCCAACTGCCATTTAAAACAAGGCACCACTGTTGTTGAAAGTAGAAAATTTGAAAAAAAATATTTTAATGAAAAAATCCTGTTACTTTTGTTTTGGGAATGAAGCATTTTTATAATTATGGGTGATTGCCTAACAAAGAAAACTTCCTTAGTGATCTTGAGGTAGCATGATTACCTTGAGTGCTGGAGGTCATGGGTTCAAACCCCTGACTTGTCAAGCCAAAGTCTTTAAAATTGGTATTTGCTTCTTTACAAAAGGCATTAAGAAGGAAGTGTGAAGATTGGTTGACTCAGAGTCAGGATAATGTGTCTTGGTAGGGTGGCTTGTCTTCCCGCAGACTGCTACCTTGTGAACTTGCATGTTTAAAGGAAATGGCTCAGTCTGTCAGTCTAGTACAAAGTATTTGCCCAACAGGTGGTGGCATTAATATATATTATATAATATAGATATACATGTAATAATATCTGTTTCGGTGGACCCAATGATTTGATTAGATCAATTAAACTTTATAGACAGTAGTTAGGTCTGAAAATTTAGATATCTGTTTTGAAATCTGAATGTTTGATAAAGTTTGGGCCTGACAATTTTTTTAATTTTAGCATTTTTTGTTCCAGAGATATTATGGTATGTACAAATGTGACTCAAGATCCAAATAATAATTTTTAACTAGAAAAAAAAATCTTTTTGATACTTACTTGAAGGTCTGTGAGGAAATTTCAAATTAGGTAGTTCTGTTAAAACTGATTGAATAGTAGAAGTACAAATTAATTGAGTTTTATGTCTTCAGGAGGTAAAAGAATGTTTACCAGAAAGTTAGCTGAAACTGCATCTGCCTCTATGGAAAATTTAGCTGCAAATGGAAATGGTACACCTAGAAGTAGACGCCATCAGAAAAAATAGTCCCTTTATCAACCCTACACTCAAAGATATGCAGGGTTATTAGAACTGTATTGAGTCCCATCAGCAATATTTATATTAATGTACAGACTACAACATTGATTTAATGATATAGTTTTTCAATAATCAGATTGTATTTAATTGTAATGTTATACTGATTTTAATCTTTAATTGATTATAGCATGGTGGAAAATTTTTAAGTTTTCTTTTTAAAGTACAGTACAATACAGTAGAGACAATTATATCATGTTATACACCATTAGTCTATCACTTTTACTTGCATACTATTGATCTTGAATAAAGAAGATTCGTGAAAAATAAGTTAATAATTTATTGATAAATTTTAAATTTTGTTGTTGAAGTATTTGTCATATGGAAGTTTTATAATTTTATGACTTGGTGCAGCCTCTGTCGACAAACTTTTAACATTCCATAGATGCAAGAACCATTCCAAACTCAACTAGTTATTATGAAGATTTTGTATTTCTGTACAGATGCTTAATTTAATTTGCTGTTTGATCAAATTCATTATTTGTAAAATTATCAGGGATTATGATATGCATTATAATATCAATAGACAAAAAAAAAAAAAATCAAACAGTAGCTTCATATTTTAAGTTAATTCTAATCAGATTAAGTTTTATAGACAGTGGTAAAACTCTCTTTTTTACCTGTAATGATTTTTTAAAGAGCACTATATTTTACAAAAGCAAAAATCTCTGCAGTTTTAATGTTACTACTTTCTTTTAAAATTGTTTATCTACAAATCTATAAAAACTTTCTGTATCTATTATATATACATTGTAATGAGAGTTTTGTGGGCATTGTTTGGTTTGACAAATTAATTATCTATGCAATTCTTTTGAGGCATTAAAACACTATCTGCCTGAAATTTTTTTTGTGTTTTTTTCTCAGGCATTCAAATACATAAGTTTTTATATATGTAGTGGCATATAGGTCAAGCTTATAATAGAGATACTAATATAATAGTCTTAAAATAATGGAAATAAATAAATCCATCTATCTACAAATTATGTCAATATTGTAAATGTGTTAATCTTTGCAGCAGTATTAGGTTTGGAATCTCACAAATTAAATCTCTTTAGTCATGAGGTATTAAAAAAGTGAAATGATAAAAGTCAGAACAGTGGGAATAATGATAATTAATTGTAGATGGAAAAGAACGTGATGATTTTTTTAGGTAATACAGTTATTTGTCTAAAGTGCATATTTAAGTGAGAAATTTTTGCATAATCAAAACACTTTTTACGGTTCTCCCAAATAATTTATAGGTTCGTCTCCTATAAAGAAGGTGTATTGTTGGTTATATTTATAATTGTAATTAATTGTAATTAATATTTTTAATGTTGTATATTAACACCGATTAGAAAATAGGGACTCTGCATAATTAACTTTCATATTACATCTTTATTTTCTACAATTTTATTTTCAATTTGCTTTGCTTAATGTATACTATAAATAAAAGATACTTTGACAAACAATTATGTAATAAATGCTTCATGAGAAATCTTCCTTGAATACTGAACGTTTCAAGTGTAATGTTTTATCTTAATTTTCTGCATTTATTTTTTAATCTAGCTTATAATTTGAGGACTGAATTATGTCTAAGATTACCAGCTGAAATGGTACTTCTTAGACTATATGAAGTCTAAATATAACCACCTTTTATGATCATTTTATTACATACTTGTTTAAATCAAAATTCTAGCAACAACTCAAAAACATGGGATGAATTTGCATTAATTCCAGTGCAGAAAATCTTGGACAATGAAAAAGTCACATGAATGTTTTTCAATGTCCTGTCTCATAAATTTTGCATGAAACAATGCTTGGTTGAAAATCCTGCTGAAAAGTAAAAGTTTGTGTATATCAAACAATGAATTTGTATATAATAGGATGACAATCAAAACTTTTATGACTTAATTGATATATAGAAAATGAAAGGATATGGAGTAAATGTACATGGGACAAAATCGCACACAATACATAAAAACATAGAAAATTATCAATGAACAGGGCTTTTATTCCTGTTCTTCATCCTGACAGTTGATGAATGATGCGAACATATGAGATTTGATAAAATGTCTATGCAATAGTCCTTTGAGTATGTCTATCTAACTAGCTAACCTACTTTTCTTGACCTGCTTGTTTTGCTGTTTGAAAACTTTTGCCATGATAAGATTTATAGAAATCTACACATTGCATGGAACTGTAACATTATAGCTAAAATGAATCCTCAGAGACTAATGAGTTGATACGTTAGCCAAATATTTCTATGATTTTGATTACTGATCCATGATTATCAACAAGAATTATCCATTATTATAGATAGTTTATTAAGGCAAGGTAAGTTTGTGATAAAATGCAATGTACCTGCTGAACGCCTCTACTACAAAACAGAGTTTGATTAAGGCAGGTCAGTATGAGAAAAGAAATTTAGAAAATCTTCTTCAAAATAAATATATTAAATATATAGAAGAATTTGATCCACTGCAAATTGTAAGAATGTGGATATTAGTTGGGCATTGTGCGGAATTACATTAAAATAATTTCTTCAGAAAAATTCACAGCATTCTGTACCAAACTTCTGTTGAATGATTAGGGCATTTATGTACACAAATGTGTACAATGTTCCCAAAAACTAAGAAACACTCTGTTGGTTCTATAAACATGACATTAGGGAAGATACCAATTATTTATTATTTACTCTGTAATAATTTGTTGGATACAAGTTTTTGATGAATGATAGATACAATGGATAATTGTAATACTTTATCAGATCTACTTACTGCAACCAAACAAATATTTGTGCCATTACAATAAACAGAAAATATATGATAAAAATGATTAGATTATAATTGTTCATGTTTAAGAAGTACATCCATTGATCAATTTCAATTTGACCCTAGGTCAGTTGGTGTAATTAATGCCAATGAACAATTGTCTGTTACTTTAACACCATAACAAAAGCATTGTGACATTGGAAACATACAGGAAAACTAATGTGTATTGGCTTTAACCAACAGTCAAGATATCAACCACTGTAGAACACTATTTCAGTTGAAAACACATTGAGTGGTCCCTTCCCAGGAACAACTAGACCTTTAAAATAGCATCATCAAATTTTGTTTTTTTAAGACGAAATGTTCATTAGGCCTGTCAATTTAATGAATCTATTTATACTTTTGCTGTTGTTGAGTTGTAAATTAACTATTGAATAACTACACATTACAAGAATGGTTACATAAGTTTAGAGAAGAAGATAGTTCAATACATGTGTAATATAGCAATATGTTATGTATCTGAAGAATGTGATTCAATTAAATAGATCTTATATTTATTTATAGCATCCTTTATCATATATGTAATTTGTTAGTGTTCATTTTGTGCCAATCCATTGTAATGTAGAGATATATTGAATATATGTTCAATAGTGATTGAATTTTGTCATCTGGAATTAAATTAGTTATTCCATTTGCAACATTTAGGAAGATGACAGTTAAAAAATTTATGATTTTTCATTTTAAGTTTCAAAACAATTGTTTCCAAATAAGATTATAAACAGATGTATCAGTTTGACATTTAAAGCTATGCAGTCATTTTCATCAGTTTTAGGATTAATTGCTAAAATAGAAGATTTTAGTTTTTGTTTTTACAATTAAATTTGAATCTAGAATTGTTCAAGATGAAAATAATTATTATTGATGTTAAAAAATTTTATATATATATCCAGCTTCTAATGTATATAAATTTCTTTCACACTTATATTTGTGAAAATTTCACCAGTAATATAATATGTCAAGAACAAATGCTTCAGAGCTGCATTATAGTTAGAACAGAATCAGAAACACTATACAGGGAGTTTTTGTATAGCTTTATTCTAATTGACACAGGTTTACTGCAAGAATCAGTTTATAAACACCTATTGATAATAATACTTTATTCGAAAAGCAAGTACAGTGTATATATAGAAGCTATAACAATCATAATTATATTTATAATATTGATTATATCTACATATATATTTTATAAAGATGTCCCATATGCATAATTGTAATTTAATATTTTAACCTTGTTGAAATATATTTGTTTAATAAAATTAGAAACTATAGTTAATTGAAATAAAGGCCGATTGGATTTCAGAATATGCAGCATATAGAAGAGGATTTTGTTAGTTACCATTTTTTAACAGTTTTTAATCCCCCTGAATGAGCAGTGATAGGCAGTTGGGCAAGACTTGAAAAAACTTATTCATATTCATTAAAACATTTCCAAAAGACGGTACATGTACCTATTGTGTATTCAACACCTCCTACAGTTTCAGATATTTGAAGCATATCACATTATGGAGCTGTTTAAAGATTTTTCTCCCATTTTCACCATTTTATATTTTCACATATTTGAATGGTCATTATAGACCATCCTCCATTGATTAAGAAACCCTGCAATTTGAGTCTTTGATTTATTTTTATGTGCCAATTCATTAGCAAAATCCATAATTGCTGTCTATGCTGTTTGAGAGTAATAGATGAGAAATGAAATATGGTGATTACAGGAATGGACTCATTCAAATGTGCACCTGCTTCACTGATTATGATTGAATGGTAGGTTGAGAGTCCACACTACAGCTATCATAAAAACTAAATGCTTAGGTAGAACAATGAAAATAAATTGAAGGTAAGATGAACCCTGTCAGGCAGACGTGCACTTAACAATGATTCTATATCAGAATAGATGGACAAAGACCTACGTTTTCAAGATGACCTACTTTTAACTAAGTATGTGCTTGCAGGTATTTGAGCCACCTGTACCATATTTCACCATCAATTTACAAATACCAAGGATATGTGCCAATAGTTTGAGCCACAATCCTGTCTTCTTTTCCTCGATTGCGTGACATCACTGAAGGTAACGCATCACCAAATTTTTACTCACCACAACACAACAGGTGCCAATAGTAAAGTACGATCTACTTACCATCTTTTAGCACATGAGATCACCCCTGGTATTTGGTAGGGTTTGTGTTGCTCTGTCGTTAGTTTTCAGTCTGGTGTTGGAAGAGTGTTGTTGGTCTTTTGGTTGTTTTGCATTTTGGCCAATTGCCATGCTCCTCTGAATGTTGTTGATCCCTTAAAACTAGTATCCAAGGGGTCAACAGGTGGCCTGATGCAAAGCAAAATCTCTGCTCCTATGCAATAGTCCCTCATTTCTCAATGGCAATCCAAAATTTCCCCAGTGCAGTCCTGTTAAACCTACCTATTATCATCTCGAAATTGCATGAAATATTTGCTATTGGGTGTTAAGCAAGCAATAATCAATCGTTTTGGCACTTGTGTTGTCTGTTGAATTATGATTTTTAATTATCTCCACCTGCCTTTTTGATGGAGGAATAAAGGAATGACAGCATTTTGTTTTTCTTTTATTTCAACATATTAAAATAAGGGTGATGTTTTCTTGTTGCCATTGAGAAAACCAACAGCAGCTTTCAATAATGAGCCAAACCTATATGTATATGGGTTTCTGTCAGTTATACTCTGCAACTTATAGACAACAAGAATATATATCCATTATGAAAATAAGGATAAGTGGTATGTTTGCCAATGAGACAACTATCCACCAGAGTTCAAATGAAGTGAATGTAAGCAATTATAGGCAACGTACTGCCTTCTACAATAAGAAAAACCCGTACTGTATACTCAGTAAAATTGCACACAATGCGTCTCTTGCAGTCATGAATACTAAAATTGGGGGTCAAAATTGTAATTTGGCATATATTTAAAAAGATAACCTCACAATGAACATGTAAGTCATCATCCTACATCCAGTTAATACTATTTACTTATATTTTGGCATTGCACAAGCTCATGGGTTTCTCAGACTGTTTATTACATCTTAACACTAAATTGGATGTGTATTGATTGACACTTTAGTCGGGGAGAACATGATTTATTTATTAGTTGTAATTGGCTTTGAACTAACTTTTTAGTAACTGCAAGTACTCTTTATTTCGGTGCTTTGTGTCTATTGTTTTTATGTTAGTTGTTTATTTTTCTTGTCCGATCTTTTGAGTTAGGTCAATTGCAACTGATTTTTGCAGTTTGCTCTAATGTTGAGCTGTTACACCACTGGCCCAGGTTAGGGGAGGGATGAGTGCTCACAAACATGTTTAACCCTGCCACATTCTTTATGTGCCTGTCCCAAGTCAGGAGCCTGTGGTTCAGTGGTTGTCGTTAGTTCATGTCTGTCATATTTGTTTTTCAAAAATGGTTTTGTTATAAATTAGGCCGTTAGTTTTCTTGTTGTCACATTTTTCATGTCTGAGCCTTTTATAGCCGACTATACAGCATGGGTTTTTCTCATTATTGATGGCTGTATGGTTGCCTACAATTGCTTTAATCCACTTCATTTGAACTCTGGTGGATAGTTGTCTCATTGGAAATCATACCACACCTCCTTATTTTTAGAATGTGTACTAAGTTTCAAGTATACCACAACTTCATGGTAAACAACCTGAACTTAAAACTAATGGTAATTTGGTATTTTATTTAAAAGTTCACATCCTAATGAAAATGTCTACCAAGTGTCAAGTTGATGTGACAGCAATAAAGTTAACAGTAAACTATACCTTTTCTGCACCAGATGCCCATTTAGACAATTAATGTCTATTTTTTTATGCTTAAGGCCAAAATTATTGAAAAATCCAAAATTTATTTAAAAAATTAACAGCTTATAAACCGAAAAGGACAAAAGGTATAGCCAAAGCCGGGCAAGGAATCAGAGCTTTGCATGAGGGAGATATATTCATAATTTCATTTTGAACTACCTTAACCAAAAACTTTAACATGAAACTGTATGGACTTCTAGACAAACAGACAGTCAGAAGCACAGACCAGACCAGAAAACATAATGCCCCATACTACTGTAGATGGAGCAGGCATAAAATTGAAGAATATACAGGATTATTTAGAAGTTATCAATGAATATCAGATCAGCTATTGTCTTGATACTTGTTGAAGACCTTCCGTGAAGTCCTTTATATTTTAGTTCATCTACTTGGTTTCTCTATTCAGATGGAAAAACAGACATCGCAGCCATTTTATTTCATTAATATGTCTTTCCTAATATAAGAATCTGCTTTTTGGCACAAACAAGAAAGTATATAATAAATTTTATTTTTTTATTTAGATCCTCTTTTTTTAAGAACAATATCTACGATGAAATCATATCACAGTTAACATGTCTCAACTACAGACGAAAGAAAAGCTGGATATTAAATAAATAACATAATACAAAAATGTAGAACCAAGAACAGAACAAAGAATGTAACATCAATCTTCTTATGTGATGCTGAAACATTTTAACAGTAAATGTAAGAGGAAAGGTAAGAAAATGTGTACATGTATGTAATACATGACTTGCACATATATACATTCACCGTTTTGATTGCATATGCCATGTCTGTATTACTGTAACTTTGATATATTTCAGGGTATCTTTAAATTAAAAAAATGGTTAATAAAAAATAGCAAAATTAACTTCTTAACAATGTACTCTAAAATAAATATAGCAAAATAAATTCTTAAAAAACAAAACTCTGATAAACATACCACTTTCTAAAAGGCAGTAGATTTTGCTCATCTAAAACACCATTCACTTCTTTATATATTTATTAGCCTTATTTCTGTAAACTACAATTTCCCTGAAGAACACTGTCAATTAAATTTTTTAGATTTATATAGTTGCAACCTTATAAGTTTTGCATTATATTTGTGTTACATTACACAAATATAGTGCAATATACTGACAGCAGGGTGGTTGTTTTCATATTCTGCAACATTTGAAGTGTTCTACGTACAAATAACACATCCATTATAATATTACTCTTCAAAACAGGATATCATAGTTCTACTTATTCACTGATGATTCAAATGAAAAAAATGAAATGATTTTTCCCCCCTTTATACCTTCTATTATTAGAAAACTAAATCTTGGTATCAGTACAATAATATGTTGTATAAGTTACATGATACTTTTAATTTAAAAAAGCCTGTAATATGTTATAATAAACCAAATATACTGTTTTTATCATCTTCCATATAGATCACAGCAAAGTATTATAACCTCAATTAAATGAAGTGCTTTGAATTAAAATTGACACAAATAAATAAATGCTAGTTCAGAATTATTTTATTTGAACTTTTCCCTCACCAAAATGTCTAACCCTTTTCCCTAAAAAAAACTTTTTTGTACATAAATTATACAGACAATCACTAACGAAAGTCGAACAAAAAAAGAAGTTAAACTTTTGGGGTAAAAAATCACTTTCTGTGTGTTTCCAGTTATTTACTTCTTTTATTGATTACATTTTGAACTTAGTACTCAATTAATTCAATCATAAATACTAATGCAATTACTCATATCACAGATTTGCTTTAAGGCCACCTTAAATTTGTACTAGATAATAATGATTGAGTGCTGCTATATACAGTGTAATGTTTACGTTAAGTCTGCTTGCAATACATCTAGCAATAAAATTTATTTTGGCCTCATATCCTTGAGCACAAACAAATGGTCCTTCAAATGAGATTTATCTCCCCTGAATAACAAACAAAGAACAAGCATAAAGTTTTAGCTTCCTCAGTTCATCTGTACATTCAAAACAAATAAGGGAAATGAAATGTGAATGGTTAGTAAATTGATTAAAGAAGGTAAACATGGAATTTTGTGTAGATATTAATATGGTACAACAATGCTTAAAATGTTTACTTCATAAGTTTTATTACATTCAAACCTTCTGCATATTAGCCAAAAAAGTTAAAGTTAATAAGATCATTCAAAAGGTAGACTGAATAGTTTTTAAGACAGAAAAGATTTCATAAGTTGAAGAAAAAATAGGAAAAAAATATTGTTACTTTAAATACTTTTCATGCTATTTTCATTATTTCAATACATAATATACATGTATACTTTTTCAAACTTGTATTACTTTCAAATGTTATATTTGTCACCATTTAGTACTAATAATACACAATAATTATTATCTAAAGACCCTGATAATTAAAAATTCATGATTTAGTTGTGATTATGTAAAACAGCTATGAGTAGTTTTTCTATAAAATAACCAAAATAACATTGTTTGGAAATGGAGTTGTCTGGTAGATATATTATTTTGTTCACTACAACGAACAATTCTTTCTGGATTGACCTGATACAAACTGGTACCTACATTTTTACTACATCAACTAAGTATTCTTGAGAGAAGCAAAGTAACTTCCTTTAGAAATAAGATATAACAGAAAAAATGTCCAAACAAACTGTCAGGGTAATAAACTCTAAAAGATTAACATTTTTGGTTAAGAGATTAAAATTTCTAGGCATTTTAAATATGGATTTTAGAAAAAAAATCCCAATCTACAGGGTGCTATATGAGCTTCCTTGAATATGCCCCTGGTTAACAAATAGTTAGATGGACGGACTCATGTAAAATACAATTTATCAATATACTGGCAGTAGCAGCTACACACTATTTAACAATCATATCAAGTCAGAAAATAAAGTTTAACAATATACCATAACAATAATATTCCAATAAATTTTGTCAAACATGTTTGGCAAGCTTGTCTACTTAAGTATTAAAAAGCATAACATTTCTTGTGAACATCTTACCAAAACCTGATATAATGTCAAAGAATAACTATTATAAAAGTAATTAAGACTCGTGGTCAACTTCATCTCTTATACTGTCTAAAAATGATTCTCCAGTCTTTTCCATTTTCTGGTGTTGTTCTTCATACAGTTTTCTCTTTTCCTATAGGAGACAAAAAAAATCTTAAACATAATATATCTAAGAAACATGATATTTAATTAAGAGTTAAATTTACCACCAATGTCTGAACACTGGGTAAGTGATGACATCTCTTAAAACATCACAAAATACTATTTCTATCTTAAATAGTTAAATCGTTAATTCTGCTAATGA
Organism: Mytilus coruscus; assembly: GCA_017311375.1. Lineage (NCBI taxonomy): Eukaryota > Metazoa > Mollusca > Bivalvia > Mytilida > Mytilidae > Mytilus > Mytilus coruscus. Next base: position 95,916,395 of record CM029602.1, on the reverse strand, counting down.
ACCTGTCCATCATTACACATTCTTTTGAATCTTTGAAAGGAAAAAGGTCAGTTTATAGTAATGAACATGTGTACTTAGTATCAAGCTGATGTGACCATTCCTCCATGATAAATTATCTTAAACCAAATCTTTGACTTGATACCGAACAGACAGGATAACAGATCAACAGACTGGAAACGTAATGCCCCCTACTATCATTCTTATTTTGTAGGCAGGGCATAATCAAAATGCATAGGTAAGATATGTTGATGTTACCTACAGGGTCTGTTCAGGAATATATGAAGTTTTTTCCCTATATTCCGGTATAAGTAACAATATAACTAAGGAATGAATTCATACAAAAACTAGCCTCAGTTATATGCCAGAAAAGCAGCAAATATAGGTTATGGTGACTGACTCTTCATTTGAAGCTGTGAGATTTCATGCAGTCTCATACAGTAACATAACTGCTGACCAGATTGAATTCAAGCAGAGCATATAGGTCACAGCAACTTAGTTTTGTCTGGATGCTGGCCTACATTACAGGATGCCTCCAAAAACTATGCAATGTTTGATGGTTGTAAGCTAAACAGTTCCATAACTTTTTTCAAGCAAACTTAACACACGTTTTCTTTATCATAAAAAAAGTGTCTCATTGCATAAATATAAGTAGTGTGTCATTTGGAGAACATCATTACCCCTCATTACCACATTGTGCTTATGACAATGATCACTTTTCTCAATGTAATGATCTTAAAATACCAGGTACATACATTTGTAACAACAAAATATCATTTATGTTCTAAAAATCAAGCAATAACAAAGCTATTGGAATAAATCCTAAAAAGTATATTATAGGGTAATATCATGAATATTGGTGAATTTTGTCCTGAGTAAATTTTTTTACTGAACGAGCTTGCTCATGCAATATATATTCTACAAGCGATAATATTCACCAATATTTATGCAATAACCTTTTTATTGTAGAAGCAAAGCTTTAACAAGAGTGCACACACTGAAAAGTCTCTCCTGCTTTACTTTTTTAAATTTGTGTTGACGGTTTGTATACATGAAGGTTTTACTACACCTATCACATAAACTTAACAATATCAATAATCAATAAAAATGAGGTCAAGGTAAGACGAACCATGCCAATTGGACATGTCGCCTTACAATCATTCAATACACCAAATATGATGGCCCTATTGCTCATAGAACATTTATCTGATAAACTGATAAAACCACAAAAACTTAACATTGACCTATGAACCATGAAATGAGGTCAACATATGAAACCGGCCAGACAGACATATACACCTTACAATCATTCAATACACCAAACATAATGGCTCTATTGATTATAGTATCTGAGAAATAGACCAAATAACAAAAAGTAAACATTGTCTAATGAACCATTGTCCAATGAGGGCCTCAGGAAAGTTTAGTTTGTTATAACTAACTGTGTTTACCCTCTTTAAATAAAGAATTTATTATTATTATTATTATTACAACCATTAAAAAGAGGTCAAGGTCAGATGAACCTGCCAGTTGACATGTACACCTTACAATCATTCCATACACAAAATATAGTTGACTTCTAAAATATAGACTTGACAACGAAAACTTAATCTTGATCACCAATCCATGAAATGATGTCAGGGTCAGGTGAACCCTGTCTGACTGACATGTAGGTCTTGCAAGGTACCTATATACCAAATATAGTTATCCTATTACTCATAATAAGTAAGAAATTAACATGAACAAGAGTGCACACACTGTCTCAACTTCTTTACTGACAATCGAATTTATGTTGATAGTCCTAAATATAAAGCTTTACTAAAGGTATCACATAAACTTAACATGATCCAAGTAAATGAGGTGAAGGTCAGATAAACCAAACCGGAAATACATGTACACCTTACAGTCATTCAGTAAACCAAATATATTTGACCTATTGCTTACAGTTTCTAAGAAACAGACTTAAAACAGGAAAACTAAACATTGACCAATGAACCATGAAAATAAGGTAAAGGTCAGATGAACCATGCCAGACAGACATATACACCTTACAATCAATCTATGCATTAAATATAGTTGACCTATTGCTTATAGTATCTAAGAAACAAACGTAACCACGAAAACTTAACATTGACCAATGAACCATGAAAATGAGGTCAAGGTCAGATGATACCTGCCAGACAGACATATACACCTTACAATCATTCCATACAACAAATATAATTGACCTAATGGTTATAGTTTAAGAAAAACAGACCAAAACACAAAAACTAAACACTGAGCAATGAACCATGAAAATGAGGTCAAGGTCAAATAAAACCTGCCAGACTGACATGTACATTGTAAAATATTTCATACACCAAATATAGTTGACCTATTGTATATACTATTAGAAAAAAAGACCAAAACACAAAAACTTAACTTTGAACACTGAACAATGAAATGAGGTCAAGGTCAGATGACACCTGCCAGTTGGACGTGTACACCTTACAATCATTCCATACACCAAATAAAGAAGACCTATAGCTTATAGTATCTGATATATGGACTTGACCACAAAAACTTAACCTTGTTCACTGATCCATGAAATGAGGTCGAGGTCAGATGAAAACTGTCTGACAGGCATGAGGACCTTGCAAGGTACACACATATTAAATATAGTTATCCTATTACTCACAATAAGAGAGAAATTAACATTACAAAAAATCTTCTTTTTTTTTTTCAAGTAGTCACTGAACCATGAAATTGAGGTCAAGAACAATGGATATATGACAGACGGAAACTTCATAACATAAGGCATCTATATACAAAGTATGAAGCATTCAGGTCTTCCACCTTGGAAAATATAAAGCTTTTAAGAAGTTAGCTAACGGGGCCGCCCCTGCCTGATCACTATCCCTATGTCGAGCTTTCTGAGACAAAAGTTGCAGGCTCAACAAAAACCATAAAATGAGGTCAAGGACAATGGACATATGAATGACGGAAACTTTGTAACATAAGGTATCTGCATACAAGGTATGAAGCATCCAGGTCTTCTACCCACTGAAACATAAAGCTTTAAACAAATAGTTTATGCCATTGCTGCAACTGACAGATTGTAATCACTATGGCTCACATTCTGCCACTTTTGTTGCAGGCGAGACAAAAACTGTTTTGAAGCTATATTTGTACTATTTTTTGTTATGTTCTATTGGATATGTTATGTTGATATATACAATAAGATGGAGTATTTCTAAAGGGTGTTAAAAATGATAAGAGGTACAGTTTTATAGCAGATCCAGTACTGGATTATAAATGTTCTTAGAGGCAATATGCTTATTTCAAATTTTATGAGCCTTCTATAACTCAGTTTACTTGTCACTAAAGAGTATTTTACAAACTTGAATATTTCTTAAAAACAAATTTGACAGCAATTATATTACGAACAATAATCCCCTCTTCATTTCTAAATAAGGGATTTCCAATTTTTTTATTTATTTCAAAATCAATTAGAGCTGTGAAATAATGTTAAAGGGGAATAAATCAGACCTCTAATTCTTTCTGACTAGAGCGTGATTTTTCATCTTCTGATTCGCTATCTGCCAACTTTGAGGATTCCTGAAATTAGAATACGCATAACTCTAGAAAATAAGCAGAAAGGATGCAAAGTATTGCACGAAAAGACAAAAACTACCACACTGAAAGGTAAAAGATATATGATATACACTTAATTAGTAAAATAATAAGACTTTCTTGCTATGGACTAAATGACCAAAAAATCAATTTACTGTAAATTCAGAAATTATTGCGAGGTTTTTATTAATGCAAATAATGCGACTGGGTGAGTATCGCAATAATAAGACCTCACAGTTTGATATCTGATACATATATCTGTATGCAGATTTTCCTGAAATTGCAATAATTAAACTAGCATTTTTGTCCATTCTTTAACAATCGCAATAATAAATGCATGCAATAATTTCTGAATTTACAGTAATCCTGGGGCCCTTCCACACTAATTAAAGTGATAGTTTCTTTTCTCAACTTTTAGATAGGACATTTGTTTATTCTAAACTTCATTTGTTTTTTTTCAAAATTTTATCACATATTTGTTGTAATTATATTTCCATCAAACTTGAGGTTCTGGTCATTTATAAACAGATTCTGTTTTTATTAATATAAATTATCGTTTAATTACATTAATACAAATGTACTATTTATACAAATTAGAATAGAAGGTTGACATAAGAATTATTGATTATTACTTTCAGTGTGGTTAGTTCTAGCCGACTATAAATATAACACAGCATAAAACAATATTACCATTGATATTTATTAACCATCTTCATAGTAAACTCTGCAAGCCAAATAAAACTATGCATTTTTCAAATATTTAATTATCATAAAACAAAATCCAATTAGTTTAAGCTTAACACTGTTTGAAAAGAGGATGATTAAATTTGTCTTTCATATACCTGATTCTGGTTATGAACCTATTAAAAGCAATGTGCTATTAAGGTTACATGTACCTTTTTCCAGAAATAAAAGAGGCATGCATTATTTCTACAAAATGAAATTCAGACAAATGTTTGACTTCTTTTTTCTTTTAATAAGTTTAAGAGCAGCTAAATTTCAATTTACACATTTTGATCAAATTTAGTATTGCAACAAATTTCATATGTTCTTGTAATCTTCAAATTATTGGGGTTGAGGATATATCATGTAGATGTTGATGTTTTTTGGTCAGAGAAATTTTTTTAATTCTTATATCTTACATACCACATCAACTATTTATTTAAAGTAATGGGGTCTAAAAATATATCATAGACATTCATAGAAATTTCTGTAACAAGAGGAAGTATAGCATAGGAGTGTGCTCTTGTAAAAAGAAACTTGCTATGAGCAACACTACAGGTGCCACATGTGGAGCAGAATCTGCTTACCTTTCCGGAGCACCTGAGAACACACCTGGTTTTTGATGGGGTTCATATTGCTCAGTCTTTAGTTTTCTATGTGGTGTTTTGTAAACTGTTGTTTGTATTTTCGACTTAAATGAGTTTGAATGTCCCTTTGGTATCTTTTGCCTCTCTTTTCCTAAGGGCATGTGAAGTAATGGGACAAGACTAAATTATCGTTAGATTTTTTAAAAATTAATTTTCTAGTACTCTTTCTTTTCTTTGCTGGTTAAAGAAGTACTCAAGTAGAAATCAAAAGTTCTCATAGATTGAGTGAACACTTTTAACATTGACTTCCTTTAACCCAACCCTCTTGCTTAACAGTTATTACCCAATATATATGATTTTTAGCTCACCTGGCCCAAAGGGCCAAGTGAGCTTTTCTCATCACTTGGCGTCCGTCGTCCGTCGTCGTCCGTTAACTTTTACAAAAATCTTCTCCTCTGAAACTGCTTGGCCAAATTTAACCAAACTTGGCCACAATCATCATTGGGGTATCTAGTTTAAAAATTGTGTCCGATGACCTGGCCAACCAACCAAGATGGCCGCCATGGCTAAAAATAGAACATAGGGGTAAAATGTAGATTTTGGCTTACATCTCTGAAACCAAAGCATTTAGAGCAAATCTGACAGGGTAAAATTGTTGATCAAGTCAAGATCTATCTGCCCTGAAATTTTCAGATGAATCGGACAATGGGTTGTTGGGTTGCTGCCCTGAATTAGTAATTTTAAGGATTTTTTCCGTTTCGGTTATTATCTTGAAAATTATTATAGATAGAGATAAACTGTAAACAGCAATAATGTTCAGCAAAGTAAGATCTACAAATAAGTCAACATGATCAAAATGGTCAGTTGACCCCTTAAGGAGTTATTGCCCTTTAAAGTAATTTTTACCAATTTTTGTAAATTTTGTAATCTTTTAAAAATCTTCTCCTCTGAAACTACTGGACCAAATTCAACCAAACTTAGCCACAATCATTATTAGGGTATTTAGTTTAAAAATGTGTAGGTGACCCAGCCAACCAACCAAGATGGCTGCCATGGCTAAAAATAAAACATAGGGGTAAAATGTAGATTTTGGCTTGTAACTCTGAAACCAAAGCATTTAAAGCAAATCTTACAGGGATTAACTTGTTTATCAAGTAAATATCTATCTGCCCTCAAATTTTCAGATGAATTGGACAACTGGTTGTTGGGTTGCTGCCCAGAATTGGTAATTTTAAGGAAATTTTGCCGTTTTGGTTATTATCTTGAAAATTATTACAGATAGAGATGAACTGTAAACAGCAATAATGTTCAGCAAAGTAAGATCTTCAAATAAGTCAAATGATCAAAATGGTCAGTTGACCCCTTAAGGAGTTATTGCCCTTTAAAGTAATTTTTACCAATTTTTGTAAATTTTGTAATCTTTACAAAATCTTCTCCTCTGAAACTACTGGACCAAATTCAACCAAAATAAGCCACAATCATTATTAGGGTATTTAGTTTAAAAATGTGTGCGGTGACCCAGCCAACCAACCAAGATGGCTGCCATGGCTAAAAATAAAACATAGGGGTAAAAATGTAGATTTTGGCTTGTAACTCTGAAACCAAAGCATTTAAAGCAAATCTTACAGGGATTAACTTGTTTATCAAGTAAATATCTATCTGCCCTCAAATTTTCAGATGAATTGGACAACTGGTTGTTGGGTTGCTGCCCTGAATTGGTAATTTTAAGGAAATTTTGCCGTTTTGGTTATTATCTTGAAAATTATTACAGATAGAGATAAACATGACCAAAATGGTCAGTTGACCCTTAAGGAGTTATTGCCCTTTATAGTCAATTTTAACAATTTTCATTAATTTGGTAAATTTTGGTAAGTTTTACCCTTATGAGTTATTGCCCTTTATAGTCAATTTTAACAATTTTCATTAACAGCAAACATGACCTGACATGACAGCTAAATGTAAAGGCCAGAATTAACCATTAACAGCAAACATGACCTGACATGACAGCTAAATGTAAAGGCCAGAATTAACCATTAACAGCAAACATGACCTGACATGACCGCTAAATGTAAAGGCAAGTATTAACCATTAACAGCAAACATGAACTGTAAACAGCAATAATGTTCAGCAAAGTAAGATCTTCAAATAAGTCAACATGACCAAAATGGTCAGTTGACCCCTTAAAGTTATTGCCCTTTATGTCAATTTTAACAATTTTCATTAATTTGGTAAATTTTGGTAAGTTTTACAATTTTCATTAATTTGGTAAATTTTGGTAAGTTTTATGTTCAGCAAAGTAAGATCTTCAAATAAGTCAACATGACCAAATGGTCAGTTGACTAACTGTAAACAGCAATAATGTTCAGCAAAGTAAGATCTTCAAATAAGTCAACATGACCAAAATGGTCAGTTGTTATAGGAGTTATTGCCCTTTATAGTCAATTTTAACAATTTTCATTAATTTGGTAAATTTTGGTAAGTTTTACAAAATGTTTTCCTTTTGTAATCTTCTTTTCTGAAACTGCAGTAGAAAATCAATATAGAAAACAATCTACTAATGTACTGGCAATAAAATAATTGATAATTCTATAACATGAAAAAAAACACATTAATACCTGATGATGGTGTTTCTTTCTTTACATTGAAAATGATGTCACAACTATAATCCCGAACAATAGGTCGAATGTCAGATATGTTTCAGTACTTTGGCTTCATTTTCTACAGATTCCGAAGTGCAAATGATGCTTGAATTCCTACACTAATTTATACAGACTTCATCCCTTTCACAGGTAATGCCTGCCTCATATTATATTTAAAACTTTAATAGAATATCAGAAATTTTGAGAGAAAATTCAACCATGCAAGATCTAAAACTTAATTAATATTGTTCAAATTATCAATTAACTATTAAAAAGAAAATTCTCATTAAAAAATATAGTTCTTCATTTTATATTTTATCAGAAATTTAGGAAAAAATTGAATTTAATTGTGTCCCTTGTTCTCATTTCCTGGGATAAATCCAATACAAATTAAAGTATTGGTATTGAATTAATATTTAAGAAATATTTCAAACCTTATCATTTTCTTCACAAGAATGAAGACCATATTTTCAGTGTCATGAGTATCAGTCATCATATTTGTTGTACTTTGTTGTTTAAAGTTGAATACAAAAAGATCAACAAAGCAATTCAAAACCACTTGAATTTTGCAACAACAAATGAGAGTTTTAACGACCTCAGCTGGCTATACAACCCTTGCACAATCAACTGAATTTTGCAGAAATCATTAATAGGAAAGATTGCCCTTAAATGATAATTTTTATTACCTTTTGTTTTTTTTTTGGGGGAAGGGGGTGTTGTGCAACAACAAAACTTCACAACAAACTTTCTCATCACTTCGCAGATAAATTTTACAAAATTCTCTGAAAAGATAAATTTTCACCACTAGGATATCCAGGGACCACTGTATGATGACCCTGTCTGCCAACATGGCACATGGCTGAAATAAAATGCACTTTTAGTCTTATATCTCTGAAACTAAACGACAGTACAACAGTTGCATTTATCATGCATCGATTGTAAATAAAAATATCAGGTGAGCGACACAGGGTCCTTGGAGCCTCTAGTTTCTCCAAACAATGACAAAAAATTCTCCCTGAAACTACTGTCAAATTAAACCAAACTTGGTTTAAATCTCAACTAGGATATAGGCCACTTATATAAAATTATGATGACCCTGTCTGCCACTGCTACCTCATCATCTTTCCATATGTCCTTGGTTTCTTTTGGACTGGAACTTCCATTCTCACTACAAAAATAAATATTTTGTGTCTTACAAAACAATGTGCAGCTGTGTTACCATGACAACCATAACTGTTTTTTTTTTAATTTTGTGTGAAATGTGCTTGATATATCAACAACGACAAACTATACCATGTGAACTTTTCACTTCAAAGCAACATATGTTTCTAGTGAAGTGATTTTATTGAGGTTTTCATAATAATGATCATTTAGTAAAAGTATAAAATAACTTTCCAAAACATTAAATTCAATTTAAGAAATTACCTTTTGGAAGCATTCTATATCTGAAATATATATATTTTTTTTATCCATACTGAGCTAAGAACTTCATGCAAAGCTTCACATTAAACATTCTAAACTATTAACATTTAACAAGATACATGTATATCCATTTTATGTTTCCTAAAATCCTCAAATTTGTCCTTATCAGAAACTTATTCTTTACCTCAACCTTTCACAAAATTAAAACATTAAAGCAAATAAGTTCAAAGGCGTAACTCCTAGAAAAAAATTGAATCGTAATTTCCTGTTGATATGCACATCTGCATAGTATGTCCTTATTATCTACAAAGTTTCATGAAATTCTGTGGTGTGGTTTCAGAGGAGTTGCGATGACAAACTGTTGCAGTAGTACATTGAAGCAAATAAGTTCAAAGGAGCGTAACTCCTAGAAAAAAAATTGAATCGTAATTTCCTGTCGATATGCACAACTACATAGTATGTCCTTATTATCTAAAAAGGTTTTATGAAATTCTGTTGTGTGGTTTGAGAGGAGTTGGGATGACAAGAAACAGGACTGACAGACTGACGGACGGACGGGTCAAAAACATTATACCCTCCGCAACTTCGTTGCGTGGGGTATAATTAAGAATTCATACATTCAGGAAGTACAACAATATTACACTTTGTAAATGAGGTATAAGTTTTACATCATAATTAAATTGTTTAGAGTCCAATCTCTTACTTCTGATCGTTGGTTTAAATCACCACTAGGATATCCAGGGACCACTGTATGATGACCCTGTCATCTTTAACATCAAGTCTGGCTCTATTTGTAATTAACCACTTAACACACTCTAAATCTCCCCTAAAAGAAACTACTGATCATTCAATTAAATTCCAAACTTGGTTTATAATCACCACTATGGATATCCAGGGACCATGTGTATCAATCTTTGCCTGTACTGCACATATAAACAAAAGTAAAGCACATTTTAAATTCTAAATATTTATAGCAACTTTATCTAGATTACTGTTTTATAAAGGGTACCTAAATTGTTTGGTAAAAGATTATTAGAACTTACTCCATTGCTGCTAGTTTCATAAAATTGCTAACCTAAATAAAGACAGCAAATATCAAATCTGGCAAGTTCTTCTCATTTACAAATGGAAATTTAATTATTGTGTTGTAAACTAGATAATTGCTTAGTACAAGACAGCAGCTAATTCCTCTTAAATAGACAGCATGAACTGACATGTTATTGCTAATCTAGAGGCCAGTACCTGTAAATCGACATTGCACCTACAGCAAAGCAAATATCAAATCTGGCAAGTTCTTCTCATTGTACAAATGTTGGAAATTTAATTATTGTGTTGTAAATTTGAAAACCCAGATAATGTAAAAATATTTCACTTACAATATACACAAGGACTGACATGACAGCTAATGCTAATTCCTCATGTTAACCATTAAATAGAAAGCATGAACTGACATGACAGCTAATGTAAAGGCCAGAATTAACCATTAAATAGAAAGCATGACCTGACATGACAGCTAATGTAAAGGCCAGAATTAACCATTAAATAGAAAGCATGAACTGACATGACAGCTAATGTAAAGGCCAGAATTAACCATTAACAGCAAACATGACCTGACATGACAGCTAATGTAAAGGCAAGTATTAACCATTAACAGCAAACATGACCTGACATGACAGCTAATGTAAAGGCAAGTATTAACCATTAACAGCAAACATGACCTGACATGACAGCTAAATGTAAAGGCCAGAATTAACCATTAACAGCAAACATGAACTGACATGACAGCTAAATGTAAAGGCCAGAATTAACCATTAACAGCAAACATGAACTGACATGACAGCTAAATGTAAAGGCCAGAATTAACCATTAACAGCAAACATGACCTGACATGACAGCTAATGTAAAGGCAAGTATTAACCATTAACAGCAAACATGACCTGACATGACAGCTAAATGTAAAGGCCAGAATTAACCATTAACAGCAAACATGAACTGACATGACAGCTAAATGTAAAGGCCAGAATTAACCATTAACAGCAAACATGAACTGACATGACAGCTAAATGTAAAGGCAAGTATTAACCATTAACAGCAAACATGACCTGACATGACAGCTAATGTAAAGGCCAGAATTAACCATTAACAGCAAACATGACCTGACATGACAGCTAATGTAAAGGCAAGTATTAACCATTAACAGCAAACATGACCTGACATGACAGCTAATGTAAAGGCCAGAATTAACCATTAACAGCAAACATGACCTGACATGACAGCTAATGTAAAGGCCAGAATTAACCATTAACAGCAAACATGACCTGACATGACAGCTAATGTAAAGGCAAGTATTAACCATTAACAGCAAACATGACCTGACATGACAGCTAAATGTAAAGGCAAGTATTAACCATTAACAGCAAACATGACCTGAACATGGCACACATGGCTGAAATAAAATGCACTTTTAGTCTTATATCTCTGAAACTAAACGACAGTACAACAGTTGCATTTATCATGCATCGATTGTAAATAAAAATATCAGGTGAGCGACACAGGGTCCTTGGAGCCTCAAGTTTCTTGTTATTGCATCTCTTTTGTTAACAAACAAGATATCAACAAACTTATCTCTTTAACTTGTTTTGCTATATTCTCCGGAAGTTTCAGTAATTTTTTTACGAAAGCAATCCAGTGATATCTTATAAAACCTATTTGCCCATTATTTATTATACTAAGATGTAAAGACCTAAAGTCTTTTGATTTGAAATCCTTGGGCCATAATTTAGAAAATGAGGTCAAGATCAATCTATAAGAATGTTGAAATTTAACACTAAGAATGACAGACCATGCCAAACAATGACAAAAGTTCACATTCATCCTTTAGAACAAGTGAGCTAATAATCATTAAATATTAAGTTAGGTTAAAAATCTCAATGTAGAGAATATAGGCCACTTATATAAAATTATGATAGCTCTAGTCTAACACTGCTACCTCATCATCTTTCCATATGTCCTTGGTTTCTTTTGGACTGGAACTTCCATTCTCACTACAAAAATAAATATTTTGTGTCTTACAAAAACAATGTGCAGCTGTGTTACCATGACAACCATAACTGGTTTTTTTTTTTAATTTTGTGTGAAATGTGCTTGATATATCAACAACGACAAACTATACCATGTGAACTTTTCACTTCAAAGCAACATATGTTTCTAGTGAAGTGATTTTATTGAGGTTTTCATAATAATGATCATTTAGTAAAAGTATAAAAATAACTTTCCAAAACATTAAATTCAATTTAAGAAATTACCTTTTTTGGAAGCATTCTATATCTGGAAATATATATATTTTTTTTTTATCCATACTGAGCTAAGAACTTCATGCAAAGCTTCACATTAAACATTCTAAACTATTAACATTTAACAAGATACATGTATATCCATTTTATGTTTCCTAAAATCCTCAAATTTGTCCTTATCAGAAACTTATTCTTTACCTCAACCTTTCACAAAATTAAGAATTCATAGATTCAGGCAGTACAACAATATTACACTTTGTAAATGAAGTATAAGTTTTACATCATAACTAAATTGTTTAGGAGTCCAATCTCTTACTTTTGATCGTTTGTTCTCATTTGAGCAAATCCACTGTTTGGGTCTTTCATCTCATCTTCACAAGCTTTAAGAAAATCTGCCACAGCTCTGTGTTGATATTCCTCGGCAACCTGACGTGGTGTACGACCCATGTCATCTTTAACATCAAGTCTGGCTCTATTTGCAATTAACCACTTAACACACTCTAAATGTCCCCTAAAAGAAGAAAATGATAATTCAGTAAAATTCCAAACTTATATATATTTCACCATTGTGAAGCACGTACCAACAGGACACATTATAAACAAAAGGTAAAGCACATTTTAAATTCTAAATATTTATAGCAACTTTACTATCTAGATAACTGTTCATAAAAAAAAACGAAACAAAAATAACGAAATAAAGGGTATCTAAATTGTTTGGTAAAAAGATTATTAGAACTTACTCCATTGCTGCTAGATACAGGGGAGTTTTCTTGTCAGCTGATCGACATGTTATTGCTGCACCTAGTGCTGCCAGTACCTGTAAAAAAACAAAGACAGCAAATATCAAATCTGGCAAGTTCTTCTCATTGTACAAATGTTGGAAATTTAATTATTGTGTTGTAAATTTGAAAACCCAGATAAGAAATATTTCACTTACAATATACACAAGGACAACAAACAGCAGCTAATTCCTCATGTTAAATAGAAAGCATGACCTGACATGACAGCTAATGTAAAGGCAAGTATTAACCATTAACAGCAAACATGAACTGACATGACAGCTAATGTAAAGGCAAGTATTAACCATTTACAATGAACATGACCTGACATGACAGCTAATGTAAAGGCCAGAATTAACCATTAAACAGCAAGCATGACCTGACATGACAGCTAATGTAAAGGCCAGAATTAACCATTAACAGCAAACATGACCTGACATGACAATTAATGTAAAGGCAAGTATTAACCATTAACAGCAAACATGACCTGACATGACAGCTAATGTAAAGGCAAGTATTAACCATTAACAGCAAACATGACCTGACATGACAGCTAATGTAAAGGCAAGTATTAACCATTAACAGCAAACATGACCTGACATGACAGCTAATGTAAAGGCAAGTATTAACCATTAACAGCAAACATGACCTGACATGACAGCTAATGTAAAGGCAAGTATTAACCATTAACAGCAAACATGACCTGACATGACAGCTAATGTAAAGGCCAGAATTAACCATTAACAGCAAACATGACCTGACATGACAGCTAATGTAAAGGCCAGAATTAACCATTAACAGCAAACATGACCTGACATGACAGCTAATGTAAAGGCAAGTATTAACCATTTACAATGACCATGACTTGACATAACAGCTAAATGTAAAGGGGAGTATTAACCATTACTAGCCAACCTGACTTGACATTACAGTTAAAAGTAAAGACGCATATTGACCATTTACAAGCTTACATGACCTGACATAACAGCCAAATGAAAAAATGCACACTGACCATTTAATAGCGAACACAAACAGACATAACTGCTAGGTGTATATCACCCTACTAACCATGTAACAGCAAACATGACCTGACATAGCTTTTAAATGAATAAACATTTATTCATTTATTTATTTTTATACTAACCATTAAACAATTTACATGGCCAGACATAGCAGCTAAGTGTATCGGTGTATATCCTGTAGGTGTCTCCTCATTCAAACTGGATCCATTGACTGCTAACCATTTCACAACTTCTAGCTGCCCATGCTTTGTTGCTATATGTAAAGGAGTCATTCCTTTCTCATCCCGTTGTCTAAATACAAATTCATAATCAGGAAATGATTATATAGCTTCTCATACAAAAATTATTTAGCAGGAGCCAAGAAATTAATTATGATAACATTAATAATAATGGAGTTGATTAAAATCGAAACATCCAATAAAATGAAAATGTGATTACATAAACACAATTGTGTCCATTCAGAGAGGTTTTGATGATATTTCAATGAGTTTTCGTTTTGAGGAAATGTCACTTCTTGTAAATCCTGCTTAAAAGATATGAGCACTGTCAACTCTGTATTAAGGTCTTCATTATATTGTAAATTTTCATTAAGTTTCAGACAAATTTGGACAAATATTTTTGTTATAAAAAAGGCAAATGACCTATATTTCTTGATTTAGAAACATGAAGCATATGAAAGAACTGCATCAATTTTCATCAGAAAGCTGCATATAAACAGACACTGATATCAATTACTTCATGTCCTAATTAGTTCACACAAGAGTTATATATAAAAACAGAGTGAATATTCAACAGTAAAAGATTAAAGAACCATTGTGAGCACGCTCACATACCCCAAGCCCCCACATTGTCACTGGACAAACAAAATCTCACCAGATTCCTAAGTTCAAAGACTCATAACTCTACAAAAGTCAATTGATAAAAATTTTCTTGTGGATATGCACATTAACATATTATGTCGTCATTAACTACAAAGTTTCATGAAATTCTGTTGTGTGGTTTCAGAGGAGTTGCGATTACAAACTGTTGCAGTAGTATATTTAGGCCAAAATTCTAAGTTCAAAAGGGCATAACTCCTAGAAAAAAAATTGAATCATAATTTCCTGTCGATATGCACATCTACATAAAATGTCCTTATTATCTACAAAGTTTCATGAAATTCTGTTGTGTGGTTTCAGAGGAGTTGCGATGACAAGAACAAGAATGACGGTCTGCAGTATATTGAGGCCAATGAGTTCAAAGGGGCATAACTCCTAGAAAAAAAATTGAATCATAATTTCCTGTCTATATGCACATCTACATAGTATGTCCTTATTATCTACAAAGTTTTATGAAATTCTGTTGTGCGGTTTCAGAGGAGTTGCGATGACAAAGTATATTTTGGCAAAAATTCTAGGTTCAAGAGGCATAACTCCTAGAAAAAAAATTGAATCATAATTTCCTGTCGATATGCACTTCTACATAGTATGTCCTTATTATCTACAAAGTTTCATGAAATTCTGTTGAACAGTTTTAGAGGAGTTGCGATGACAAGAACAGGACTGACGGACAGACGGGGGAAAAACATTATACCTACCGCAGTTTCGTTGCGTGGGGTATAAAAATAAATAGGTACTGTTGAATATTAATCTCTTATGGCAACATTTAAAATATTAATCTCTTATGACAACATTTAAAATATTAATCTCTTATGACAACATTTAAAATATTAATCTCTAATGGCAACATTTAAAATATTAATCTCTAATGGCAACATTTAGAATAATAATCTCTTATGACAACATTTAGAATATTAATCTCTTATGACAACATTTAAAATATTAATCTCTTATGGCAACATTTAGAATATTAATCTCTTATGACAACATTTAAAATATTAATCTCTTATGACAACATTTAGAATATTAATCTCTTATGACAACATTTAGAATATTAATCTCTTATGATAACATTTAGAATATTAATCTCTTATGGCAACATTTTGGCAACATTTAAAATATTAATCTCTTATGGCAACATTTAAAATATTAACCTCTTATGACAACATTCAAAATATTAATCTCTTATGGCAACATTTAAAATATTTATCTCTTATGACAACATTTAAAATATTAATCTCTGATGACAACATTTAGAATATTAATCTCTGATGGCAACATTTAAAATATTAATCTCTGATGGCAACATTTAAAATATTAATCTCTTATGACAACATTTAGAATATTAATCTCTGATGACAACATTTAAAATATTAATCTCTTATGGCAACATTTAAAATATTAATCTCTGATGACAACATTTAAAATAGGATTTCAGTCCAATGAAAAAACTACTACCACAAAAATGCACCTTTGTCAGGTTTGTCCCAATAAATTTTGTTGAAGATGCATACTTCTTTCGTAAATAATCCACTCCAACTACTACACCAAAAATGTAATGAGATTCTTTATAGAAGAAAAATTAACCTGTCAAAAGATATTACTTACGAAATCATTTCTGGGAAATATTGCAGTAGTTCTTGGACCCGTTTCAAACTTCCAATTTTAGCAGCACTTTGTATGGTAGGACCTCGTAACACTTTCTTTCTATCGTCATTTTCTTCATCCTTTTTCTTTCTTCCCTCCTCTTGTACAGCTTCTAAACCAACCTAATAGCAATGGTGATATGATGAATTAGATTTAACAGTTTTTGTTAAGAGATTTTCAATTTTCACTGTTGTAATCATCTCAATAAATTTGCCAACTGTATGAAAATAAGTGAGAATTTTTAACTTTTCATAATTTTTAAAAATAGGAATTTGTGATAACAATAAAGTAGAACAATAAAATACCATTGAAACTGGCACAATATGTGGAAATAATAATTAAAGTGACTAAATAGCAATTTAATACCTTATATCCATGCATGAACTCGTGTTCTGGTTTTGTTGAACTACTTTCTGTTTCTGATGATGTGTCTACAGAAACATGTTTTGGTGTTGTGCTGGTATCCGTAGTTGAAGAATCATCATGCTTCCTATCCTCTGTTACACGCTCTCTGAATGTATATGTTGTAGGCCCTTGCCCCCTTGTATCAAAAAAGTCATCTTCTTCTAGTTTTTTCATAGAAGAAGGTGGCCTCACTTTGCTCTCTTCCTTAGTTACAGTTGAGCTACTCGAGCTACTAGATGTTGAAGAGTCTGACTCAGATCCATCTCTAGATTTGCTACTACGACGCACTAATATACTAACTTTAGTACCTTTATTTTTATCAATTTCACCCTCTGAGTCGCTTGATGAAGATGATGATGAAGAGCTGGAACGTCTTCTTTGATCCTCAGAATCACTCTCCTCTTCAAATTCTATAATATTTGGAAACTATTTCATTATACACTGTCCTTTCATGAAATGTATCACTTAAACATCTTAATAACTACAGATGGTTGTTGCCTGTCGGGTTGCTGTTTCATCATTTAAAGAAATAATTGACTTGCTTTCTCAATATTTTATAAAATATTTCTATAAAACATTTAAAAACAAGAATGTGTCCATAGTACACGATGCTCCACTCGCACTATCATTTTCTATGTTCAGTGGACCGTGAAAATGGGGGAAAATCTCTAATTTGGCATTAAAATTAGAAAGATCATATCATAGGGAACATGTATTCTAAGTTTCAAGTTGATTGGACTTCAACTTCATCAAAAACTACCTCGACCAAAAACTTTAACCTAAAGCGGGACGAACGGACGGACGGACGGACGGACGGACAAACAGACGAGCGAACGAACAGACAGACGGACGCACAGACCAGAAAACATAATGCCCCTCTACTATCGTAGGTGGGGCATAAAAATGTACATGGTTTTTGGGTTGCTGTCTCATTGATGTATACCTTAAATCATATCTTAATTATATAGTAACACCAATAGTGCAGTACAATATTCTTACGCTTTTTCATTAAATTTTTATGGAACTTTGTTCCATGTATAGCTAATTCATTTTTTTCTTTTGTTATCACTGTACATTCTGCAATCAACAATCAAACAATATTTATTTGTTCGACTATCAACATACAAAATTAAAGCATACATACCACACACTGGTAGAAATTCAGATCATACTTAACGTAGTACTTACTTTCTATAAATGCTCTATCATTTGTCAATGGTAAGACCCTGTATGTGTTTCTGTCCCCATCCTTTTCTGACAGTACTTACTTTCTATAAATGCTCTATCATTTGTCAATGGTAAGACCCTGTATGTGTTTCTGTCCCCATCCTTTTCTGACAGTACTTACTTTCTATAAATGCTCATTCATTTGTTGATGGTAAGACCCTGTATGTGTTTCTGTCCCCATCCTTTTCTGACAGTACTTACTTTCTATAAATGCTCGATCATTTGTCAATGGTAAGACCCTGTATGTGTTTCTGTCCCCGTCCTGACCGGACAACCATTGATTACATGGGAAATCATATACTCTCTTATCTCTCATATCATATATTGTTACACTCTCTAAAAACCATGCATAACCTGGAAAATATAATACAAATATGTTAACAAACTTTTGTCCGTGTATAAATATGACAGATTTTAATATGTCAAATTGAAAAAAAAATGAACACCAGTGGATTGTACAAACTATATGCAATGAATTTGATACAGCAAAATCACTCTGAGGTCAACAATGAAGAGCGAGAAACTTTTGCCAAAAAAAGTTTAAGATATACCCATGTATTGATATTTGTAATTGTAAACATGTATATGCATTATTTATGGTAGCGTTTCATTATTCTATAATTACATTACATGTATGTTTTATCTATAATACGTTATTTTGATTGGCTAACAGCAATCTCGCATCACTCTAAAATTAACCTTCATTTCAAAATGAAATGTAACATTCATGATGACACGAGTTTCCACAATAAAGGGCACAGGTAAATAAAAGAAAAACTTGATAGAAATTGTGTTTTCATGATCCTAGCAAAAAACTGTAATTATATGTATTGAATGCTTCTTTTAGTAATTTTATAGGGTTGTAAAAGCGTTGACCGTGCGCACATTTTTAGAATGAAGCGCGGAAAAGTACTTCGGTCAACGCTTTTACACCCCAATAAATTTACAAAAAGAAGCATTCAATTCTTAAATAATTAACAGATACCTTTATAAAGACAACCAAGAGTTTTGAAAAACACCAGCAGGATGATTAGGAATAAAGCAAGTTCACATAAAAAAAGGACCAGAGAACAAAAGCAAGTTCAGATAAAACTAGAGGCTCTCAACAGCCTGTGTCGCTCACTTGATTCTACTTTGGTTTTGGAAATCAGATTAAAATAGATTAAATCATAACAGATACCCTAATAATGAGTGAGGCCAAATTTGGTTTAATAATGTCCCTGTAATTTAATAAAAAATCCTGGTGGCCATCTTGAACACTAAATCAGCAACAAAGTAGCAACACTTCATCAGCACCTCATAAGAAACATTTATGCCATGTTTGGTTTCTTTCCATTCAGTGCACCTCTAAAAGAAGCATTTGTATGTATTTCCAATAGGGTCTTATGTTAAAGGAAGTCTCCCCACTGGCAGCCATCGTGGATGAAGGATCAGCTTCAAAGTAACAACACTGAGTCAGCACCTCATAAGGAACATTCATGCCATGTTTGGTTTCAATCCATTCAGTGGTTCTCTAAAAGAAGATATTTGTATGTATTGTCCATAGGGTCCTATGTTAAACACTGTCCCCAGTTGGTGGCCATCTTGGATGATGGATCAGCTTCAAAGTAACAACACTTGGTCAACAACACTTGGTCAGCACTTCATAAGGAACATTCATGGTATGTTTGGTTTCATTCCATTCAGTGGTTCTCTAAAAGAAGACATTTGTATGTATTTCCCATAGGGTCCTATGTTAAACTAAGTCCCCCGCTGGCGGCCATCTTGGATGATGGATCGGCTTCAAAGTAACAACACTTGGTCAGCACCTCATAAGGAACATTCATGCTATGTTTGGTTTCATTCCATTCAGTGGTTCTCTAAAAGAAGACATTTGTAAATATTTCCCATAGCGTCCTATGTTAAACTAAGTCCCCCACAGGCGGCCATCTTGGATTATGGATCGGCTTCAAAGTAACAACACTTGGTCAGCACCTTATAAGGAACATTCATGCCATGTTTGGTTTCATTCCATTCAGTGGTTCTCTAAAAGAAGACATTTGTATGTATTTCCCATAGGGTCCTATGTTAAACTAAGTCCCCCGCTGGCGGCCATCTTGGATGATGGATCGGCTTCAAAGTAACAACACTTGGTCAGCACCTTATAAGAAACATTCATGCCATGTTTGGTTTCATTCCATTCAGTGGTTCTCTAGGAGAAGTTCAAAATGTAGAAAGTTAACGACGACGACGGACAACGGACGCCAAGTGATGAGAAAAGCTCACTTGGCCCTTTGGGCCAGGTGAGCTAAAAAAAGGACCAAAGAATTTTTTTTTTTATTAAACTCCTAAAGTTTTCCATTAAGTGCTTACTAAGTTCAGTCCTATCATGTCCTATTCTGATTTTCTTTAATTTACCAACATGTGGAAAAGCTTTCATAAATAGATCTTCCTGCAAATAGAAACAGTTTATAAATACTATAAGAACAAGATATGATTTAAGGAAAGGGTATCAGCAAAAATAAAAGTGTAGAGTTTCTGATTTTCTCTTCACTAAAACTGAATTATCTCTTAAGAATGGATTATATCTGTAATTTTTAGAGACATAACAGTATAACTGCATCATGTAAACCATCCTATTTTTTATATTCTTCAACTATCAAATTAGTTGAGTGTCTTATGTTATAGTAAATCAATTTTTTTTTGTTGACCTTAATTTCATGCTGATTAAAATTTAATATAAACATCTAAATACTTTGAGATGCATTTTTCTTTGTCATTTTACCCCTGAGAAATTGAATTGTCATATGTATACACTTACTTTTCCTTTCTGGAATGTAATTTTATGTCGTTTTGATCTGTCCAGATAGAATTCTTTAGATCTTCCTTTATCACCATACACAGTTAGTTTAATATCAGCCTTTGTACTAGCACCAATGTTTTCACCAGTTTTGACGTAGATTTGATATTCTCCCCAGTCACCCTGTTTCACCTCGTCCTCGTCCTAAACAAATTAAATTTTGTTTACTATACTGACAAAGTTAGTTAAGGACAGTAAAAATAGTTAACTCGATCTCTAGATTTTGAGAAACAGATTAACTTTCTGAGGCCCAACATATTCCATTCCTCAAAATATTCATAACTAAGCTGCAATGATCTACTTCATGATGTCACCACCCCTTGTTCTGTCAGATTTATATTCACATATATATTTTATTCATTACCTCAGGGCAATTTAGATAAAGAAGAATCTACATTTTGGGGTTAATTTGTTCATGTAAATTCACCAAAAAATTTAAAGTGACATGTTACTGCTTATTTCTTTTAAATTTCGAAACAAGTGAAACTGTGAGCTACTGCTCACTGATGATACCCCCGCCCAAATACTTGACGGTAAACAGGAAGTTGTTGAGTGATGAATCTGAAAATGCATCACACAGTATAGCTGCCTTATATAAACCCTGAAACCAAATTTCAGAAATCCTTGTAATGTAGTTCCTGAGAAAGATGCAACGAAAAATATTCATGGGACCGACTGACAGACTGACGGATGGACGGACAGACAGAGGTAAAACAGTATACCCCACTTTTTTAAAGCGGGGGTATAATAATAAAGTTTTTAGAAAAATCTGAAAATAAAATTGTCACTTAATGACACACTATCACCTAAATGTAATAAGCCAGGTTTAAGACCTAATTTTTTTTTCAAATATACCAGGCTAATTAAAGAACTTTATGACTAAATTATTACATAGAACAAGCATCATCCAAGGCAGTTTTTCTAATGTCAATGATTGGTTAATGACAAATTACACATTATTATCGGGGTAGTACTATATATGCTATTCTATATGAATTTTCTTTCATAGGTTGGTGAATTTTTGAATGACTGTTTTCAAACAGTTAATTAAAAGAGTAGGGGCATTAACATCTTTATTTGGTCAAAATATGTTGCACATTTTAAAATCAGTATACAAGATCACAAATTTGCTAATATAACATTAGATTTTCAAAGTGTTCATAAAGGAAAAAAAAACTTTGAGATGTTCCTTAATGTCTAAGAGCCCTTTGTAAGTATGATGAACTGCATAATCTACATTTATTTGTAAAATTAGATGGCAAGACTTTCAAAGAATTATTTCATTACTATTCAAACCCAAACATATTGTTATTCTGGGGCCTTTTTATCGGTCATTATACAGTTTGAGTTTTGTCCATTGTTGAAAGCCGTAGGGTGACCTATTGTAGTTTACACCCTTGTATCATTGGCAGTCATACCACATATCCTTTTTTTCTATAGTCACTGTATCATATAGAAAGCTTTACCTGATCATAATCTTCAATTAATCTTTTCTCTGTTTGTATCCCAACATTATCTTGAGTCTGTGTCCCATAATTCCTCAGTACTTCATCGTCAACAGGTTCATCCCTGTTTATGATATGAATTCGTCTTTTCTGATGGGGTTTAGTTGTAGGAGTTAAAAACACATCATTTATTCGTTGATCCTCCTGTTCCTGCTTTGGTGGCGGAGGTCTTGGCTTGTATTCATCTCTTGCAATTTTCCTTCTGTATTAAATATAATGGTATAATCAGTAATTTTTAAAACTTTTAATTTGAATTAAACAACCTTTGTGAGCATGCTCACATACCCAACATTGTCACTGGACAAACAAAATCTCACCAGATTCTTAAGTTCAAAGACTCATAACTCTACAAAAGTCAACTGATAAAAATTTTCTTGTGGATATCAGGGCTCACTCTACTTCAGAACCACACGGAGAAGTGACTTCTCTTTTTGAAACTGATAGGGAGAAGTGGTGAGATTGGAAAGAGAGGTGCTCATTCGCTCACGGTGTTACAATGTTTGGTTTTTACTGTAATACAAAGAGCCATATGTATCTTATTTTTTTTTATATTTTCAATTTGTACCTGGGTATACAATTAAAGTAACAGTTCAAATTCAAAGTTGTTTAATTTTATCATATCAAGATGCACAATCATATAAGTCCTCTTGTCAGAAAAAACAATTAAATATCTGGCAATAATAAAAAAGATTTTTTTATATCAAAAGGAAAAGAAAGTTGTTATATCAATTAAAATTCAATTAAAACTACTCTGTTATCATGTTTATGAAATTAAGTATTTCTCATTAAAAGATATTTAAATTTAACAGTTTTATTTAACACAGTTAAGCTTGGATATAATATAATTACATTAGTGTAATAGTCCCAGAGTTGAGCAATTTTAATTTATAAATTGAAACAATGAATATACATAGAAGTATATACATTAATCAAGTAGATCTAACCAAAAGTATGTTAATGCATGTGGAATGTGTAATTTTTCCTTTTGGGATCAATTTTCTTCTGTCAGCTGTGCCATTCATGCATCAGTAGTCATTATCGCAAGAATCTGGATTTTGTTCATAGCTTGTCCGTTTCCGATGAAATCCCAACTTCGATCCGTAGTTGTACAAACATTTGCAAAATTTCAATGTCGGATGCAGAAAATTTACAAAAATAATCAATGTTTGACACGCTATTTGGAAGGGAATATGATGTTTTAATGCAATATAAGGATAACAAATTTACTTCAGGCAAATTTCATCACGTTCTAATGAGGTAACAAGCTTATTTTGCCAAAAGTTAGAACGATTTGATGTATGCTCCCGAGTAACAAGTACCGGAAGTGATAAAAAAATTTGTCTTTATGAAAATAACATGCAACCAACTTTAAAATCAATGCTTTAACCTATTTTCTAAAGAAAATAAATGGTTTATGTCTTCGAATTTCGTTACTTTTAAATGAAAAATTGCTGTTTCATCGACTTGGTAAATGTTGAATATTGCTGATGACGAAAGCGACTGAAAGCGAGTATTGTGAACAACAGGGCGACTAGATTTCGCTTTTGACAGTTGTGCATAGCAAAGTGATGGACGGGAAAGCGACCTTCTCGCCCCAGTCGCCAGCTAGCGTGAGCCCTGTGGATATGCACATTTACATATTATGTCCCCATTTTAAATACAAACTTTCATGAAATTCTGTTGTGTGGTTTCAGAGAAGTTGCGATTACTAACTGTTAATAGTATATTTAGGACAAAATTCTAAGTTCAAAGGGGAATAACTCCTAGAAAAATTCAACAGTAATTTCCTGTTGATATGCACATCTACATAGTATGTCCTTATTATATACAAAGTTTCATGAAATTCTGTTGTGTGGTTTCAGAGAAGTTGCGATAACAAACTGTTGCAGTAGTATACATAGGCCAAAATTCTAAGTTCAAAGGGACATAACTCCTAGAAAAAATTCCATCATATTTTCCTGCTGATAGGCACATCTACATAGTCTGTCCTTATTATCTACAAAGTTTCATGAAATTCTGTTGTTTGGTTTCAGAGCAGTTACGATGACAAACTGTTGCAGTACTATATTTTGGCCAAAATTTTAAGTTAAAGGGGCATAACTCATAGAAAAAAAATTGAATCGTAATTTCCTGTCGATCTGCACATCTACATAGTATGTGTTTATTATCTACAAAGTTTCATGTAATTCTGTTGTGCGGTTTCAGAAGAGTTGCAATGACAACAACAGGACTGGCCAAAATTCTAAGTTAAAGGGCATAACTCCTAGCATAACTCCTAGAAAAAATTGAAAACATTATACCCTCCTTATTAACTTCATTGCATGGGGTATATATAATAAACAGAAAATATGTACACATGAAACCTAACTACAGTATATTATCCCTTGTTTCCTCCACCAATAAAAACTGACTACCAAGAAATAGGCAATAGTGCTGAAATTAGCGTTCAACACTCACCAATCAATCAATCAATCAATATTTGCTAACAAAATATACCATGGATGCATTTATTTACCAATTTTTATGGTTGAAGGAGAGACAGAATTTTGAGGATTTTTTAATTTGTGATTTATTGCTTGTTCCTATCAAGGCATTTATTATCTGTTTTTCATTGAATGATTTATGTAGTGCCTTATTACATAAAATCCCATGAATAACAAAAATCTAATTTTTTTTTTCATCCTTTTTATGTTACTATATTTATTTGGCACTGATAATTTTTTTTTTCTCATTCATTTCACTGTATTAGGTATACACTTTCAATACATTTTTTTCAACCAAGCCAACAGATGCTCCCTAAATTCAACAAAGTTTTTTACCTAATACAAATGTTTTTATTGAAGAATTAAAAAGAGGTTTCTGCAAAATACACTATTTCAATAATAATTGGCATTAAAAATTTTATCCAGAGCATTAGAACAAAATCCTTCTTCAAATATGAAAATGGGCACAAAATGATATAACATTTAATGAGACAATGTGATTCCTGAAAAATAACACATTTTGTGCTCAAAGTAAACAAAGTCATAGATGTCTAAACAAACTTTCACAACAGATTGAACTTAAATGTTGGAGACACTGACAACTTGAGTAGGGAAAAAATACTAACCTGAATATGTTCAGAAAAAGGTGAAAAATAAAAAGGAAAAGATAATTGAATAAAGATTTTTTTACCTCTGATAATCAGATGACATTGAATTTGTCCTTGTAGTGTAAGCACTGTCACCACTATCATCGCGACTTTTACCCTGAAATAAAATAGAAATAGTTAGATCTAGCATTTAAAATTGCTGTTTTTTCTGTTTCATAATCTATATACTTAATCTGTTTAAATAAAAGAATCATAAAAATGTTATGGCAAAACAAGCTACAAGGTCAACCATGACAAGTTACATATATAGCACACCTTTTACGAATTAACGTATTTATTTCAAGAAAAGCGTAGCTTTGAGTGGATTAAATATGTTAATGAGTAAGGCGTGGCTATATATGATTTGTAACATTAATGGGCTATGACACACATCAAAGGTTAAATGCTGACCAATAAAACTTTACTGTA
The DNA here is from genome assembly GCA_017311375.1 of Mytilus coruscus. Classification (NCBI taxonomy): domain Eukaryota; kingdom Metazoa; phylum Mollusca; class Bivalvia; order Mytilida; family Mytilidae; genus Mytilus; species Mytilus coruscus. The sequence continues at coordinate 95,890,261 of CM029602.1, read as the reverse complement.
CTTTTCAAAATGTCAATCAAATAATGGCGAAAATTTACATGCAGCAGATGTCAGTTGGATATGTATGTCAGATACAGGTTTAATCCCGCTGCAAATGTTTGCACCTGTCCTAAGTCAGAAATCTGATTACAATAGTTGTCGTCTGTTTATGTAGTTCATACATGTTTCTCGTTTCTCGTTTTTATATAGATTAGACCATTGGTTTTTCCGTTTGAATGGTTTTACACTAGTAATTTTTTGGGGCCCTTTATAGCTTGCTGTTTTGTGTGAGCCAATGCTCCGTGTTGAAGGCCGTACCTTGACCTATAATGGTTTACTTTTATAAATTGTAACTTGGATGGAGAGTTGTCTCATTGGCACTCATACCACATCTTCCTATATCTATATACATTTAAATGAATTGTTGCCGCGGGATTCAGGTTCAATAGCCATTTATGTGTTATTGAATATTTTTTCTCCCCCAAAAAAAGGGGTGGGGGTGATGCAAAATTTTATTCGATGTTTATCTGTCCTCCAACTCGAAAATGGCGTGTAGTTTCAAAGGAGTTATGTTTTTGTGATAAGAAGGAAACATTTTCTAATACCAATTGTGAAGGTAATACATGTAATACTATTGAAATGAAGCTTGGATACTGTCTAGGGACCCTTGACAGGACGTTGTATCTATTAGCCAGCAACCCAATAACCTTTCCTTTAGTCTAAATCAGTAGTAAATCTAGGGTAGGGTTCGGCCTATGCTTTCGCCCTAGGACTTCAATTATTGTTATGCCTGTCTTTAGAATATTTTAATGTTTTATTAGATATATTATTTACCGGTTTATGCCACCAGTTTATAAATGGTATAAGAACCAGAAAAAGATCGGTTAATTGCATGTTGAATGCGTGTAAGATCCAGGGACAAATATTTGAAGCATCATCAATTCACGCAGAAAAATAACAGAATTTAACTCACTCAAAGATCAAAGGAAAAATTACCATTCATGTTACAAGATCTAAAAAGCTACATAAATGTTTTGTGTAATGTTAGTGTTTGTTAATAGTTATCTCGTTATCTCGAAGTCAGCCGGACCGGAAAAATATTTCGAGATACCCGTAGTTCGACTCAAAGGAAAACCAGAAGTTTGACAGACCAAGGGACACAACTCTTACTTAGCTTGGTAAAGCTAAAATAAATCCGGATGAATATGGAAAGGGGAATCGATATTCTGGTCTCAGATTGATGCATTTGTATGTTATGGTTTTTCATTATTATAATATTTTTTTTTTCACTTATTTATTTCTTTGAATAGTTACAATTTTTCCCTGTGGCTTTTAGCTGAGAGAGTAATTTCCAATCGATCTTAGCATTATTCAAGTTATTTGAAGTTGACAAAATTGTTCATTCTCATATGCAAGAGATTTTAGAAAATTTAGATTTCTTTTCATTTTCTTTTATCTCAATCTTTTTTTGCAAGAGAAAAATACAAAAAGATTAAAGACACCGATTAGTTTTTGGGTGATCACCAACGGAAGTCTTAATCCCACTTTATACACATCCAAGCTCATTAGTGTATGATTAAAATTAATAGTTTTTAGAACATTTTAAATAATTTTTCATAAACTATAACAATGTATTACTAATTATTTATCATGGTGAATAAAGATAATCTTAGCATGTCATAAATCAATACAGTGGTCAGTGACAGGAAATTTAATTACACGTGTATTGTCAGATTAACTCTTCAATCCATTTAAATCCCCGAGGTCATGTTTTGACATATGTGTATTAGTTCGAGATAAATAATGAATTTTGAATGATTTTGTTATCCTTGGGACCGTAAATTTAGTTCAAATCAACCGAAATTTCAACTCATCAGGAGTCGAAATACATATATTTATATGAAACAAAGTTCGGGTCCACGAGAAAACTTCGACTCATCCGAAATTTCGAGTCAACCAAGTTCGAGACAATGAGAGTTTACTGTATTTTGATGTGCACTTCAGACCCCCCACCCCCTGTCTGATATATAAATTAGAGATGTTAGATATATTTCAATGAGACAGTAACCCTTGAGTCTATTTATCAAGTGGACATTGAAATACTAAATTAGAGTTGTCTGCAATCAGAGGGTTTCTTTTTTTTTAGTATTTTGTTGTGTTGTAAGGTGCTATTAGCCTTTAGGACAAGAGTAATTTCTTGTATCATTTAAACCATGCAAGAACCAAAGCACTGGCTAATGGGTGAAAGGTCAGGTTTTTAGAGCTATTTTCCTAATCCTTGTAGTTAAGAGGTTTGGTTGGCATGCATGCTTTGTTTGTATAAATGTTTGCTCAAGCATAGGCAAGGCTTCAGCTTGTATACATTATACTCCGCATTATACTTAACATCCAATAACATTCCAGTATAAAGTATACAAGCTGAAGCCCTGCCTATCTATTGATTGCAGATGTCAATCTTAATTACAAAGCTTGAGCAAACATTTATACAAACAAAGCAAGCAAGGCAACCAAACCTTTGAACTACAAGCAATAGGAAAATAGCTCTAATGTCTGTTATTTTCCTTTCATACTATGGTTTCTTTCATCAAATATCTGAGAAAGTAAAATATATTGACAAAAGAGACCTACCTTAACCCTTACATTACGATGTCTCCTACCATGGATATCCCACGTATATTTTCCAGGTGTTGGACGTAACTGTAAATAAAAAAAAAAAAACATTTTAAATCAACATAAAATCTAAAAATCATTCCATCACAATACATTCTATTAAGCCATTTCAAAGACCAAACATTTCATACTAATTATAAAAGTTTATAATATAAATACCAATATAAGGAGGAATTTTTTTTCTTTTTTGTTACATAAAACTAAATAACTAAAAAAAAATTCAAAACCAAAGTATATAAACTGCTTTATACCATTTAACATGGGAGAAACAGCTAAGAATATTAACAGCCTGTACAGATACTACTCTCTTATGTTAAAGATAACAACTAGTAATGAGTTAATTAAAGTAAATGTTATATGTTCTTAGGACTCAAAAGTATGTGCCTCTATCAAATTCACCAAGTAAGTGCTAACTGGCAAACGATTTTGTTATCATAGAAATAAACAAAAAACTAAATCAGAAAAATTAATTTTTATTTTTTTCTCCTTATCCTAAATCAAAGAAACATAAGTATCTTTAATTAAGACTTGATGACATGCTGATACAAGAGTTTGGTCAGAAGAAACAAAGTAGTTGATTACAGGATACTATCTTGTATATGATGAAATACTGATCAGTGATACAAGGTAATATTGACTCATATCTCCTAACAATTGCTATGATGTCAATAAACATGCTGTTTGTTTTGAATGGACTTAGATAATATATGGTCTTTTCACCATCATTGACCATTGTGGATCTTAAAATAGCATAAAACAATGTGTCTACATTTCAATGAAATATACAAATTTTAGGCAGGCATACAATTCATTAACTGGACTTTTCTTCAATTTAATTGAAGAATATAATGTGTTCTTATCTTATTATTACTACTACCATTTTTACAAATACAGAATATATTTTTTTATTAATAAAAAAAACATTTCTAAGGGGAGATAACCCTGTTAACATAATTTTATAAAGGAATGTACAGTGGATTTCTTATATTTTTTTATAGCAATAAAAAACGAATGGTGACCACATTTTTTCTGTAAGTTTTCTCAACACATTTCATAGTTTATTTCAAAATTCTGTCATTTTGTTTTTCTTTATATTCACATATTAATGATTTTCCACTGTATATTCCTTAAGAAATGTGTCAATTTTTCACAACCTATAAGTTGTAAACTTGCTCAGTCACCTTTAATTTTGGAAATAGCACAATATAAACTACATTTTGGTGAAATATGAAAAATTCCGTCATTTTTTTGTTGATAGCATATTCTACCTTAAATGTATCACAAAATACTTTAACCACCAAGAAAGTTTTTAAATATCATACAAAGTAAATTATATATTTATATACTGGTATACTTTGCATACATTCTATATATGTATAATAATAACTTTAAGTACAAAATATATAATTTTTACTATTCTTTTCAACTGAACTCTAAAGCTACCAACTTCTCTAAAAATTCTAATGAATTAAAGCTAATTCCTCTTAAACAGACGGAACAGAGACCAATCAGACAACCTCAATTTATCCAGAGATATCATTACAGGATGTCAACAATGACATGACTTTTCAAATGTTTGTTTGATATGAACATCAATTTTTACAATAATAGTTTGTGTAAAATTTATCTTTTGTATGTATTAGATACACCTTGAGGGTGTTAGCCTGAATGGGTGTATCTAATTTACACCAAGATATTATTGTCAATGCAGAATGATAGTTTTCAATAATTCAGGAGGGGGACTTTTATCGATTTGACCATATTGCAAAGCAAGATAAATGCAGGGCATCCATTTTCATTTAATGGCATCTTGTTGTTAGTTTCATTATAAACAGTTTAACAAAACACTGAGAAAGAATCTATAATGATGAGCAATAGTGAATTTTAATGGCTGTATCTTTTTTCCAGTTTAAACATGAACGTTTTGTGGTTCACTAAATGCATAAATCATTGATTCAGATTTTATTTTTCAACAATTACAAGAATGTAAGATTTTTTGCCAATAAAAGGTGATTTTGATTTACTGTTTTGATTATTTTGCTATTACAAGGATTACTGTGTAAATTAAAACCAAAATTAAAACATCATTCTCAAAACTTAAAGCTGGAAATGTTATCAAGGAAAATATATAGTTTACCCTTGCCGTTTATATAAATCTTTAATGAATCTGTGTAAACAGTACCGAATAGCATATAAATATTCAAAGACTACATGATTTTTGTTCTATCCTTGATCAGATTTCATCTAAGAAATTATGAGTTATGAATAATTCATGTTAACAGCAAATCATAAAGATATAAAGTGTTAGTAATGAGTAAAAGCAATCAATTTATCCATCTGCACAAACAAAATAAGTTCTGTGTTCTTCCTTGCCTTCTAGAACTAAATCATCAAACCTCATTTTATTCATAACTTACAGACTTAGGAGAATAAAGGCCAAAAATATTTTAACAAATCATCCTTTCCCTTCAAAAATACATTTGGAGTTTCTGAAAAAATTACTTTTTAAATTTTCTAATATATTACATTTCAAGAAAATTGTTAAAGATTATCTATGGGTCCATTTTGGTCGGTGCATTACATTTGCGCGCAAAAATTATTACGTTTGCGTGCAGCTTTTGATTACATTTGTGCGCATTCTTTTACAGGTAAACTCAGGTAAATACAGGTAGATTATACTTATTTATTTATTTAACTATTATTTTCGAGCAGGATAAGTCTGTTTTATTGTGCACACGCACTAAGTCCTGGAAATATAAACAGATGAAGATGTTAAAAACAGTAAATCTAAAGATTATAACAGAATGCTATTTACTCTGAAATATTTGCAATTAACTTACATGTATGTCTTTTAGCTATTACAGGATTTCGCATGATCAATGTATATTTTTTTAGAAGTCAATATGAAAAATATATAATTTTAATTTACAAATAGAACATGTTGAAAATCCATATTAACTAAAGTCATATTTATTATGAATTATCTTTATTTTACCTGTGTTACCTGTAAAATGAATGCGCGCAAATGTAATCAAAAACTGCGCTCAAATGTAAAAAATTTTAATCCCCAAATGCACGCAAATGTAATGCGCCCATTTTGGTGTGATTCAATCAAACTATAATTCCATAAGAGTAATATTTTTGACAAGGTCCAACTTTATATAGCCATTTCAATTCAATAATATGTAAATCTATATGGGATATGAATAAGCCACATCTAATAGAACTATACAACTGTGACACATATACCTTCTTCTTGCCATGCTGATCTGAACTCGGTAAAGATTTATTGGTCTACAAGAGTGCAGTTAATGAATAAGATATATAACAATCACCATGCATGTATATGGATATTTAGATAGAGAGAAAAGAAAAAAGTTAAAAGTTTGAAAGTGAACCTGCTTGTTTGATGTCATCAGTTTATTTGAGGGAATTGGTACAAAACTACCGTTCAAATACATTGTTCAGTCTGATGGATAAAAGATTCTTATTTGCTGGTTCAATAGCTGTCAGTCATTATAGTGCACAGTCATGAAGCCTGTTTTACAGTTTATTTTAACTGACCGGATATACAATTGTCTGAAAATATTGACTAATTAGTTGGATAATTTTCTGAAAATGAACTTTCTTAATCAGAAATGTTTTTGGCCAATTCCTTCAAATATAAAAACAATAAATACTTTGTAGAAAATGCAAAAATTTCATGAATGAATATGTGTCTGTGATAATAAACAGCTGCGCCACGAGCGCATGATACACCCGTCGTCTTGTGTGTGAAGTTTTATGCAATAATCATAAATAGTTTCTGAGATACAGCGAGACATGTGAAAAACCCCTTTTTACAAAAACTCAATAACTCTAAAATAAAATTTTGAATCATCACCAAAAGTACACATATCTTGAGATTAATATAACTAGGAAGTGTGTAAAGTTTTAATTAATAATCATAAATCGTTTTTGAGATATGGCGCGACATGTGAAAATAAACAGCTGCGCCACGAGCGCATGATACGCCTGTCGTCTTGTGTGCAAGGTTTTATGCAATAATCATAAATCGTTTCTGCGATACAGCGACATGGAAAACCCCTTTTTATAAAAAAATCAATAACTCTAAAATAAAATTTTGAATCATCACCAAAAGTATACAGATCTTTAGATTAATATAACTAAGAAGTGTGTAAAGTTTTACACAATAATCATAAATCGTTTTTGAGATACGGAGCAATATGTAAAACCCCCTGTTTTTAAAAAAACTCAATAACTCTAAAATAAAATTTTGAATCTTTACCAAAAGTATACAAATCTTGGGATTAATATAACTAAGAAGTGTGTAAAGTTTTAATCAATAATCATAAATCGTTTTTGAGATAAGGCGCAACATGTGAAAATAAACAGCTGCGCCACGAGCGCATGATACACCTGTCGTCTTGTGTGCGAGGTTTTATGCAATAATCAGAAATGGTTTCTGCGATACAGCGACATGGAAAATCCCCTTTTTACAAAAAATCAATAACTCTAAAATAAAATTTTGAATCACCAAAAGAATACAGATTTTTGACCATCATAAGAAACAACTATGTTAAGTTTCATGAAATTTGGATATGTCATTCTCAAGTTATGGTGCACCATGTAGATGCCGGACATTTGTATACCATAATACGTCCCGTCAAAATTTTGATGGGCTTATAAAAACACACCCCTGTTTTAGTTACAAAATCCTGAAACTCAAAAAGTTTTAATCTTATTTTCACTAAAAAGTATACAGATCGTTTGACCATCATAAGAAACAACTATGTTCAGTTTCATGAAATTTGGATAAGTTGTTCTCAAGTTACGGTGCGACATGTTTATGACGGACATTTGTATACCATAACACGTCCTGTCAAAATTTTGACGGGCATATAAAAACCGTCACATGACTAATATGAGAAACTTGTGCAAAATTCAGAATCATTAATTCAACTTTCACTCGTCACCTTGTGCTTCACTATTTACTTTAAAAAATATATAATTCTTCATTCTTTTTTTTAAGCAAATGAAATAACGCTGCACTATGTTAAGTTGAAAATAAAATTTTATATTACATGTATATCAAATTATTGAAACTGCAAGTGAACATAAACACATAAAGATAAAACTTTCTTTTTCTTTTATAATTCCTTACAGTTGTGCTAGAAAAAGGGGTTGACTCAAACAAACCAAATAAAAGACAGCAAGCCCATTTCTACAACAGCAGATTAGCAATATCTACAACATTGTTTCTGTTTCACTTGTTATTTCTAACATATTTTAAGAGAAGATTTTAATTTTGAAATATCTAGAACACAATCTCTGTATAAAAATATAATGTTGAAAAACAATACAATCATTCTTATAAACATGCAATGATTGTACATAGAATTCCATGCTGTGACACAACGTAATACTTTATGAAACTATTCAGATGAATAATGAACCATAAAAATAAATCATTTTTCTGCTCCTGGTACTAACAGTAAAAAAAAAATTACCTTAAATGTTAACCTTCAATCATCTGATTTGCATCAATAAACAAAAAATCAATTTTATCAAAAGCCAATTAAGTAACATGAGAAAATTGCATTTAAAGATAGAACAATACTCACCTCAAAAGGACTTGGTGCTGATTGTGGTCTTTTTTTAGATTTTGGAGGCATAACACCATCTACTGCTTCCTATAAGGATATCACACAAAAATTTCTTAAAAACAAACTTTGGTCAAGGTTAACTTTCTTTTCACTGATATGTTGTGTAATTAAACAAAAAAGTCATAAAATTTATCAAAAGTAAACAAACTTATTATATTTCATATGTCTTTGTCTTGGCATTATAACTAGGACAAAAGTTTACTTTGACGGTAAAGTTAAACTCTTTATCTATTTTTTATTGGACCACTTCTGTCTGTTTTCTGTGTTTTGAGAATTGTAGTATGTTTGTTTCTTTCTTTTGGCCATGGTCTTGTCTGTCTTTCTTCAACTAATGGTGTTCTGCCTTCAGAGTATCTTTTTTATTCTCTCTTGCTCTCTCTTCAGTTTTTCTTTTATCTGAACATTTCTTTTATTTATTATCATATTACTAATATCTAACTGCCAATAGCTGTAATTTCTATTTGGGACATGATACTACAAATGTAGATAATTGTAGTAATTGGTGTAAAAGCACAACATCAGAACTAAGTATAAAGTCAGTTGAAAAAGGGTGATTCATTAGATCAACAAAAACAACTAACAAAAAGACTTAAGGCGCAAAGTACAATCTGAAAGTACTCACAGTAACTGAAAGCTAGTTGATAGCCAATTACAACTAATAAAAAATCCTGTATCCAAGACTAAAATTATTGCTCTTTTACTTACTGTAGCTATTAAAATTTTTGTAGCTGCATTTACAAGTCGATGAGCTTCTCCTTTTGACAAATTTCTTGGTGGTACACTTCTCAAAATTGGCCATCCTCCCTTTAAAGGTCTGAAATAATAAATAAATGGTTAGTTTCATTTCAATCAGGGTTTTAACTAACATTGAGTCCAAAGAATGGCAAAGATTCATTAAAATTGTTAGTAGCTGATCTTTATTTAAAAAAAATTTTAAACTTTACTCTCCTGTTTTTTCCTTCTTTTATTTCTTTAAAAAATCCTTAAGTAACAAATTTAAAGCATAGGTATTGTTTCTCTACAGGAAATGGTGTGTCCATGGACTTAGTGAAAAAACCCTGACAAATATATATCAGTTGGTAGCAAACTAAGAAGCATTAGTAACATGACAGTATACTTAAGTATTTCATTCATTTTCATTCTTATTAAAAGGTGAAGATTGTGTCATAAACTACTCCATAGTATATATTTTTTTTAAATTTCACATATGAATAGTGCTTGTAAAAATAGAAATTATTGGTACTATGGTGCAATAAGACTCTGGAGAGAACACTGCAGTGAGTATAAATCAAACAATAAAGGCATAATGCAAACCAAATATTAAAACCAAACGTCTTGATATTCTTTGGTGTATTAAATTGTTATCCCAACAAAATAATTACCAGTATCATTGACCTGGATACATATAATAACCATATGGAGATGTTTTTAATAATTCACTTTGTTTTTACACACATCTGTTTTTATGGATGTGTAAACATGCAATGTTATATTTTTAATAATTCACTTTGTTTTTTAAACACATCTGTTTTTATGGACGTGTAACCATGCAATGTTATGTATCTGTGACAATTATGATCTTTTCTTATGTAAATCAATTTTCTTTATCAATTATTCATTCTTCTGAATCATTCTTCTTTGATTTGCTAAAAGTTTCTTGATTAATTTTTTCTCCTCTAGATTCCTAATAATTATGACAGGTAAAAAAAAAACTGTTGAGATCTGGTACTAGTAAATATTAGCTAGTAGGCATGAATTTATACCAAATTTGAACATATCTTTGTCCTTCTTTTTAATTTCTTCCACCTTGTTTTGTCCTGGGGTAACTAAAGTTTGATCTCTTTATATCATTTCTACATTGTGGATAAATGGGAGATTGTTCTGTTAATCAGTAAAACACTCACCCATTTATCCACAATGGTAATAATTTCATTGAGAATAGAAGCAGGGAATGTGTCAAAGAGACAACAAACCGACCAAAGAGCAGAAAACAGCCCAAGGCCACCAATGGGTCTTCAACACAGTGGGAAAATCCCTCACCCTGAGGCGGGCTTCAGCTGGCCCCTAAACAGTAATGTATGCTATATATATAATAAATATACTTTGGTAATATATTTACTTAGTAACATATCAACACTTCAATCCTCACCCCAATGATGGCTAAGTACAAGAAAATTTAATGATATACTACTGAGTATACTATTCATATGGAATAAACTGAAATTTTTCTAGTCTAATCAACTGAATAGAACATATATTTTTTTTTATCTTTCTGTAAGTAGAACTGAGAATGGAAACAGGGAATGTGTCAAAGAGACAACCCAATCAAATAGCAGAAAACAGCCCAAGGCCACTAATGGGTCTTCAACACAGCAAGAAAATCCCACAACCTGAGGCGGGCTTCAGCTGGTTCCTAAACAATAATGTATTCTAGTTCAGCGAAATGGTTTAAAGAAGTAATCATTAAAAATTTGTAAGGGGTTCCGCAAAACCCTGTATCTTGCCTGTGATTGCTGCTGCCAGTGTAAAAGTGTAATGTTGACTTACAAAGTGGAGTCATTTATCAGTAAAATACAGAAATAAAAAACAAATTCAAACTTTTTCTTTATATGCTTTTTCTTGGACTTGAAGATTGGCTTGCTGGATACTGTATTATGGACAAAAACAAGCTTCTGTCTAAATTTCATAAAATTCCAAGTAATAAAATTGAGAATGGAAATGGGGAATGTGTCAAAGAGACAACAACCTGACCAAAGAGCAGAAAACAGCCGAAATCCACCAATGGGTCTTCAACACAGCGAGAAAATCCCGCACCGGAGGCGGCCTTAGCTGGCCCTTAAAAACAAAAATGTGTACTTGTTCAATGAAAATGGACGTGACACTAAACTCCAAAACATATAAATGAACTAAAATTAAATAAAAATTTGTAAGGGTTCCCAGAACCCAGTGTCTCGCCTACTTTTGTTGTTAATCGAGGCTCAACAAAAATGAGGAAAAATTAATAAAATATTCCTCTCTTTACTATCTTTTGATTGTAAGTAGCTTCTGTCCAAGTTTGGTAAAATCCAGGATAGTTTATGAATCTAATAAATGTTTTAACAAACTTAAACTGCAGACTGTATGTAATGTTAACTGGAAGAAAAACTAAGTCCATTTATAAGTAAAATACGGAAAAAATGAAACAAAATTTTAACAAAATTTCCTTCTAGATACTAGCTTTTAATCATAAACAAGCTTCTGTCCAAGTTTGGTACAAATCCAAGTTAGTTTAAGAAAGTTGTTAAAATTTTAAAAACTTTAACCACAGAGTGAATGTAATGTTAACTGGAAGAAAAACTAAGTCCATTTATAAGTAAAATACTTAAAAAACGATTTTTTTTTACAAAATTTACTTCTGGATACTATCTTATGATCATAAACAAGCTTCTTTCCAAGTTTGGTAGAAATCCAGGATAGTTTAAGAAAGTTATTAAAATTTCAAAACTTTAACCACAGAGTGAATGTAATGTTTCCTGGCAGAAAACTAAGTCCATTTATAAGTAAAATACGGAAAAATGGAATTTTTTTTACAAAATTTACTTTTGGATATTATCTTATAATCATAAACAAGCTTCTGTCCAAGTTTGGTACAAATCCAGGATAGTTTAAGAAAGTTATTAAAATTTCAAAACTTTAACCACAGAGTGAACGTAATGTTTCCTTGCAGAAAACTAAGTCCATTTATAAGTAAAATACAGAAAAATGGAATTTTTTACAAAATTTACTTTGGATATTATCTTATGATCATAAACAAGCTTTCTGTCCAAGTTTGGTAGAAATCCAGGATAGTTTGAGAAAGTTATTAAAATTTCAAAACTTTAACCACAGAGTGAATATTTGTGGACGCCCGACGGAATGTAGGATCGCTATGTCTCGCTTTTGACAAAAGTCAAGGCTCGACAAAAACATACAAAGACTAACAAAGGCCAGAGGCTCCTGACTTGGGACAGGCGCAAAAATGTGGCGGGGTTAAACATGTTTTATGAGATCTCAACCCTCCCCCTATACCTCTAGCCAATGTAGAATAAACAAACACACAGCAATACGCACAGTAAAACTCAGTTTAAAGGAAGTCCGACAAAGTTCCTGATTTCTAAAAAAATTTTAACCACAGACTGAACCTAAATGTAGACACCACTGACGCTGAAGAATGAATCTAGGATTGCTTTTTCTGGCTTTCCCGAAATAAATTTCGCAGGCTTGACAAAAATCAGAAAAAAATAAAATTAAAGTCCTATTGACTTCTCCATGAAAGGACAAAAAGAGTCAAAATGTTAACTTCAATAGTTTAGTGATGCTGTGTCAAAAAGTTCTGAAGACATTAAAAAATGGATTCAGACCCAAAATATTTCTTTTGAACTCCTATATTAGTAATGTTTTTTCAATTGAACAATTTAATTATCTCAAGGTACAATGTGTTTCATAAGCTGTCTGCCATATTAGCCAATGAATTTAATAAAACCATCAATTTCTTATTCCTTGGGCTACTCAATCATCATAGTTTTATTGATGTCATGATAGAAAATATCTACTCATAATAGATGTTGGATAATTAAAATTCATAATATTTTATTCATTAAAATTTTCATTTCAGATTCTGGCCTTGTCAATCTAAGGCTTAACAATCCAAGTACATTTCCTCTTTGCTAATTTCTGCCATATCGTTTGAACAGTTCCACTTTATTGTGTTATCTAGTTCACTGTAGGCCCAGCTAAGGTATGCAGTGTTTTCCTTACCATTCAAAGGATGGGGGGATGACATGAACTTTGGAGGATGTGGGCTTATAAAGAGTACCATAAATTCACAAATTATTGCGATTTTTGAAGAATGAACAAAAATATATGTGATTTTGATTATTGCAATTTTAGGAAAAGCTACATATAGATAAATGTATTTGATATCAAAATGCAAGTTCTTATTATTGTGATATTAAAAAAATCACATCAATCAAAACCTTGCAATAATTTCTGAATCTACAGTATTAGGGAATTTCAAGTTTTAAAGGAAGGGGGTCTAAGTCAATGGATGGGGCACAACCATTCATAAACCCTCTAAGGAAAACACTGGTATGTATCAACAATTTCAGTTTTACTGTATTTTGGAAAAAAACCTCATTTGTTACATTTACTTTTCTACTTAATAATATCCAAGTTTTTGAAATAGTGTTTCAATCTATACCTCCCACTCTTTAATTAAATGTTCTCCTCATTAGATACATTGAATGATGATAACATTAAATCAATTATCTCCATAGGTAACCAAGAAATCCATACTTAAAATAATTTAGTAAATCACATTCTGATTTGAAATAAAATAAATTTATTTTTCTTCATGTATGAAGCACTTGTAACTTGTTGTGAGTAATATTTTCGAACAGTGACATCAATATTTATTGTTTGTTTGTTAAAGTTATGACAACTTGTTTATCATGCTTGAATAAACCATCTAATAAAATGAAATTAAACATTAAACAAATCATTCATACACATCAGAAATTGCACTTAATTTTTTAAAAAATATATAGAAGAGGATGAAGTTTCTATCATAAGCTTCTGAATGAGGGAAGACATGAAAAAACTATTTGTTCCTCTTCTTGGGTCTTACTTTTAAACTTGAGATAGAGATGCAAATTTTCCTGTTGCTTGGTGTCAGAATATTTTAAAACAAAAATATGCCATTGTCACTTGCTTGGTATAATTTTTACTATCACTTCGTAAAATATTTTAATCTCCTCTCATAGGGCCACTCATTCTGAAAACTAAATGTAAATTCAGAGTTCAGAGAAAGTCCTCCCATGAAAGATTTAATTAAAAATTCTGCATTTATTTGTAGTCAGGGAGGATCATAAGAAGGAGCATTATCCATGATAGGGGACCACTAAGAGGGGTACTTAAGTATTTCATGTTTTGATCTTGCTCTTCCATCTCCGACCATAAAAATCAAAACAAGAACATGGATATTTGTTCCCTTCAATTTACAATGTTCTATAGGTAAAAAAAAAAAACCATATTTATGAAAATGACTCACTCTGAATTTTACTGGTAAAACATCCATAACATTTTATTATTAAATTTGAAACATCCCTTTCTAAAGTATTTATTTTTAAATTTGAAACCCTTGTGTTTTTTTCAAATAACATTCATGCCTAAAGTTAAAAAGGTCTCTAACAAAAATCATTCATCTAAAATAAAATAAAATTAATCCATATATTCCTTGAGACTCACTCACAGGTCAGAAAATTAATTCCTCACCTTTTTTCACATTTGACATATCGACAATTAATACAATTTTACTTTATTAACTTTAATGATAATTATTCTATATCTTAAATATTGTAACATGCAAAATATCAATTATTGAACAAATAATTAATTACTGTTTGATTTACTGTAAATATCATGTGATATGTCTGCAAAGATTTTATGGTCTTATTCCCAAGAGTATATGATTTAAAATGACCTGCCTATCAATTTTAATTCATAATGGAAAATATTGATTTTAACCATGTCATTGAAAATAAATGTATGCTATTGTAAATAAACCTTTCTATAGCTGCATGGTTACTTTAAATTTGCATAACAAGAATTTACATACATGTGTAGTCTGTTATAATTACACATAAAATTCAGTTTAAATTATTTTGCACTAATGGAATACTTATAAATTAAAATGTGGGTGGAAATAAAACAATTAACTATGATTTATATACAGCAGCACATTGTAAGAAGTAATTCTGTCAAGTTTCATTCAATTAAAATGTAATCTGTAGGATATTTTGGGTTCACAAACTCTTTTTATAAACACAGCCTCAAATAGACAAAACAATATGACTCATAAGTCTCCCCCTCCAAAATCAAGGTAAAACAAAAATATATTATTAAAAGGGTCATATATTATGTATCAGTATAAATTGCAATACAAATTAAGCATTTGTATGTATCATATCTTTAAGGCCTCACAAAAAAAAATAATTGTTCTTTAAATTTTTCAGATGAATATAGAGGGGCGGTGAGTGAAAGGTTCTCTTTTTTTTCAATGAATCTGATGGAGCAAAATTATTTTTTAGTGTCTGACATTAAAATTTACAATATAAGCAGCCTTATTAAGTAATGTATGTCATTTATTCATGTGTCACTTAAATTTAATTGTTTTAATATGTATGTTGCGGTGAATGTAGAGTCCTTCCTGTTTTAAGCAAGTTTACAATTATCAGAGCTACTAAGGAATTGCATATCATTCAATACAGGAATGCACGAAACACCATTGAATTCAAAATAGTCTTATACCAAAGAACAACTTTAATATTTACATGCCATTGATATCACTTCCAGCTTTTGTGTTTTGAGCTTAATATTTAAAAGGAAAATTTCAATTAAGGTAAAAAATTCTTTTAAAATGTTCAAAATAGAATTTTTTTATAAGTTACAACTAAACTTAAACTAAAACTTGTTGAAAGCAACTGTGATAGGTCAGGTTTCATCTTTATTCTGTTAACTATACTGTTCTGGATTGCACATACTAGAAACTTTTTGATGGAGGTACTTATGAAAAAAAAATCTCTTCATTCTGTGAAAGTACTTCTATTTTTTGACATTAATTTTCACAGCTTATAAGTATGATTTAAAGGTATAAGTGAGTAACTAAATCCATGAACTAGGTACCACACTGATAGGAAAACTGCTTTCAACAATAGCTTTCTCATTATTAGATTTTAAAAAACTGACTTACTTATTTCTCTGTTGATCTTTATACCAAGATTGAAATTCTATCATTTCTTTCTTCAGTCTTCTGCCATCTTTTGTATCTATGTAACAGTATTCAGGTAAGGTAGACGGCTAAAGAAAAAAAATGAATTTCATTCAAAGAGCAATTTTTTTTTAAACATATGTTTAATATGCTATCACATACTTTTCTAAATGGTTGAATTCTCTAAATAGTTTATGTCAGTGCACTGTTTTCACTTTGAATTCATCTATTTTTTGTACAACCGTAAACATGGATATTTCATTTGCAGAGAGTTGGAATAATGTAGAATTGCTAAATTGAAAGTAGTAAATATTTCAATATTTACCGTACATTACACTTTAAATTACCACAAAAATTGTGATTTAGCTAGAAGATCTTTTTAAAAATTAAAAATTAAAAAGTTTTGCCCTTTGAAAAATATCAATAACAAAAAGATAGAAATATACATATATTGACATTAGTCATTTTAAATGTTGACAATATCAGATTATCACAGGTGCACTATACGTTGAAATGTCATTCTCTGTGATATACCATAAACATGTTTTTTGCATATTCTTTTCTAGGGTGCTCAAAATTATATTCCTTTTACAAAAAATTGAATATTTTTTCTGAAGAATTGACGATACTGAAGACAATATATTTGATAAGAAGAAAAGCAACCCTATTTAGTGGAACAAACACTTGTTTAATATAGCAAACCAAAGAAATTCAAAGTTTTTCTCAATCCTGAAAGGACAATATTCAAGTAAGATACAAAATAAAAAAATATTCCAATGCTGAGCCAATATACAAATGCACAATTATGCATTACAAACATTGTTTTTTTCTCTCCAGTAATAAAGATTATCTTTTAACAAAACAATGACAACTAACTGGATTTTAGTTAGAAACATGCACCAAGGGAAGTTTTATGCTATGAACTGTGTTAATTTCAAAAAGCATTGTTTCTTGAAGGCATGCAATAGTAAATTAAGCTGTTAATGCAAATGTTTCAATATTCTTTCAGTCGAATGGAAGCTGCAAAATTAAATCAACATTCCTTTTTCAGATGTGCCATTGAAGCTAATTTCTTATACCATAGCTTTCTCAAAGAAACCTTGCTCGCACTTAAAATTTGTATGTTTGGAAATTTAAATAAATTAGTGCACTTCACAGGGAAAGGGATTATCTCCTGTTCTATAAACAACACACGATATGAGTGAGGCTACATCTAACAAAGAAAGAAAAAGTTCATGGTGCTGGAAGACAAGATTTTTGTGTTTCAAGCATTTCATTCATCACATCACAAACACAATGTATTTACCCCAGCTGACTTTACACGTTTTTTCCGAGGAAAAACTTCCTCATCTTGTGCTGTAGGCTAATAAGTAAGCAATCATATATAAAGCTGTCTTATAATGTATCAATAGAATATGTAATCAAAGCATTTGAAAGTACAAATAAACTGTTGCTTTGGAAGCCAGATGCGGACAATTTCGTGTTGTATATCTAAAAGAAAATAAGCAAAAACACGAAATCATTAAAACAAAATCATGAAAATGTGAAATCATTTCATTTCGTGTTTTCGCTCTCGTAATTTAAGACGATTGACAGAAATGGACAATAATTGACGAACGCGAAATCATGAGTGCTAATACACGTAGTTTCATTCTCCTGATTTAGGGATTACGATTTTTATCACAATTTCGCCTTTTTCCTTAAAATATACAAATTGCAAAATAAATGAAATTGGATGCATGAGGAATCCATAATTGGCTGTGACTAGAATTGATTTGAATAGTAAATTCTAGTTGCTAAAATATCTAATGTTGACTAGAATTGATTTGAATAGTAAATTCTAGTTGCTAAAATATATATCTAATTATTTGATGACCTGTTAATTTATAGGATGATTCAACGAAGCACAAATTCACTTTTTTCCAGAAAACAAGCTTTATTTAAATATCATTGGAGCATTCCCCTACATTGGATTAAAAAGTATTGAGATCTATTTCCCCTATTATATGCAATTTTCATACAAAAGTATTAATATTTTTATTTCAGTGAGTTATTTCACATTTTAAAATTCAGCAATACTTCTGATTCAATCAAATATTAATTTATTTGATTTGATTTATAAGGGGAGATAACTGATAATTTCTAATTGTTCTATTGTGTTCTGACTTTGATATGAATGAAGTATTAGTCACTTGATATCATATTTAGTAATCAATAATAATAAATGATCAATTATTATAATAACTTCCAAAAATTTTGTGATTTCACTTATGTAAAACTATAACTGCCAGTTTTTTAGGAGTTAACTAATGTTTAAACAAAAGTGAAAAACATTATTGTAAAAAGCAGTGTTAAAAGTACATACAAGCATGAAAATAAAAATGCAAAAGGGAAATAACTCTTTCAAAAAAATGAATTACAAAAAAAGGGTATCATATATTGTACACATGGAAGTTTCTGTACTATGGTTTTTTTTTAATTCTTTTAGTTACAAGCATCTTCATTATGTATGAAGTCCGAAAATAAGCATATTTTACTATACAGGTATCACAGTGAATAAAGTGAATAAGTAGAGTAAAATACAAAACAAAACCAAACTAGATGTGTCAGAAGGACACGAATGGCCCCGTCTCAAAAAGTTGAATAATCTGGAATTTCAACAACACATGTGGACACAAACATGCATGGATAGTATCCAGATCTCAAGACCAATACTAGTTTGATGAAAAATTTCCTTGATCAATGAGCATACCTGTCAACCTATGACAATGAAATTGCAGGTGATGACCTGCATAGAAGAATGAAATCTCAGGTCATAACGCGTACCAACTTTTCCGAGCTGAATTTCAGTATTTAGGGGGCATTTTTCTTATAATTTATATCAAAGCTTTCAAAACATGTCCACATGGTTAAGTAATTTAAAATTGTACATATTATTATTTCATTGCACCTAGAGGCCATTGATAGATTTGTGTTACATTGCCTTAATTCCTGTTCATATTCATTCCATGACATACAATGTGCCAATTTGTGTTTTCCTTACATACATTTGGGCAGCTTTTAAACAGTAGAACATATCATATGTTGATATTAGAGTATAGTAAAATAAAGTTAAACAATTAAAGGAGGTATAGATCAAAAAAGTAATTTTCAAAATTTTTATTTTTTAATTGTTCTAAGGTAGAACAATAAGTAAAAGTATTATTCTGATATATGTTTGTGCATTCAATTTATTTTAGATTTATTCTTTTACAAAAAACTTAAGTTTAAGGAGTATATTGTGAATTGACAAAAAATGGGAAGTAACTCAAGTTGTTTTTAAAAAAACTTTGAAGTACACAAATTATTTACGACCTAAAGCTAAGGTAATTGGTGTTAATTAACAGTGTGTTTGACACCAAAGCTGTCAAGTGAAGCCATGCAATGAAATGGGTCAATTGAGCTGAGTTTACACAGCTAGCTGAACTTCTTGTCCTGGAAGAATTACTAATTTGCAGGTATTTCATTGCAATCACCTCATACGTAATAAGTCTGAAGGCTAAGGAATCCGGGTGAAAACGGATTATTTTCCGAATTCCGGGTTATTTGGTCACCAGGTGACCCCTCAGAATTGTGAAAATCTCAGGTCACACTCGCAGGATCCGGGTCAGTTGACAGGTATGTCAATGAGTAGTTAAATTTCAAACTATCAGCAAACAGGAAGGGGATGTACTGAAGATGTGTTGAAACGACATGAAAATCAGCATATCAGAACGAAACATAAACTAAATCTGTAACTCATCATGGTAGACCCGCATATCAAAAATCAGCGCAAAATCTGAAGGCGTATAGAAAAAAGTCTGTATAACAGTGATTTTCAACAATTTTCAAAGTCCAAAACCCGTAATTACGGCAAAAATCAGCAGAGCAGAACGAAACTTAAACTTGATCTGTAACACATCATGGTTTTCAACTCACATACCAAAAATCAACCCAATATCTGAAGTTGTTTAGAAAAAAAATGGGTATAACTGTGATTTTCAACAATTTATCAAAGTTCGAAGCCCGTAATTTCGGCAAAAATCAGTAGAGCAGAACATAACCTAAACTTGATCTGTAACACATCATGGTTAACTCACATACCAAAAATCAACCCAATATCTGAAGTTGTTTAGAAATAAAGTCCATATAAAATGATTTTCAACAATTTATCGAAGTCCAAAGCCCGTAATTTCGGCAAAAATCAGCAGAGCAGAACGAAACCTAAACTTGATCTGTAACTCATCATGGTTTACTCACATACCAAAAATCAACCCAATATCTGAAGGTGTTTAGAAAAAAAGTCTGTATAACTGTGATTTTCAACAATTTATCGTAGTCCAAGCCCGTAATTTTGGCAAAAAATAGCAAAGCGGAACAAAACTTAAACTTGACCTGTAACTCATCATGGTTAACTCACATACCAAAAATCAGCCCAATATCTGAAGGCGTTTAGAAAAAAAGTCAGTATAATGGTTTGTTGCGGAATGACGGAATGACGGAATGATGGACAAGGGTAAAACTATATTGCCCCGACAACTTGGTTGCGGGGCCATAAAAATGAAATAAACTCTTATAAAATGCTCAATATATTCAGATGTAAAACCTAACAAAATTTCAACTGACTAAACTTAAAACAATTATTGACTAGATGATGATAAGGCAAAACAGGGTTTCTTATACATTTATGCACACAATCAAAACCAAGGGACAAATATTAATTTTTCACTGGGAATATCCAATCTTGTTATGAAAGGTATTCTTCCATATGATCAACAAAGAGGGCATAATAATTTTACAACGTCCATATTGATTATATTGGGTCATTATTATTGAATTAATGGTATACACTTCCGAAATAATCTTTTGTAAGTGAGAAATTATTGAACATTTTCATTCTTATTGCTTAGTGTATTGATAAAAGTACAATTAAATATAGCTTAACATACTGTAAAGGTCTGACAGTTCAATATATATATATTGTATGAATATGTATACAATTCAGGATGTTCAAACAAAATGAGAGATAGTCTGATGTAAGATGCATAAATACCAATATATACATTGTATTATATTCAATAATCAAAAGAAATTGCATGAAAAATCTTGTATTTCATAGAAACAGAAAATTAATCACAATCTTTATTTAGGCACAACTATAATTCAAAGACTACACAAAGACTTCTTTTAACCATTAAAGTTTTATATACTGTTAGGGAGATAACTGTATTTTGAAATGGTTTTCATGCAATAAAAACTATTCATTTCTAGATCTATAAACTAGCCTATAATATTTACTAGTGCAAAAGAAATATTTTTTTACTAATAAGTTATAATCAACCTACCAAAAAATTATATCGTATCATAGTTTTCTTCAGTTTTCCCTTTACATATTCTTCTCTTGCAAATTCCTCTCCCTATATCAATAAAAATAAATGGTATATGTATATAAGGTGACACAATCAACATTTTTGACATAGTAATTAACTAGTATAACGTTAAAGCAAGAAATTCTATCAAAATGTCAGCAGTCAATGAAATGACATTATTAAACTACATATTCTACATAGGCATGCAGGATCATGCAGATGATCTTGTTAGGTAAATTAATATTTTGCACAATACGTGTGCACTTTTGTGTTGAAGCATAACTTTTATATACAGATAGCCAAAGTAAACATTAAAACTGGATATCAAATTGAGGTCAAAGTCAGGTGGCAATGCCTGGCTGACAAGGTATCACAAAGAACATATTCCATGCAAGTTTTTTGTTTAACCTAGATGAAAGGGGTTCAGTGAAATCTTCATTAAAATTGAAGTCATTGCAACATGACAAATGTCAGACGGACATTCCTTTTACAAATTCACATATTTGATATGTTGACCTGTCAAGGCTGTTGGACATAGTCACAGGTCTAATCTTGAAAAACTAATTTGAACACTGGAGTATAAAATTGAGATCAAATCAATAAGACATATACCAAATGATCATATTAACCTGAACCCATGACGAGCCATCCTCCTAAAAAATATTGGTGACCTGTCATTTTATAGCTACTGAAGAACATACCCATTTCTGAAGAAGAGAGAAAATGACACCAAGTACATATGACATAATTCAGATAGATATAAACAGTACAAAAATAATCAGAAGAGAGAAGTAGATTGGAAATGGATGATATCTCAGATTCTAAGGGTATTATGACAGGATGACAATACTGTTAGAGTAGTTTAGTAAATATGAAGAAATACATTTAAACAAACACATCTTTCAAGCAACAGCCAGAACATTTCAGTCATTTTGTCCTTGAAAAAGATTACCCACAATCTAATCAATCATGATTGTAGTTAAATATCCTTGACTCTATGAAAAAAAACACCAGTTGTCAATAAGAAGTTCTTTATTTTGAATTAGGTATTTTATAGGTTATATAATATTTGCATATTTTCCTTTCATAGGTACATGTATACAAATTTATACAGTTTATGTCCTAAGGTTGCTACTTCCATTTATAATAATTACATAAATAGTTTTATTACTTCAGAGTAATATCATTATATACATGTATACATATTTAAATTCGACAGAATAAAGGATATGTGGAGATTATGTGTGATGGAAACATAACAACATCTAGCGGTCAACATATGGTGTTCAGCAACAGACAAAATTCTATACAATTTGCTACCTCTAAATTGCCTCAGTTTTCTCATTTGAATTGTTTCATATTTTCCATGTCAGGGCTTTAAAGCTTTTATAGTCAACTAAACATTATTGGTGTTTCTCATTGTTGAAGGCCATAGATGATCTATAATTGCTTACATCCAATTCATTTGAACTCCAGTGGATAGTTGTCTCATCATAAATCATACCACATCTCCTTATCTTTATATTGAGTCCAAAAAGAACACTTTGGTACTGTTTTTCCTATTGGCAGTCTTCAGCGATAGACAAATTGCCACACTACAGCAAGTGAAAAATCAAGTCAGTTATCATTAATATCTATCAATAAATGCTATATATGTGACTGGAAGAAAACATTTGGCAGCAACAAATAAATTACATATGAAACTGAGAAAGTCTTTAAATATTATAATTAACTGCATGACAAAAGACTAGGACCAAATAAACTACCCGCAGACAATCCCAGCAGACCATCCAGCCATTTATAGGGTAAAAAGTACTAATTGAAAGGGAAAGTACTAGCAATTTTGTATTATCACCCTCGTTTGTTCGGATTTTTGTGTTGTTGGATTGTTGTCTCAATGACAGTTGCCCACCCCCACACTTCCCTTTAATCATAATCATATGCACCTTTAAGGACTAAGCAGTTGCCAATATGATTTTTCAGTATTCCATAACTACATTCTCTTAGTATAGAAAGTACATATTCATCATACAAGATTAATATGTTTAAATCAAAAATAATTTTACCTTAAACATTTTGTACTCATGCATGTTTTTATTTGCTGTCTGTGACAACAAAACAATTCTCGTTCCCATAATCTTTAAAACATGCACACAGGTATCTACTTACAAATAGAATACCATTCTAGAAACAGTTTTGAGTGGTTTAATATATAAAGTACATGAATCTAGGCAATCAAGGATATTTTTCATTTCAATTAATCTTTCCAAATCAGTTACACAAACATTTGAAATCAAATTAAATCCATACATTTAAACTTGTGTAGAAAACTAATTTATGTCAATAGAATAAAACATAAATACAAATTTGCATGTCAAAATTCACAGTAATTGATTAGTATCTACTTGAATATTGGTGTAACATCCTTTGAAAAAAAAATGATTTAAAATTTAAACTCAAAGCTTGAATTTGGACTAAAATTTAGTGATGAAACCCCATCCTATTGTTGATTATAACAGTTATGACATAATAAGAAGAGATAGACATGAAACCAAAGACAAAACATGGGGTGGGGTATTAGTTTATATAAACAACTTAATGGCATATGAAAGGAGAGAAGACTTAGAGATTGGAAATGTTGAATCAATTTGGCTTCAGATCAATTTTCCATCCACAAAACCT
Organism: Mytilus coruscus; assembly: GCA_017311375.1. Classification (NCBI taxonomy): domain Eukaryota; kingdom Metazoa; phylum Mollusca; class Bivalvia; order Mytilida; family Mytilidae; genus Mytilus; species Mytilus coruscus. Next base: position 95,866,091 of record CM029602.1, on the reverse strand, counting down.
ATTCTTTTGTGTTCAGTTTACAGACCACCTGATATGAAAGTAGACTGGATAGATGCTTTTGAATTAGAAATAAGTAAAGCATCAAGCTTAGATTAAGAAATTATTATTATGGGTGATATAAATATTGACTATGCTCAAGGATGTAGTTATTATAACATCAAATGGTCCCATATGATACAGTGCTATGGTCTTAAACAACTTATTGATAATCCAACAAGAGCAACAGATAAAAGTAAAAAGATCATTGACCATATATATACAAATAAGTCCGATAATATAATTGAAACATATGTACCTTATTTGGCATTAAGTGACCATTACCCAGTATGCCTTACAAGAAAAACAAATGTTAAAGAAATACCTGATTCTAGCCACAAGATCATAACTTATAGGTGTTTTAAAAAGTTTAATGAAGAGAATTTTATAAAAGAACTTCAATGTAAACCATTTAATACTGTGAAAGAAGAACATGACACAGACAAAGCTTTAAACATCTGGTATTCTCTTTTCATTTATGTTTTAAATAAGCATGATCCAACAAAAACAAAGCGAGTCAAAAATGTTCAAAGGCCAGAATGGTTAACCCCTGAAATATTAACTGCCAGACAAAACAGGGATTATTATCATAAAAAGCATGATCTAGACAGATACAGGTTCTGGAGAAACAAAAGCACATCACTTATAGATGATGCAAAAAACAATTTTTATAAAACATCTATTGAATAGGCTAAAAATCCAAAAGAATTATGGAAATATGTCAAGGGGCTCAACCAAACTAAAAGTTCTCCTTTTCCATCACAACTTAAGATACACAATGGTGTTATCACAGAAACTCAGCAAATAGTTGATGCTTTTAACAAACATTTTATAAATATTGCCCTGAAAGATAGCCTATCAACATCTCAATCATACAAATTTGATAGTAATAAGATTTATGAGGAGGTAGCAGCAAAAGTACCTAAAGATACTTGGTTTTACATCCCCTTGATTACAGTTGCAGAAGTTAAGGACTGCCTTAGCAATTTAAATGTTGCAAAAGCTACAGGCATTGATCAGATCAGTCCTCGCATACTTAAACTATCATCAGAAGTTATTTCACCGTCAATAGCTTATATTATAAATAGGAGTATCACTGCTGGTACATTTCCTTCTGAGCTTAAAAATGCCTGTGTCATGCCAAGTCATAAAAAGGGTCCTAAAGATACTGTCGACAACTATAGACCAATATCTATTTTGCCTACTCTTTCAAAGATTTTTGAAAAGCATGTCTGCAAACACCTATACCGATACCTATTAAAATATAAGCTCCTTCATGTAAGTCAGTCTGGATTTAGAAGCCACCACTCTTGTCACACTGCTTTACTAAAACTTATTGATCAGTGGTTGAAAGCCGTTGATGATGGAGAAATTATAGGTATTATCTTTTTAGATTTTAAAAAAGCATTTGATCTGGTAGATCACATTATCCTTCTTCAAAAACTGCAGTGCTACAAAATTTCAAATTTATCATGTAACTGGTTTAAATCATATCTATCTCATAGATTCTAACAAGTTGAAAATGGGACAATCAAGTCAAGGGCACTAGAAATAAAATCTGGAGTACCTCAGGGCTCCATATTAGGCCCCCTTTTATTTTTATTGCTCATTAATGATTTGCCCCTTCATATAACCTCATCTAAAGCAGACCTCTATGCAGATGATACTACCATTCACTGCACAGGTTGTAGTCTCAATACCATCCAGGACAGCATTACAAATGATTTAGACAGAATTGAAGAATGGTGCAAGGGAAATAAGATGTATATAAATCCAACAAAAACTACATCTATGGTTATTGGTTCTAGACAGAAACTAGTAAAAACAGACCATGTTCTTAATTTGACTGTTGGTAACTCCCACATTAGAGATGTTAATGGCGAAAAGCTCCTAGGGGTTTTTATCGATGAAAATCTTGAGCGGACAGCCCAAATTGACACTTTAATTTGTGCACAAAAATCAGTACCAGGCTAAATCTTTTGTCTAGGATAAAGAAATCCCTCCCCCTGGAAACACGAAAGTTATACTTTAATGGTTATATTCTCCCTATTTTGGATTACTGTTGTACAATTTGGGGAAACACCAGTGACCAAAATACAAATAGATTAGATAAACTTCAAAAACGAGCAGCTAGAATTATTCTTGAACTTCCTTATGATACCCCATCTAACACAATGTTTAAAAAGTCATCATGGCTTCGATTTACTGATCATGTAATTTACCACAAGGCCTTATATGTTCATAAATGTTCATATGGATCTGTCCCAGAATATTTGTCTTACAAAATCTCCTATGTTACAAATAAAAATGGAATGCAACTTAGATCAAATACTTCTCAATTACTTAATATACCAAAGGCAAGAACAAACACATTTAGAAGATCTTTTTCATATTCTGGCCCAACTTTATGGAATAAACTACCAGAAGCACTAAGACACATGTCAAACATAAATACTTTAATAAAACAAACTGCTTTAAGTTTTTATTTGAAAATCCAGGAATTATTTAAATGATTATGTATCAATTTTGATTATGTTTTCTTATGTTTATCTTTGTTATGAAGAAATTGTGTGATGCATTGTGAGTGGAGTGTGAGGGCCTCAAGGGAGAATAGTGTTTGTACTAATTGAGCATACCCTCATGAAATAAAGATTATTAATATTATTATTATTATTATTATAATCTGATAAAGTACAAAGCTTTGAGATTTTTATTTTTGTCTACATATATATATCCTCACTTTGCAAAAATCCACGCTTGTTTTAGGGGGCATGTGTGTATGATGAAAAAATATGAATGTTCTAGCACACAATGTGTGAATTTAACAATAAGACATTTTCCATCCAAGATATCAATATCAATAAGTTCAACCATGGTTAAAAAATCTCATTTCTAATGTTTGTAAAAAATTCTCATCACTTCATTTTTCAAGGGATTTTATGTCTGCTGTAGAAACTACATAAAGGTAATGTTACAATTGCAATTAGAAATTACATATACTCTCTTATAATTTTTATAAAAATTCTGTACTTCAACATGCTAACTGACAAAAGTTTGGCTTGATCCTAGATGATCTAATTTTTTTTTCAGTACAAACAATACTGTATATACATTGTATTAAATAACAATGTCTAGCAAATTGTCATTATGAAAGTAGTTGTAATTTTATGAGTTGACATATCCTTTTGTAATAACATTTAGACTCTCTGGTGATTTCTTTACACTAGACATAATTAACATAATATATAGTGATTGAAAATCAATATGGTTGACATTCAAATAAATAAATAAATTGCTTATATATCTAATCCGTAAATTACTATATGACTACCAGGATATTTGAAGTCTGTTGATATCGCATTATAACAGTTAAGATTGTACATAAAATTAACTAAAAAATATATGTCAAAAAACAACTCATCATGCTTATGAAATGAAACCTAGACATGCTAGAGACTGGAAAGAAGCTTTATTGCTTTCTTGGCATTAGTACATTTTTACACAAAGGAAGCTGTATTTCTCTCCTGGCATTGACACAATAGTTCAAGAGTGGATGTATTCGTTGCTATCCTGACATTAAGATATTTAGATACATGCACTTGTACACAAAGGAGATTGAATTGTCCTCTAGGCATTAAAACACTTGTCCACAAAGGAGATTGAATTGTCCTCTAGGCATTAAAAACACTTGTACACAAAGGAGATTGAATTGTCCTCTAGGCATTAAAACACTTGTACACAAAGAAGGCTACATTGTTCTACCAGCATTGATATAATTGTAAGCAAGCAGGCAGCTGTATTGCTCTCGAGACTTCAATACATTTAAACATACATGTAATGCTGATTCAATTTGAGTACATTAACATAGTGGCAAATTACATTACTGTATATAAATATTAAGCTACATGTAGACACCCTAAGAGATTGCATGTGTAGATTGGCTTGGATTACCGAAAAATTATTACAAAAGAAAAGATATATATTCATAAATTAAGCCATTATTAAGGTTGTTTGAAAAACTACTCCTGTTACAGTAGTGGAAGCCATATTGGATGCAGGGAAGAGTGATTTGATGTACCGGTAACTATAGAGGTAACCATTTAAGCAACAATCATGTTAAAAACAGTTCCAACAGACCAAATCAATCACAAGGCAGAAACAAATGTGACCATTGAAAAAAACATATCTGATGCTGCACATATTTAGAGACAACGTCATTAACAGATATCACTGTTAATTTGTTAATATCTTAAAATGATATTAATGAGACATTCTTTTAATATTCTTATCCAAATGAAAGATTTCTGCTTGTACTACTCACCAAATCCATCTTTGTAAGTCTAACTCTAACTTCTGGTAAGCTGAAGTAATGCTTAAGTGCTCTGTCATGTAGCCCATCATACTGCAGTGTTGGTCTCTTTGAAAACAAATAAAACATTTTTGTAAAATGCAATAGTTATTTAAAATAAGTCATTCTGGCACAAAGTTAGCCCAAAAACGGAGGAAAAATCAATGAAGTTTTCACAAGTTCTACCCAAGACAGCTGTCTGAACAAATCAAATTTCTGATACCATCAACTGAGTAATCAAATATTTATTATTAATCAAATGAACGTTGACCTAATCAATCAAACTTACAAGAAACATGTTGAAAAGCAGTAATTCTTGGTACATATATACACTTTGTAAACATGGTAAATAGAATTATCAAATACAATGTATTCTCAAAACAATCAGAATAGATCTAGACCTACATGTATTCTAGTACTGAATTAAAGGAATATCAATTTCACATTTGATACATATACTGTGGATTCATATATGGATTCAGACAGGGACCACCCCCTCCCCTTCAAAAAAGAAAATCAAATGTTATTTATTCCTCTTATTCCTGATTCTCTCAACCACCCCATCCCCAACATCAAATCCATGACTGTTTTTTGTTGGTATCAATGTTCATGGTTGGAGAAAATTTGACATTTCTAGAGATACTTAATTTGTGGAATCATTCCTAAATATCAACATGATCAATATTAAGTACAAAATATTAAAGTACTTGTATATTCAAATTCGTTTTTTCCCCATATCCACGAAATTCACAAACACATTGTGTTTAAATGAATCCAAAGTAAAAGAGGTAAATAGAAACATTTTAGTTAAATGAATTCAAAAACCTTAACCAAAAAAATCCCCAAAATTTAAGTCTAAGCAACAATGATAGCTCAGTTCTTTAAGCTTTGTAATAATAAAGAGAAATAGGATAGTTAAAGTACAAAACAAACTCCCTGAACTGCAAATTTATGGAGAGAAAACATTGATTTCAATGGTTTAAAATACTGGCATGCTTGGATGGACAAGTATACATGTACATTATTGCTAATTTTTTCCATGAAAAATGTGTTACAATTCACAGTGGAATATATGCAAATGTACATGTACATGTACATCTACTATCTCAAGACCAACTTTTTTATGTAACAGTGACATTGATCATTGAAAATCTAAGAAAATCCATCAAGAGCAGTTAGGGAAAGATTTTCTTACAAAATGGATGCACATGGACTAAAGTCTACTTATTTCTATATTTTGTTGTTTAAAAGAATATCTCAATATGTGCTAGAACATATATAGTTGCAAATCTAATTTCTTATTTTCTGTTCTACTTAAATAAATAAGATTATATCAAACTATAATTAAACAAAAGTTCAATGACTGAAATAAAAAAAAAAAACATTACAACTAGGTTTTCCTTATCATCAACTGATTAAATATTATTTTCATCTTAAATCCAGTACCACTTCACAAATATTTTTATGGGACAATATGTTCACTTGTCATGCTTGTGGAAAAATTAAGTGAACTGATGGTATTTCTCAGACTAAACTTTATAGCAAACATAGATACTTTTACCAATTACTAGTGTGACCAAAACTGACGTTACACCATAAATAATGCATACTTGAGGTGTTATTTCTTTATCATTTTTAAGTCATGTGCCAAAAAGAAGTTATTTGTATTGGTAGCTATTTAAGGTCTTTCCTTGAAAGACCTTATTGTTTGTCTACTGTTTTTTTTTTTTTTTTTTCTTCCAACATTTTTTGACATGCCCTCCCTCGTTTCTATTAAAGTTATCAAGACCAAATTTAAACCACCGATAGACCTCATCATGAAGTATTACCAGATGATCCTGTTAGATTTCATCATCCCAGTTATCTCCTTTATTGGTTTTTTTTCAACATGCCCCCTCGTTGTTTTTAAAGATATCATGACCTTATTTGTACTATAGGTAGATCTCATCATGATGTATTACCATATGAGGCTGCATAGGATTTCGTCAACTCCTTTGAGAGTTGCATCCCTTGAAGCAATTTCTTTTATTTGCATCTTTCTTAAAAAGTATTAGAGATAGAATAGAATTGAAAATGGCAGCATCTACAAGAACAGATGGCAATGTTAATAAACATAAACAATTAGTTTGTTATCAATCCTTATAAGGAGTTATTTCCTTGAAAAATTTTACTCAATTTTAACAAATTGTATTTCGAGAACCGGAAGTCGAGAGACTTGGGACCTTCACCAATAATTTTAATTCATGTGACTTTAATTTGCACTCAAGGTCAAAGGTCACTGAGTGCAAAAAAATTTACGCTGCAATTTCAAGCTTCCATATTAAGAAAACGATAAGAGTTTGCTGCATACATACTGTGTATAAAATGTTCCTCTCGACGAGCTCTACATTTTATTGATTAAGCTCAAAACTGTCCGACCGTCTGTTCACAAGTTACGGCGAGATAATTCTTAAAAGTATAGTATTGTGTGTATATCTTTTAAAGGTAACAGATATCAACCTACTATAAATTGCAAAATTGATCAGTATTTTAAGACCTTCAATTTGAGGTCAATGTCAGGTCATGATGAAATTTTACCTTGACCTTCAAAGTGTACTATGAGCTTGACCTTGTGATACTTGAAAGGTCAAGTTGTCCTGAGTTGAATGGTGGTAGTCCCATGTCTCTACAACTTCCGGTTCTCAAGTTTGGTATTGCATCATAAATTTGATGATTCATTGTGACCTTGATGAACTTTGGAAATGTCCCTAATTTTTTATACAATGTTGTCCTTCAACTGCAGATCATTTATCATTTAACAGATTTGAGATATCTGTTGTCGTTTTAGAGATAATGCAGTTTGAAATTTTATGAGCGGAGGCATTAATTGCTGAATCAGCAACAGCTTTCCACCTGAAATTTTCAGAAATTGAAGAGTTTAACATGGTTATAAGTTTGACTAATTACCAAAACTTTCAATGAAAACTCAAAAAAAAAATCAATTTGAAATTTTCATCTTTACATTGACTTTGTAAGTTTCATCAGTTCTATTTATACAATTGATATTGCATCATTTTGGCACTTTGCCAAATGTGGTTATTATATATATCAAATTGAAGGTCTAAATGAGCTCTACTCAAAATGAAAATTTCAAACCCTTTTTCATCCCAGTGGGAAGGGTGGGGTCATTCAGTGCGAAAAATTCCTGAACTGCAAATTTATGGAGAGAAAACATTGATTTCAATGGTTTAAAATACTGGCATGCTTGGATGGACAAGTATACATGTACATTATTGCTAATTTTTTCCATGAAAATGTGTTACATTCACAGTGGAATATATGCAAATGTACATGTACATCTACATCTACTATCTCAAGACCAACTTTTTTATGTAACAGTGACATTGATCATTGAAAATCTAAGAAAATCCATCAAGAGCAGTTAGGAAAGATTTTCTTACAAAATGGATGCATATATTTTGTTGTTTAAAAGAATATCTCAATATGTGCTAGAACATATATAGTTGCAAATCTAATTTCTTATTTTCTGTTCTACTTAAATAAATAAGATTATATCAAACTATAATTAAACAAAAGTTCAATGACTGAAATAAAAAAAAAAAACATTACAACTAGGTTTTCCTTATCATCAACTGATTAAATATTATTTTCTTCTTAAATCCAGTACCACTTCACAAATATTTTTATGGGACTATATTTTCACTTGTCATGCTTGTGGAAAAATTAATGAACTGATGGTATTTCTCAGACTAAACTTTATAGCAAACATAGATACTTTTACCAATTACTAGCTATATATATAGTGTGACCAAAACTGATGTTACACCATAAATAATGCATACTTGAGGTGTTATTTCTTTATCATTTTTTAAGTGATGTGCCAAAAAGAAGTTATTTGTATTGGTAGTTATATCACAACTATTTCTATATGAAATTTGTAGTATTTTGGCCTGATTAAAAAAAAAATCAAGATCTTTAGGGCAAATTTTAACCCTTCGTGAACTTACTCCTTTACTACTTATCAAAATAGACTATATTGTAATACTACCTTTATCTATGTGTTCATGAATAGTAGTTTAAAGCAATATTTAAACTGGCATTTAGGACAGTTACTACCTAGTAGTAAAAACTATAAGTTGCATTTCCTATTTGTTGTGATAAATATCGACAGTCTCAACAATTTCCTGGTCCATAGCATTTTCATTTGTTATATATATATACAATGTATGTTCAACATATTTCTAATCTACATGTACATGTTCATGTAGCACATTTAACACAAGAAATTTCTGATCATTTCTTTCATTTGTATGACAATTTGATATCAGATCAATAAATCTCAGTCTAGATTTGTGTTCATGGAAATTATTAACTTTGACATGAAATGAAATGCATGAAATGACTTGATTTATTTTTCATTTAATGAATGATTTTTTTTTAATAATTTGTAATAAAAATAACACATTTTTGCCTCACTGGTATGCTCATTTATGAATTAGCTTCCAACAAAAATTCTACATCCAAGTCAACCCCTTTTCTCCTATGCTCATATTATTATCTTTGTTACCTATCATGACTATACCTATTATTGTACTTTCTTAATGAACTCACAGATTTTAATGGTGGATGATCAAGTTGTGGACTGTGTACTCCAGATAAATCAAATCCATCTTCTAATCTTTTCAAGGGATTTTATGTCTGCTGTAGAAACTACATAAAGGTAATGTTACAATTGCAATTAGAAATTACATATACTCTCTTATAATTTTTATAAAATTCTGTACTTCAACATGCTAACTGACAAAAGTTTGGCTTGATCCTAGATGATCTAATTTTTTTTTTCAGTACAAACAATACTGTATATACATTGTATTAAATAACAATGTCTAGCAAATTGTCATTATGAAAGTAGTTGTAATTTTATGAGTTGACATATCCTTTTGTAATAACATTTAGACTCTCTGGTGATTTCTTTACACTAGACATAATTAACATAATATATAGTGATTGAAAATCAATATGGTTGACATTCAAATAAATAAATAAATTGCTTATATATCTAATCCGTAAATTACTATATGACTACCAGGATATTTGAAGTCTGTTGATATCGCATTATAACAGTTAAGATTGTACATAAAATTAACTAAAAATATATGTCAAAAACAACTCATCATGCTTATGAAATGAAACCTAGACATGCTAGAGACTGGAAAGAAGCTTTATTGCTTTCTTGGCATTAGTACATTTTTACACAAAGGAAGCTGTATTTCTCTCCTGGCATTGACACAATAGTTCAAGAGTGGATGTATTCGTTGCTATCCTGACATTAAGATATTTAGATACATGCACTTGTACACAAAGGAGATTGAATTGTCCTCTAGGCATTAAAACACTTGTCCACAAAGGAGATTGAATTGTCCTCTAGGCATTAAAAACACTTGTACACAAAGGAGATTGAATTGTCCTCTAGGCATTAAAACACTTGTACACAAAGAAGGCTACATTGTTCTACCAGCATTGATATAATTGTAAGCAAGCAGGCAGCTGTATTGCTCTCGAGACTTCAATACATTTAAACATACATGTAATGCTGATTCAATTTGAGTACATTAACATAGTGGCAAATTACATTACTGTATATAAATATTAAGCTACATGTAGACACCCTAAGAGATTGCATGTGTAGATTGGCTTGGATTACCGAAAAATTATTACAAAAGAAAAGATATATATTCATAAATTAAGCCATTATTAAGGTTGTTTGAAAAACTACTCCTGTTACAGTAGTGGAAGCCATATTGGATGCAGGGAAGAGTGATTTGATGTACCGGTAACTATAGAGGTAACCATTTAAGCAACAATCATGTTAAAAACAGTTCCAACAGACCAAATCAATCACAAGGCAGAAACAAAATGTGACCATTGAAAAAAAACATATCTGATGCTGCACATATTTAGAGACAACGTCATTAACAGATATCACTGTTAATTTGTTAATATCTTAAAAATGATATTAATGAGACATTCTTTTAATATTCTTATCCAAATGAAAGATTTCTGCTTGTACTACTCACCAAATCCATCTTTGTAAGTCTAACTCTAACTTCTGGTAAGCTGAAGTAATGCTTAAGTGCTCTGTCATGTAGCCCATCATACTGCAGTGTTGGTCTCTTTGAAAACAAATAAAACATTTTTGTAAAATGCAATAGTTATTTAAAATAAGTCATTCTGGCACAAAGTTAGCCCAAAAACGGAGGAAAAATCAATGAAGTTTTCACAAGTTCTACCCAAGACAGCTGTCTGAACAAATCAAATTTCTGATACCATCAACTGAGTAATCAAATATTTATTATTAATCAAATGAATGTTGACCTAATCAATCAAGCTTACAAGAAACATGTTGAAAAGCAGTAATTCTTGGTACATATATACTTTGTAAACATGGTAAATAGAATTATCAATTCAATGTATTCTCAAAACAATCAGAATAGATCTAGACCTACATGTATTCTAGTACTGAATTAAAGGAATATCAATTTCACATTTGATACATATACTGTGGATTCATATATGGATTCAGACAGGGACCACCCCCTCCCCTTCAAAAAAGAAAATCAAATGTTATTTATTCCTCTTATTCCTGATTCTCTCAACCACCCCCATCCCCAACATCAAATCCATGACTGTTTTTTTGTTGGTATCAATGTTCATGGTTGGAGAAAAATTTGACATTTCTAGAGATACTTAATTTGTGGAATCATTCCTAAATATCAACATGATCAATATTAAGTACAAAATATTAAAGTACTTGTATATCATGGAGTTTTCAAATTCGTTTTTTCCCCATATCCACGAAATTCACAAACACATTGTGTTTAAATGAATCCAAAGTAAAAGAGGTATTTAAAAACATTTTAGTTAAATGAATTCAAAAACCTTAACCAAAAAAATCCCCAAAATTTAAGTATAAGTACAACAATGTAACAATGATAGCTCAGTTCTTTAAGCTTTGTAATAATAAAGAGAAACAGGATAGTACAAAACAAACTTCCTGAACTGCAAATTTATGGAGAGAAAACAGTGATTTCAATGGTTTAAAATACTGGCATGCTTGGATGGACAAGTATACATGTACATTATTGCTAATTTTTCCATGAAAATGTGTTACAATTCACAGTGGAATATATGCAAATGTACATGTACATGTACATCTACTATCTCAAGACCAACTTTTTTATGTAACAGTGACATTGATCATTGAAAATCTAAGAAAATCCATCAAGAGCAGTTAGGAAAGATTTTCTTACAAAATGGATGCATATATTTTGTTGTTTAAAAGAATATCTCAATATGTGCTAGAACATATATAGTTGCAAATCTAATTTCTTATTTTCTGTTCTACTTAAATAAATAAGATTATATCAAACTATAATTAAACAAAAGTTCAATGACTGAAATAAAAAAAAAAAACATTACAACTAGGTTTTCCTTATCATCAACTGATTAAATATTATTTTCTTCTTAAATCCAGTACCACTTCACAAATATTTTTATGGGACAATATCTTCACTTGTCATGCTTGTGGAAAGATTAAATGAACTGATGGTATTTCTCAGACTAAACTTTATAGCAAACATAGATACTTTTACCAATTACTAGTGTGACCAAAACTGACGTTACACCATAAATAATGCATACTTGAGGTGTTATTTCTTTATCATTTTTAAGTCATGTGCCAAAAGAAGTTATTTGTATTGGTAGTTATATCACAACTATTTAAGGTCTTTCCACTCGTAAGGAAAGACCTTATTGTTTTTCTACTGTTTTTTCTTTTCTTTTTTTCTTCCAACATTTTTTGACATGCCCTCCCTCGTTTCTATTAAAGTTATCAAGACCAAATTTAAACCACCGATAGACCTCATCATGAAGTATTACCAGATGATCCTGTTAAGGATTTCATCATCCCTTTGAAGTTATCTCCCTTTTATTGGTTTTTTTCAACATGCCCCCTCGTTGTTTTAAAGATATCATGACCTTATTTGTACTATAGGTAGATCTCATCATGATGTATTACCATATGAGGCTGCATAGGATTTCGTCAACTCCTTTGAGAGTTGCATCCCTTGAAGCAATTTCTTTTATTTGCATCTTTCTTAAAAAGTATTAGAGATAGAATAGAATTGAAAATGGCAGCATCTACAAGAACAGATGGCAATGTTAATAAACATAAACAATTAGTTTGTTATCAATCCTTATAAGGAGTTATTTCCTTGAAAAATTTTACTCAATTTTAACAAATTGTATTTCGAGAACCGGAAGTCGAGAGACTTGGGACCTTCACCAATAATTTTTAATTCATGTGACCTTTAATTTGCACTCAAGGTCAAAGGTCACTGAGTGCAAAAAAATTTACGCTGCAATTTCAAGCTTCCATATTAAGAAAACGATAAGAGTTTGCTGCATACATACTGTGTATAAAATGTTCCTCTCGAAGCTCTACATTTTATTGATTAAGCTCAAAACTGTCCGACCGTCTGTTCACAAGTTACGGCGAGATAATTCTTAAAAGTATAGTATTGTGTGTATATCTTTTAAAGGTAACAGATATCAACCTACTATAAATTGCAAAATTGATCAGTATTTTAAGACCTTCAATTTGAGGTCAATGTCAGGTCATGATGAAATTTTACCTTGACCTTCAAAGTGTACTATGAGCTTGACCTTGTGATACTTGAAAGGTCAAGTTGTCCTGAGTTGAATGGTGGTAGTCCCATGTCTCTACAACTTCCGGTTCTCAAGTTTGGTATTGCATCATAAATTTGATGATTCATTGTGACCTTGATGAACTTTGGAAATGTCCCTAATTTTTATACAATGTTGTCCTTCAACTGCAGATCATTTATCATTTAACAGATTTGAGATATCTGTTGTCGTTTTAGAATAATGCAGTTTGAAATTTTAGGCGGAGGCATTAATTGCTGAATCAGCAACAGCTTTCCACCTGAAATTTTCAGAAATTGAAGAGTTTAACATGGTTATAAGATATATATCAAATTGAAGGTCTAAATGAGCTCTACTCAAAATGAAAATTTCAAACCCTTTTTCATCCCAGTGGGAAGGGTGGGGTCATTCAGTGCGAAAAATTCAAACTTCTCAGATGGTTAGGTTGTCGATATCAAATGAAAGTCCATAAAGCGTACATTTCAAATATCAAATTGACGTCCGCAAAAATGGTTTCTATATGAAATTTGTAGTGTTTTGGCCTGATTAAAAAAAAAATCAAGATCTTTAGGGCAAATTTTAACCCTTCGTGAACTTACTCCTTTACTACTTATCAAAATAGACTATATTGTAATACTACCTTTATCTATGTGTTCATGAATAGTAGTTTAAAGCAATATTTAAACTGGCATTTAGGACAGTTACTACCTAGTAGTAAAAACTATAAGTTGCATTTCCTATTTGTTGTGATAAATATCGACAGTCTCAACAATTTCCTGGTCCATAGCATTTTCATTTGTTATATATATACAATGTATGTTCAACATATTTCTAATCTACATGTACATGTTCATGTAGCACATTTAACACAAGAAATTTCTGATCATTTCTTTCATTTGTATGACAATTTGATATCAGATCAATAAATCTCAGTCTAGATTTGTGTTCATGGAAATTATTAACTTTGACATGAAATGAAATGCATGAAATGACTTGATTTATTTTTCATTTAATGAATGATTTTTTTTTAATAATTTGTAATAAAAATAACACATTTTTGCCTCACTGGTATGCTCATTTATGAATTAGCTTCCAACAAAAATTCTACATCCAAGTCAACCCCCTTTTCTCCTATGCTCACATTATTATCTTTGTTACCTATCATGACTATACCTATTATTGTACTTTCTTAATGAACTCACAGATTTTAATGGTGGATGATCAAGTTGTGGACTGTGTACTCCAGATAAATCAAATCCATCTTCTAATCTTTTCACATCAAAATAATATTTTCTGAAAATCAGATACAAAATAATGTTCATATATAATTTATTGAATTACAAATGCAAAATGAAATGTATGAACATTGAGACCATATGCAATATTAACAAAAAAGGTTTTTTTTGTCATGTTTGTATTAAAAGTAAATAAAATATTTTTTTTCAAATCTGGGAAAAATTGATATAATGAAGTAACATTGTACAACCTCAAAAATGATCAATAATATACACAAAGCCTTTGTGTCAAAGGTAGATGATCTAGAATTCTAGACCTATAAAAAAGTATATACATATACACATGTATTTACTGTCTAGAACCCCAAAAATATTTGTATGCTTAGGGTGTCCTGACCAAGACTTTAATTTTTGTGAGGATTGCTTGAATATAAACTTTTCACCGACCTTGCCAATATCCATCATGTCCATATCATTTGTTGTAAGCTTGAACTTACTTAATCAAAATATTTGACAGAATTGTTATAAACCATGTAATCATGTAATAACATCATCAATTTGTTCACAGACAGATTACGAATAGGTAAGTTCTTGTAAAAAGATATGGATACCTCTGGAACCAGACAGACTATTAGGTATTTACTGGTTACCAACAAAAAAATTTAAATTTCCAGACCTACTGACCTACATGTACACATACATGTGTATTTGTTAGCATTCAAGGAATAGCGTCTGATTAAAACAAATAATTATAATTTGCGCAGGTAATCTTAGTTTTGTAATTTAAAAAATTCAAGGTAATATTATCATTTTGTCCTTTTCACAATGAATAACATTAGTTTTTTTCTGATAAAAAAGAAAGGATTGGGGTATCCATCCATGACACAAAATCAGTATATGCACTGCAAAAAACACAAAAAGCAAAGGACCAGTGCTTTCATTGCTGTTCTTCATCTCAAAGTCAGAGAGGCTTTCAACACAGAGCAACAACGTCTCTAGTGCTGTGTGGAGGCAGTAGAACGTTTCCCAGTGCTTGAGGTGTATGCTCTTATAATATTTACAATTATGGTGTGCTTGTTCATGTGAGAATTTCTCATATTAATACACCGTCAAAATTTCATGTTTGGTTAAATTTCTTCAAAATACTGGTCTGGTCATCTGTTTTGTATATTGCCCTTTCATACATGTACTATTTTAAACTGCTAGGTTTTCTTACATATATTTCGATGTGCCCGTGCTGTCTATCATTTGTTGTTTAGTTTTATATGTATTGTCTATCATTTGTTGTTTCGAAATTATTGGTCTTTTGTTGGGCAATGTATGACAAATATATGTTCAAAAAACTCGCCCGTAGTTATAAATTATGTAATTCATTGACCGCTCCCGACATGTGTAACTTCAAGGCATATTTTAGTGGCGATCGATGTCTGTCAAAATTACTGCACTTTTCTTGTATCCCTGGTGCTTTCGACTGGAGAACCGTCGTACACAAGCATCGCACAAGTTGGCACTCCGAGGCGGGTGGGGAGCAAGAAGGTGAACTGTGGTTTATTTTTATCAATAGTACCGCTTAAGTCAACGCTAGGGGCCGTCTTGACCTTGTTGTAGGGTATGAATGGTTGGTTCATTGTTGAAGACCCTACATCAACTGTCAAGATGAAGAACAGGAATAAAAGCCCTGTTCATTGATAATTTTCTATGTTTTCTATGTATTGTGTGCAATTTTGTCCCATGTACATTTACTCCATACAATGTATACTTTCATTTTCTATCTCACCGCACTACAAGTTTGAGATAGCCACTAGCACTGGTTTTGAGGGGAATTCTTTGAAAACTGTTTGTTTAAAATGAGGAGATATATTTTTGGGAAAAGATTGTTAAAAAAGAGGGAGGGAGCTCTTGTTGACATCTGAGGGAAAGCATATTAAAGATTACCAGAATAAGGAGACCCCAAGGGTGACTAGGGAATAGAAATATGGTCACTCTTGGTATTCTTACGGCCGTCAATAAAATCCTTGCCTAGGTGGGGTGTCCATTAGGTGGTTTTGCCGGATATATAAAAACATTGCAATGTCTGTTTAAGATGGGGATGTTTAATATGATGCCTGTGTAGAGAGAGAATGCCATGCTCCATGCACCTTAAGAACCAACCTGCTGAGCCACATTTTAAACCCAACTGTATTCATTAATCAGAAACTGTTACCAGTTTTACCCATAAATGAAGCTTATGCCTAAACTGTGCTTTAGCTGCTTATCATGCTTATATATAATATATATGCATGTGCTTTATTTTTTGCATGTTTGGTAAGTTTTGATATCCTATGTTTGTATTGCTTGTACAATGTATGTGTTTTATGTAAATATGCTGATCTGCTCTTTATATCGCATGTGCTTTGTCTGTATATGCTGTTTTAACTTGCTTTGCTTAACATGTTACATGTGCTTTCTGTTTATTGATATGTGCTGCATGTGTATCTGTTGGGGTACAAGTCAAATAGACACCTGGTTAATTTGGCACCTATAGAAAAGGTCAAATCAGCACCTACATGTATATGTATTTAAAGTCTTTAAAGCATTTGGTTATTCAATTTGACACCTAATATTAATATTTCCTTTTAATTTGAGGTATGAAGAGGACGGTTTTTTGTTTTCTTTCAAATATATATGATTTTTGTCGAGCCTTCGACTTTTGTCGAAAAAGCGAGACATAGCGATCCTACATTCCGTCGGCATCCACAAATATTCACTCTGTGGTTAAAGTTTTTGAAATTTTAATAACTTTCTTAAACTATCCTGGATTTCTACCAAACTTGGACAGAAGCTTGTTTATGATCATAAGATTATATTCAAAAGTAAATTTTGTTATAAAAAAATTCCATTTTTTCCATATTTTACTTATAAGTTGACTTAGTTTTTCTGCCAGGAAACATAACATTCACTCTGTGGTTAAAGTTTTTGAAATTTTAATAACTTTCTTAAACTATCCTGGATTTCTACCAAACTTGGAAAGAAGCTTGTTTATGATCATAAGATAGTATCCAGAAGTAAATTTTGTAAAAAAAAAATCCATTTTTTCCGTATTTTACTTATAAATGGACTTAGTTTTTCTGCCAGGAAACATTACATTCACTCTGTGGTTAAAGTTTTTGAAATTTTAATAACTTTCTTAAACTATCCTGGATTTCTACCAAACTTGGAAAGAAGCTTGTTTATGATCATAAGATAGTATCCAGAAGTAAATTTTGTAAAAAATAAATCGTTTTTAAGTATTTTACTTATAAATGGACTTAGTTTTTCTTCCAGTTAACATTACATTCACTCTGTGGTTAAAGTTTTTAAAATTTTAACAACTTTCTTAAACTATCCTGGATTTGTACCACACTTGGAAAGAAGCTTGTTCATGATCAAAAGCTAGTATCTAGAAGGAAATTTTGATAAAATTTTGTTCCATTTTTTCCGTATTTTACTTATAAATGGACTTAGTTTTTCTTCCAGTCAACATTACATACAGTCTGCAGTTCAAGTTTTAAAACATTTATTAGATTCATAAATTATCCTGGATTTTACCAAACTTGGACATTTCTCCTATGCTCACATTATTATCTTTGTTACCTATCATGACTATACCTATTATTGTACTTTCTTAATGAACTCACAGATTTTAATGGTGGATGATCGTTGTGGACTGTGTACTCCAGATAAATCAAATCCATCTTCTAATCTTTTCACATCAAAATAATATTTTCTGAAAATCAGATAAAATAATATTCATATATAATTTATTGAATTACAAATGCAAATGAAATGTATGAACATTGAGACCATATGCAATATTAACAAAAAGTTTGTTTTGTCATGTTTGTATTAAAGTAAATAAAATATTTTTTTTTCAAATCTGGGAAAAATTGATATAATGAAGTAACATTGTACAACCTCAAAATGATCAATAATATACACAAAGCCTTTGTGTCAAAGGTAGATGATCTAGAATTCTAGATCTATAAAAAGTATATACATATACACATGTATTTACTGTCTAGAACCCCAAAATATTTGTATGCTTAGGTGTCCTGACTAAGCTACTTACCTTCAAAAGATAGTACAGAGAGGAATATTTTATTAATTTTTTCCTCATTTTGTTGAGCCTGCGATTAACAGCAAAAGTAAGCGAGACACTGGGTTCCATGGAACCCTTACAATTTTTATAAAACTTAAAATTTCCGAGGTTAATTAAAAGATACATTTCGTACATTGTTAAATTTTGTTGGGCAATGTATGACAAATATATGTTCAAAAACTCGCCCAGAGTTATAAATTATGTAATTCATTGACCGCCCCGACATGTGTAACTTCAAGGCATATTTTAGTGGCGATCGATGTCTTTCAAAATTACTGCACTTTTCTTGTATCCCTGGTGCTTTCGACTGGAGAACCGCCCTACACAAGCATCGACAAGTTGGCACTCCGAGGCGGGTGGGAGCAAGAAGGTGAACTGTGGTTTATTTTTATCAATAGTACCGCTTAAGTCGACGCTAGGGCCATCTTGACCTTGTTGTAGGGTATGAATGGTTCGCTCATTGTTGAAGACGCTACATCAACTGTCAAGATGAAGAACAGGAATAAAAGCCCTGTTCATTGATAATTTTCTATGTTTCTATGTATTGTGTGCAATTTTGTCCCATGTACATTTACTCCATATCCTTTCATTTTCTATCTCACCGCACTGCAAGTTTGAGATAGCCACTAGCACTGGTTTGAGGGGAGTTCTTTGAAAACTGTTTGTTTAAATGAGGAGATATATTTTGGGAAAAGATTGTTAAAAGGGGGGTTTGTTGAAATCTGAGGAAAGCATATTAAAGAATACCAGAATAAGGAGACCCCAAGGTGACTAGGAATAGAAATATGGTCACTCTGGTATTCCACGCCAATAAAATCCTTGCCTAGGTGGGGTGTCCATTAGGTGCTTTAGCTGGATATATAAAAACATTGCAATGTCTGTTCAAGATGGGATGTTTAATATGATGCCTGTGTAGAGAGAGAATGCCATGCTCCATGCACCTTAAGAACCAACCTGCTGAGCCACATTTTAAACCCAACTGTATTCATTAATCAGAAACTGTTACCAGTTTTACCCATAAATGAAGCTTATGCCTAAACTGTGCTTTAGTTGCTTATCATGCTTATATATAATATATATGCATGTGCTTTTTTTTGCATGTTTGGTAAGTTTTGATATCCTATGTTTGTATTGCTTGTACAGCACAGGACGATGATGTAATTAAGTAGTTGGAATACACAATAAAAAAATAATCAGTTGGCCTGCTGTTTGAAGTTTTCTTAATATTCTATTCAATAATGTTTTGATTGGTTATGACTTTAATAACTTATGAACTTATGTCTATTAAAAACAACAACCCATTTGTTGTTTTAACCATTTTCAGGTAGTTTTTTGATGTTTTATAATTTAAAAAAAAACTCAAATTAAACAAAAAATTAGCCATTACCCAAGCTGTTGTTTAGTCCACAGATGAGGATAAAAATAAATTTAATCATTGTAATTTCAATATTTTTTTTTCTGTATTTCCTGTCTACATGTCTAAAATGAATAATGTTGGCACCAATTTTGTATGTTTACTAGCAATGTATCCGGTCCGGACGCTTTCAACACACGCATTCGCCCCCTTGGTCAATTCACACACTATTTTTATTATTAGATGTTTTTTGTCGAGCCTGCGACTTTTGTCGCAAAAGCGAGACATAGCGATCCTACATTCCGTCGGCGGCATCGGCAGCGTCCACAAATATTCACTCTGTGGTTGAAGTTTTTCAAATTTTAATAACTTTCTTAAACTATCCTAGATTTGTACCAAACTTTGACAGAAGCTTGTTTATAATCATAAGATAGTATCCAGAAGAAAATTTCCTAAAAAAAAAATCATGTTTATCCGTATTTTACTCATATATGGACTTAGTTTTTCTGCCAGTTAACATAACATTCACTCTGTGGTTAAAGTTTTTCAAATTTTAATAACTATCTTAAACTACAATGTATCCTGGATTTGTACCACACTTGGACAGAAGCTTGTTTGTGATCATAAGATAGTATTCAAAAGTAAATTTTGTTAAAAAAAAAAATCCTGTTTATCCATATTTTACTTATAAATGGACTTAGTTTTTCTGCCAGTTAACATTACATTCACTCTGTGGTTAAAGCTTTCAAAATTTTAATAACTTTCTTAAACTATCCTGGATTTGTACCAAACATGGACAGAAGCTTGTTTATGATCAAAAGCTAGTATCTAGAGGGAAATTTGGTAAAAATTTATTTCCTGTTTTTCCGTATATTACTTATAAATGGACTTAGTTTTATTCCAGTTAACATTACGTACAGTCTGCAGTTAAAGTTTTTAAAACATTTACTAGATTCATAAACCTTCTTGGACTTTTACCAAACTTGAATAGAACTTCTTACAATCAAAAGATAGTATCTAGAGGAAAATTTAAATAATTTTTTCCCCATTTTTGTTGAGCCTGCGACTAACAGCAAAAGTAGGCGAGGCACTGGGTTCCGTGGAACCCTTACAAATTTTAGATGTTTAACAAAATATTTATATTTTCATTGATAAAAATTCGGATATTTCATAATGAAATTTTTTTTTTTTTGGGGGGAATTTGATGGATACTATATGAACCATCAGACAAACCAGTTGTTAATTTCCGCCACAGTAGACTTTGAACTTTGATTACAATTGTGACTGTTATTTGAATTTAATACATTGGTTCTTAAATAGACTGTTTATATTAGTGCATATTAGGTAGTATTGATGTGCCAATGGTGTATAATGTGATGTTTCAGGGTTTTTATAAATATTTTAAGGCGCTTTTAAATTTTATAAAGTAATTACTCTAAACATTTTAGTGCTGTTTTTTAAAAATATTTCATGATTTGAATGATTGTGTACAGTTAAAGTGCATGAGTTAGGAAACCTGTTTACGTTTTTAGAATGTCACTTTATTTTGAAACAATAAAAAAAAAACTTATTTATAGCAATACACTAACTAAAAAACGAATCCTGGTCCGTTAGCGCCCATTCACGTTCGCCCCCTTTCACGTTCGCACCCTACACCTTCGCACCCTTTTTATTGATTTTGTGTTAAATAATTTTTCAATCGTATTTTGGTTAGTGTATTGCTATAAATATTTTGTTTGTTCATTGTTTTAAAATGAAGTGACTTTCTAAAAACGATTTTTGTGTTAATAATTTTTTAATCATGTTTTGGTTATTGTATTGCTATAAACAAGTTTTTTTTTCATTGTTTCAAAACATGCAAAATAAAGTGACGTTTTTTGTGTTGATTATTTTCTTAATCGTGTTTTGGTTAGTGTATTGCTATATTTATTATTATTATTTTTTTTTTCATTGTTTCAAAATAAAGTGACTTTCTAAAAAGTTTTTTTTAGTTGAATACTATTTTAATGTTAAGATACCACACCGCTATTTAACTCAACAACAATAACATTTTGAATCTTAATTGTTTTTACTCATACCAAGTTAAATACATGCTAACTACATGCAGAATTTACATCAAGTTTAGCTGTGTAAACACCATATATTAACAGTAATCATACATAATTAACATACAATAATTAATCATCAAATCAATTTAAAACAATATTTCATTTAAAAAAATTAAAAATTGCCTAATTTTTCTTTATTTTGAGATAAACAACTTAAAAAACATCTTATAATTCATCAGGTTTTTAAATAAAAAAAAAGGGTGCGAACGGACCCAGGGGGCGAACGTGTGGGGTGCGAACGTGTAGGGTGCGAACGTGTATTGGGCGCGAACGGACCCGATACCCTAAAAAACAATTAAAAAATTTTCAACACAAAACCAATTAAAAAGGGTGGCAGTGTGAACGTGTGGGTGGGGTGCATACATGAAAGGGGGCAAACATGAATGGGAGCGAACCTGATTTTGGGCAACCTAGCTGGTGCCAAATTATAACCAGGTCCTGATTTGTCTAGGTGCCAAATTCACTATACCGACTGCCGATTTGACCAGGTGTCGATTGAACCAAATACCGAAGTGACTTGAATTCATCTGTTGCTTTTCAATGAATGGTCATGCCATGGTGCTTATAATGCAAGACTGGGGATTGGAGAATTTGTGGTTAAAAGTTATCCGGACTAGACTTTCCAGAATAACATATGATACACGTATTATCACAATAAAGACTGTCAGTTTACTTCATTGGAATCAAGACCAGGACAACTAAAAAGCGAGTTTATCAGATTTTAGACATCATCCCAAATTTTTGTCACATGTAGAATAACTTTCAATAAGCAAATAAAACAATTTTGACTTACAGTTTCCTTCCAACAGTTTTGATAACTGCGTCCGACATTTTGATTTATATAATCCAAAAGAGAAAATTAAATCCTGGTAAAAAATATTACAATTTTACATTTCCCACATTGCTGTTGTTTAGGACGCGTCACTCAAGCGATGTACACAATCTAAAACCTACGCAAGCACCTGCTGGAATATAGTTCTTAAATTTCTTGATATTGTACAAAGTATTTGATTATCATATTGAGTATGATTATTGTAAGTTATCGAAATTTTAAATTTTAGAATTGTTGTTTGAATAAATGTTCGAAAAAATGAAATATCCGCTGTATTTGTTATGTTACTGGTTACCAGGAAAAAATATATATTCGTACGCAACCGGATAAGAGAAATGCGGGAGTGAACTCTTGTCAAACTAATTTAGACATTTAGAGTTATTTCCCATTGTATAACTCGCGATTGTTTGTTGTTTGCTTAACTTGCTTAAGGTAGATGGGAGTCTAAATTAAAATCGATAGATTTTTTAATTCATTTAATTTTAAAGTATGGATTACAAGGCTTTTTTTCAAGCTACAGGTTGTGCAAATGTTCAAGTGGATTTTGTATAACCCAATAGTGTGATAGAAAGAAAACTAAGCGATGAAGTTTTAAGATAGAATATGAGAAGATAGCTCTTAAAATGTGCTTACATAAAATATAAATAAAAGTTTGTGTCTAAGGACTCATTTTCTTGCTACAAAACAAAATAGATAAATGCATTATACATTCATTTACAAAGGTTACATTATCTGAGTTATCTCCCCTTATATGGAAAGGTTGAAAATGTTTAAATCAAACAAGAAACATTCTGTATGTGTAGTACAGTCGTAAAATATGATAAAACACAAAATTTTCTTCATTAAGAGGAAAAGTCTTACAGATACATGGCATTTTTTCTCTCAAAATTTGCACGTTTTATTAAAGATCTAAACCGATTGTTTTCTGCTATTTTGCAATGCAAGATGGCGGAAGACACCCGAGTTCAGTTGCTTTTAAAAAATAATCGCGCGTTAGACACTTAAAACAGAGACATATCATACGTCTTAGCTCCAAGTTATACATTAAGAAGTCACATTTCGCTTCATCGATAGGTATATATTTTATATTCATTATTCGAAAATTGCATTATATATGAGCACCAATTGTACCTCTAAGATATTCCAGATGCGGATCCAGGATAAAAAAAAAAGGAGACTCTAAGTTAGTAGTTGGACATGTAAAAAGTCTATGCATTAACCATATATATAGTTCATCAAGAGGCCATACCCCTTATAAATCCGCCTTTGTATTCTGAGTTTATGGCAAAAATCATTCAACATACATTATAAAATTAATAAAATACTTTGTTTCTGTAATTATACAAATATTCAACATATGATATATTGAGATTCTGTCCGAAGATACGTAACAAAATTTTAACATTTAAACAATAACATATGCAAACACCCGATACAAAATACATAAAAGGCTAAGTACTGTGTATTCAGTAAGCAACCGTAAGTTGAAGTTATATTAAAGCGTTGGAAATATGGTATAGCAATTATTAGACATACATTACACTGGAGTTAAGTAAAGCACAGGGGAAAAATAAAATTCAAAATAAGCAGCGACAAGAGTGAATATAAAGCCGAATAAATATAGGTAAAAGCGGAGCAAAGGTGTAGTTAATTTTCCGGCATATCAAAAGAAGGAACAGTGGGACTGAAACTAATGAGATCAAATTATTGTTTTTGCAAAAGGAAAATTCAAATGAAAATAATACGGTGGTGTGTCCAAACGACACTTCTCAGGCTTGATTCATTTTCCCCAGGAAAGATTAAGAAACTGAATATCGGGAATGTATATGAATACTTGAGAAGCTTTATGACAAGAAGGCCCCGGATAAATAGCGTAGCCAAGACCATCTAAGTCCACTTTGCCGTTGGAAGTTGGAACCTTGGTTGCTTATTAATTTTGAAAATTATCAACGGAAAATTTTAGAAATGTGTGAAATAAGTCGCCGAAATAAGTCATGTCAATGCCGAATCTGGGCTTACGATGGAACTATTCCGCAATGAATATAACGTCGGTCTATTCCAGAACATTGTAGAAATACTTTCCAGTGAACAGTAATTGCAAACAAACAAAAAATGGTATCATAATTATTCCCTGAATACAGCACACGATAGGTACAGGTAACTATAAGATTGTTGTGTAAAATTATGTTAAAATGTTGCTTTACGAACGAATCCTAACGGACATGAAATCTAACACAAATGAATGGAGAAGACCAAACATATATGTATGCATTCGGATGAACTAATTATTTTATACAAATATTTATTTTCTTTTAAACATAAACTCGTTTTGTCAAATATTTTTCATTTACTTTTTAACCTGATGATACATGCCATTTGTTACAATCACCTTAGACAACATTGTTATATGGAAAGTTCCCGTTATCACGGGTGTAATTCGGTATATCGAGAAAAATGATCGTGAAAGAATACCTAACGGCGTTCAAGTATTGCGATTGGATCGTGAAAGCTCTGGTATAGGATCGTGAAGGAAATATTATCGAGAAGACATATGATAGGTCAATTGCTAATCTAATTTAATGAATTATACGGACAAATTTACAAAAAAAAAAAAAAAAAAAAAAAAATGTCTGTCAAAACGGTTCAATATTATGACTAGTATCTGAGAAAAGTCAAGGTTTAAAAGTACATTGTTTTTACAAAACTACAAAAGGCAGATTGCTCCTCGACATTTCAATGACATTAAATATGTAAAAAAAACAAGACTTTTTTTCATAATTCGAATGACTAAACAACTTTTCTTTGTAAAAAGTCATTCCATTCTAATGATTCAAATGGTTCTTAAAGTAACTTTGTGTTAGCATAATCCGAAATTTTGCAAAAAATGAAATATTTACAAAAAAATTGTTTTTTCGGATCGTGAAAGATCGCGTACCGCTTTTTGAAGATCGTGAAAGATATGATGCTACGAAAACGTTCAAATCATTAGTTAATTAAAGGATATAGCAAAGACTGGATTTACTGTTCTTCATAAGTTTTAATTTCTTGTACAAATTTAATATTGAGAATGGAACTTAATCGGCTAAATTACAGTTCAAGCTGGGCATCATGCACAATCGAGGTACGTTGATTGGTAATTTCCCCACTAAGTTGGTACAATGACGTATAGCTATTGTGAACACTGATCAAACAGCCAAGTAAAAATAGCGTTATCTTGGTACCTTTTTAGTTGATGTCAGCGAAGCCACGAAATAAAAAAATAAATTAGCCCCAGTATTGTCATACTATGTACGCACAAACGACAATTCATTAGCCCCAGTATTGTCATACTATGTACGCACAAACGACAATTCATATAACTGAAAGTAACAACCCTTACAAAAAAACAAAAACAAAAAAATGCGTACACATGCATATATTTCCAGCGCGGATGCATTACATATTATAGATAAATATATACTTTTACTTTTTGACAATTTACGCTCCTGAAAGTCCTTTCATCTTGTAAATCTACTTATCTAGACACGTTTATAGTTATTTTAAGTATTGTGAAAAAATATGAAAGCATTAATGTTCGTTCTTATTAAAATAATTACTCGCTTCATTTAGTTGCAAGTATATCAGTTGGTTAAAGAAATATTGTTTTCTGATTATTAAGGGTGGATGGGAGTTAATTCCTTATAACAACCATGACTCTTTCTAAAAGTCAACAGGTACAGCAGGTGGTTTAAAAATAAAATTTCGGTCTTCACAAATTGAAACAAGCTTAGATAAACTATGATGGTACAGTTTAAGGCCTAGGACTATTCATGCAACAGAATGGACACAAGAGGAATATAGTTTCCAATTTTAAATCCACTAATTAGAAATTAATTGAAGAATTTTGGTCAAAATTTTTGTCAAAATTTAAATGTTCCATCCATAAAGGTTTCGTTTTCTCTAAAAAGCGCAAATGTCCTATCAATTTCGTACAGGTGTTAAAAGTTTAAAGTGCAAATGTCCATAGCGTTTAAAGCGCAAATGTCCTTTAGTGTTAGAGGTAAAAAAAGCCGGGGCGCAAACATCCTGCGTCCTTCTGATCACGCCTTGTCTTTCACGATCAAGATAATGCGTTGGCCGATCTTTCACGATCAATTTTGATGAAAAATCAACAAAATTCAATGTTTTCAAAAACAAAATGAACGGTTTCAAGGAAAAAAACTTTTATTTTACTGTACAATCTGACACACCAGAGATTCAGTTGCGTGACCGTTTTAGGTACAAAACGTGTTTTTTTTGTTTTAATGAATCCCATAGACTTGTGTTGCGCCTTTTGTGTTTTCTCATAAAGTACTGCATACTTTCTTTATCTTATTGCACAGTATCATTGAGAAAGTTGAATCATTTTGACAGACATGTTTTTTTTTACGGATTTGTTCCGCGTTTTGAAAATACAGCAGATTTTTCACAGATTTTGAAGTAGAATTACAATCAATTACATTCACGATCCGAAACCAGATCTTTCACGATCCGATCGCAATGCTTGACCCCCATTAGGTATTCTTTCACGATCATTTTTTTTTCTCGATAAACCGAATGACAGCCGTGGTTATGATGAGTATACTGATATGGTCAAAAACCTAATTGCTGATAATTGGTAGATTTCTGAAAAATTGTAGAGTGCTTAAAACTATGAAGAACACCACATAAAATTGTTATATATATAGAAACAAAGAACTTTAGATGTGTATGCCTGTACATAATGTTTTTTTTTTATTTTCTGTTTAACATGGAACAAAAATCAACATGCAATTTTCTTGATAAATAATGAAAGTTATTACCACGTACTACCAGTGGCGTAGCTAGGCGGAAGCTCGGAAGCCAAGGCTTCAACATCGTTTTGTCAAAAAAAAAAAAAAATATAAAAAAAATAAAATAAAAGGAGCTAGAGGGATGAGAGAGAGGAGGAGAGAGAGAGAGTGAGGGAAGAGAAATGGGCGCTATGCGGTTAAATAAAAAGTTGTAAAGTCAACGAGTCAATATAGGAGACGGATTTATATAAGTTCTCCCGGCGTTCGTTCCATCACCTGTGCTTTATTTCACCTCTTTTATAGAAGACGAATAATGTGTCTGCGGGTGTTCTGCTAGTTACAATGCAACGCAGAATTGACAATGCCTGTGACCAATGCCACCGCAGAACGCAGTTTCAGTGTCATGCGACGGGTTAAAACATATCTGCGTTCTACGATGACAATCGAACGACTTTTGGGGCTACGTATCCTTCACGCATACAAGGAGACGCCCATTGATAAAGTATTTGACTGTTATGCAACCAAAAGGACAGGATGCTTGCTTTTTGTTTAAAGTCACTGGTGAGAGAGATTGACTCTGACTCTCTTAATAATTCATATCACACACAAGGTTTCGACCGGCTGTATCTACAAAGTGAAATGTTCCTCGAACAATTACCCTACTGAGTTTGTATTTTCAAAATAAAACCAGACAATTTTTTAGTTTATTTACTGACAAACATGGCAGGAAACTTAGAATCATGTATAATGTTGTATCATAAATATTTCTCAGCTTTAATACAACCAAAGGCAAGGATGAGCCATCACCTTTGTTTATTTTATTTAGTTGACCTCGTAAGTTGTATTCCGCTGCTCATCAATATAAAAATAAGATGTGGTAATGATTGCCAATGGAAACTCTTCACAAGAGACCAAATGACACAGAAATTAACAACTAGAGATCACCGGACAGTACAGCCTTCGACAATGAATAAAACTAAAGCTAAAAGGGCCCCGACAACCATTACACTGAATTACATGCACCTGACTTGGGACATTCGGTATGTGCCTGTCCCAAGTCAGGTGCATGTAATTCATGTAATCGTTTCGTTTGTTGCTGTGTATCATATTTGTTTTTCTTTCATTATTTTGTACATAAATCTGGCCGTTAGTTTACTCGTTTGAATTGTTTTACATTGGTATTTCGGGACCCTTTTAGCTTTAGTTTTATTCATTGTCGAAGGCTGTACTGTCCGGTGATCTCTAGTTGTTAATTTCTGTGTCATTTGGTCTCTTGTGAAGAGTTTCCATTGGCAATCATTACCACATCTTATTTTTATATTGATGAGCAGCGGAATACAACTTACGAGGTCAACTAAATAAAATAAACAAAGGTGATGGCTCATCCTTGCCTTTGGTTGTATTAAAGCTGAGAAATATTTATGATACAACATTATACATGATTCTAAGTTTCCTGCCATGTTTGTCAGTAAATAAACTAAAAAATTGTCTGGTTTTATTTTGAAAATACAAACTCAGTAGGGTAATTGTTCGAGGAACATTTCACTTTGTAGATACAGCCGGTCGAAACCTGTGTGTGGATATGAATTATTAAGAGAGTCAGAGTCAATCTCTCACCAGTGACTTTAAACAAAAAGCAAGCATCCTGTCCTTTTGGTTGCATAACAGTCAAATACTTTATCAATGGGCGTCTCCTTGTATGCGTGAAGGATACGTAGCCCCAAAAGTCGTTCGATTGTCATCGTAGAACGCAGATATGTTTTAACCCGTCGCATGACACTGAAACTGCGTTCTGCGGTGGCATTGGTCACAGGCATTGTCAATTCTGCGTTGCATTGTAACTAGCAGAACACCCGCAGACACATTATTCGTCTTCTATAAAAGAGGTGAAATAAAGCACAGGTGATGGAACGAACGCCGGAGAACTTATATAAATCCGTCTCCTATATTGACTCGTTGACTTTTACAACTTTTTATTTAACCGCATAGCGCCCATTTTTCTTTTCTCTCTCAAATTCCTCCTCTCTCTCATCCCTCTAGCTCCTTTTATTTTAGTTTTTATTATTATTTATTTTTTTTTGACAAAACGATGTTGAAGCCTTGGCTTCGAGCTTCCGCCTAGCTACGCCACTGGACGTATTATCTATTCAATCATTTGATGGAAGGCATGCACAGTAAACTTAATCACATGTCTGTCGTTTGAATGAGCCAAACTTTCACATCGATGACTTCCTCAATATGCATTTTATTTGCCGCTGGACGTTAAACAGTCATTCACCGTCAACATCATCATCATAAACAGCCTAGGAAAGCATGACATTGTGCAATACCAAAATATAGTATCAACAGGATGTAAAACTGTTAGCGTTAATAACTGTTCAGTAATACATATTGAGTTATGTTTTAATTTATTGATAACAAAATAAATGTTAGTACCGATACAAAAACTATTTAAAGTTTTGATTACAGTGTTAAATATTGATAACCACTATAAGAACAAGTTTATTCAAAGGATTGATATGAATCTTACAGAAATCGCTAAATTTCACATGTACCCTTTTTATGTCAGGTCTGAAAATCTCGTCGCAGAAGAAGGAAAACTGATAAAAACAAAAATGTATGAATATAGTTTATTATCTTATTAAACATTTCGAAAGTAACTTTGTGGATTTCAACGAGTGTATTCTATGTATAACTGGTAAATTATTAAATCATGTATTTCGTTACCATAACTCACTGAAAACTGTGACTAAATCAGTTCATTCATAGATACAAAAGACTACGTGGGTGTTTAACGACCTTGACTGGCTATGAAGCCCTCACGTGATCGGTTACAAACGATGTGATTTTGACGTTTGGCTTTAGAATTCTTATTAAAACTGGATATCTCTGCCTAATTTTTATTGTAATGTCAATTATAAAGCCCGTACAATTAGATATGATCCATGTAAACTCATTGATCCTTTGAATAAACTTATTCTTAAATAATACCAATTTAACAACGTAGAAAAAAAATGTTTTTATTGGTATTTTTACTATTGATGTTGTTTTTGTCTTCAATGGGCAATATTTTATACTGCAGCGCTGCCAGCATGAGCTTTTTCTCACAATTTAGCAACATGGTAAGAATTTGTAGTTAATCAAGGTTAAAAAAAAACATATTAAGAAAATAACCGAAAACGAGCGGATATCAGACTTAAGCCTTTCCGTAATATTTTCATTCAATAGATCATCTACCAGATGTGGGTATTAGACAAATTTCGTTAGAATTCTTTGGTATATGAACAATAGGACGGCAAATAGATCCGGATTTATTTCGGCTAGAATAAACAACTCTCAATGGAGTCAAACTGGCCCTTGTTATCAACGTTGCTTATTAAAGATTGTTTTACACTGCAGAATCTAAAATAAGGGTTTGCAACGACAATAAATACAGAAAATTACATTTACATGCACCCAGATTTATCGGAAGAACAGTTTATTTAAAGAAAATTTTCTGTTTGAAAAGTAAGTGGTACTGTTATTCTCACTGCCGACGACGGAGACATACTTGCGCCCAAAGGAATCTAGGTTATCCAGCATTTCAAAAGAATTCTTTTGATAAGCTATATTCCTTTGAGCACCAGTATGTCGTTTCAAATCCTTATTTTAGCAATAAAACGTACAGATGTACACTATAAATTGGACATTCAAAGAAATGATAAAAACAAATTAGTGCCTGAACATAGTTATGCTCGTTTAGCAGATAAAGCTTACAGTCACGTGACTAGTATTCCAATGGGGACTAACTGTGATCCTATAATGTTCAACGGCGGTTGATTTTTTTGATGTGATGCTACATTGAAATTGACAGGGATATCAGATCAACTGTCAGTTCATCTAAGAGTCAAAAGAGATTAGGCGTATAAGTCAATTCGACAACAAACAAAAGTCACAAAAACCAGCAAACATTGCAAGAGGTCAACATGCGGTCTTCAACAGTAAACCAATAGACAGGTGTCTGTATGAACTAAATATCATTGTCTCAGTCTCTCTGACTGTGAGTATCGATAAGTTTAATTGGAACAGAAACTTTCAAACATCTGCCATCGACACCTAGTTCAACAAATTGGACAAAAACATTAAGAAATAGCATATAACCACTGTAGAGGTTCCTGGCTTGAGACAGGATCTGCGGGCACCGTCAGAAAAAAAGGTGGGAAGAATTGTCTTTTTAAAAATCAAAACATCTCCCATTGTGTAATCTCCATCAATGAAATATAGTAGAATGGGGTACAGTAAAAGTAAAAAAACAAAAACCAAAAACACACATAAAGCAAAGTATTTTTATTTAGGATGATTATGTTCAAATTTTGTATGTATTTCGAATTCGTTGAACTGCATTTGAATATCAAAATATCATACACTTAATGTAAGCTACCAATTTTACTTTCAAAAATGTTATGAAATCTATAATTGTATAGTTCTAATGCATATGAAAACGGCGGCCTTTTCTTCCGTGATTTAAATTGCGACTGAACAGTCGTCTCGAAAATTATATATTATTGCTGACCTGTTAGTGTAAACATTTCCATTTTATTGATAAAAAATAGAAGGGGGTAAGCGGATTCACTTTTAGTAGTGGACCCCCCCCACACACACACACAGTAGTGTGTGGCGGGAACTGAGGAATCGAAGTTTCCTTGGCATATACCATATATTAATAGTCTTTGTATTCATATAAATATGCAGCCAGACACAGATACAGTAGCCTGTACCAAGTCAGGAATATGACAGTTGTTATCCATTCGTTTGATGTGTTTGAACTTTTGATTTTGCCATTTGATTGAGGACTTTCCTTTGTGAATTTTCCTCGGAGTTCAGTATTTTTGTGATTTTACTTTTTAGTTTAACTTTTCTTGTGCAATGCCTAATGAAGAGCAGATTAATAACAATGCAATTATTCATGACAAATCGATAATTTGTAGGGTTTCTACTGAGATAATGAGACTCCACCTAGACTTTGACAAAGAGGGACACCACCATAAGTTTTAACATAACTTATTCGGTTTATAGCAAATCTGTATAGAGACACATGAAAGCGGTACAAAATCTGTCTTATGACAATGTACTACATTCATGTGACGAGATACACAGATTTGCTATAATCCGAAAAAGAAAGAAATCCGGATTTTCCTAATTCTCTTTCCGATACGTGCCGTAATTAGTTTCAGATAAAAATAAAAATATCGACAAAGATCATTGAGAACAAAGTCAAAACAAAACAACTCATAACTGTAAACAGATGGCTTTAAAACGTTTGAATAAGGTATAATAGTATATGATTTATACAGGAGGGACAAATTCATGTTTGAAAACATGCTATAGTTATGTAATTTCCCCAAATAAAGTTGTTTCTATGACTAGTAATGGCAGATCATTCTCGATTGATTAGCATACGTCACTGAACTCGGTCGTCACGATCACGGAAGTTTTAATATTGCGACCCATTGTTAAAATAAGAAGAATGACAAAAATGGACAGGAAAATATGTTCACAGTATGAAATAAGTGGTTATATAACTTTTCATTAAATAATTTTGCACCTTATTGGTACTCCAAAAAATTCTTGTCACCATACATACAATTATTGGGTGCCTGAATGCATTTGTTTCATTCTTTATGATAGGTTTTGTAGTTTAAGTCTGACCTTACTTGATACAATCAATTAATATTAGGTATGTGTTGCCTCTGAAAGAGGACAAAGTCCGTAAGCAAGCTATGTTATATAGCATTTTTGAACTGAAATATACTGTACAGGGCTCAGGTTAGCAGGCGACTGGGGCAAAGAAGTCGCTTTCCTGTCTGTCACTTCGCTTACCCCGGCCATCAAAAGCGATATCTAGTCGCCTTGGTGTTCAGAATACTCGCTTTCTGTTGCTTCCGTCTACTGCAATTTTCAATTTTTACCAAGTCGATGAATCGGAAATTTTTCATTTATAGGTAAAGAAATACAAAGACATAAATGATTTATTTGTTTAGAAAAGAGGTGAAAGCATTGACTATACAAATTGGTTGTTACAATGTATTTTATTTTATCATGTTCATACAGACAACTTTTTATCACTTCCGGTACTTGTAACTCGAGAGCAATACAAATCCTTGGTACATCAAAACATTTTGATTTTCGGCAAATAGTTTGTTACTTCACTAGAATGTGATGAAAATTGCAATCAGTTAACGTTTAATCCATTTATTGCATTAAAAGCGTCATATTCCTTTCCAAATAACTTGTCAAACATCGTTTATTGTTGTAACTTTTCTTTGTCCGCCATTGAAATATTTGTGTGAACTACTAATTGGAGGCGGGATTTATCGGAAGCGGACCAGCTATGACCGAAATCAGTATTCTTACGATAATAGCTATAGACGCACGATTGGCATAGCTGAGAGAAGAATAATGATCCTAAAAGGGAAAATAACGCATTCTACATTCATTAACAGATTGTTGGTTAGAACTCCTTGCTTAATGTATATATTTCCATGTATATGCATGATTTCAAGTTATTGATGAAAGTTGCTTAACTTTGTTAAATATGTATTTATCTTTTTAATGAGAACCAATGAATTTCATAAACATGATAAACAGAATAGTTTTTCAATTGAATTTTTATTGATATATTATATTTCTTATCCTTTTTTACATAAAAAAAAGTTCTTTTTGCGCCGCAAGTGATATTGCACATTACCTGATTTGGACATATCAGCAATGTACCATTGGAATTGTTTTAGTCTTCCAAATAGAAAGATAAGGTTAAAGTTGATAAGTTCAAGCATAAATTTATAATTGCAATCCCATGTTTAACCAATGATAAGCCATTTTCCTTTAATTAATGACATCTTCAGATAGAATTAATATTGTTAATAATAATAAATTTTATTTCACATCCTTGGCAGTCTGTTTGGTTCAAATTGATCTGTATTTAGTAGTTTGATGTGTACAAAATCATCGGGCATTAGAAAAACTGTCACAAAACTGGGGTGTCTGTAATTTTGGACGCATACATACACTAAATCTTATGAGGGAAATCAATTATCATGCCTCAAGATTTCATGAATTTGTTCACAAAATATGATCTGATTTATGGTTTTATGAGTTTATCAAAGTGGGGCCTAAAGTCTTAGGTGGACAGATACATGTACACAAAAAAAAAAGATAGAATGGACACCACTCGAAGATCGGAGAAAAAAAATCAAGATAAGTACATAGATGCCAACCGTTACAATTTACCCCTAATTTTTACGAATATTGGACCAAAATTACGTTGTTACGATTATCAGTCTACTTGTTACGGATTTTTCGTTCATTACCCGTCCGGATCAGTTTCCTGTTTAATCTCATTTTGATCAATGTGACGCTTTATTTTTGGTTATAATTTTGTAACAATAAGTGCTTGCGTGATACAGATTATTAAATTCTTTCAGGTTTGTAAGGACTATCTATATCAATAAGCGATCTATCCATTTCTTATTCGATTCCGAATAATTAATGAACCTGCCAAGTATGTTGTCTGATGTTTTTGCAAATATTTTGTGAACAAGACTTCCATTCAGCGATGGTCCTCACATGCTCATCAACTTTGAATCGTATGAAGTGTTTTATTTGTCACTGTGTGCCTAGTTGTTAGTATGATTATTATAAAATTTTATAAAAAAATATTAGTACTGAAAAAAATCAGAAATTACGGAAATATGAATACTTTTTTACTGATAGCAACAAAGGGGGGTTGGCATCTGTACAAAATCAGAAATTGGTTTTGCTCATTGTTGAAGGCCCTACACTGTATTTTGTGATATGACAGTACACAAATTGAGTATACAAAAATCAGTTATATATACACATAATGGAAAAACCAAAAGTCATTGTCTTCATGATTGAGGTTTGAACAAAAATATAGCACGGATTAGTGATTACCATAATTTCTGTTTAAAGTAAGCTGTAATAGAAACAGTCCCAATTTGTCTCAATTATCTATGTAAACAATGGAACAGATTC
The DNA here is from genome assembly GCA_017311375.1 of Mytilus coruscus. Classification (NCBI taxonomy): domain Eukaryota; kingdom Metazoa; phylum Mollusca; class Bivalvia; order Mytilida; family Mytilidae; genus Mytilus; species Mytilus coruscus. Next base: position 95,830,513 of record CM029602.1, on the reverse strand, counting down.
TTGATCTTTTAGATAACTTTAAGTATTACATTTGTATTTAATTTATAGAAATCTGATCATTTATATGTCAACACAAAAAGAAAGACACATCAGTGTGTTTGCAAAAAAATCTCCACTGGCATTGATTATTTTTCTGGCCCTGCAACAAAGTTGTCGGGCCATATAGTTTTACCCTTGTCCGTCATTCCGCAACAAATCATTATACACAATTTTTTTTCTAAATGCCTTCAGATATTGGGCAGATTTTTGGTATGTGAGTTAACCATGATGAGATCAAGTTTAAGTTCCATTCCGCTTTGCTAATTTTTGCTGAAATTACGAGCTGTGGACTAAAATAAATTGTTGAAAATCACAGTTATATGGACTTTTTCTCTAAACGCCTTCAGATATTGGGCTGATTTTTGGTATGTGAGTTAACCATAATGTGTTACAGATCAAGTTTAAGTTTATTTCTGTTCTGCTGATTTTTGCCGTAATTACGGGTTTTGGACTTTGAAAATTGTTGAAAATCACAGTTATACCAACTTTTTTTCTATACGCCTTCAGATTTGCGCTGATTTTTGATATGTGAGTCTACCATGATGAGTTACAGATCAAGTTTATGTTTTGTTCCGATATGCTGATTTTCATGTTGTTTCAACACATCTTCAGTACATCCACTTCCTGTTTGCTGATAGTTTAAAATTGAACTACTCATTGATCAAGGAAATTTTTCATCAAACTAGTATTGGTCTTGAGAGCTGGATACTATCCATGCATGTTTGAGTCCACATATGTTGTTGAAATTGCAGATTTTAAAACTTTTTGAGAGGGGGCCATTTGTGTCGTTTGATTCATCTAGTTTTTGGGAAGTTTGCTATAGCAATACTTTCCTAAAGCGTCGACCTCTAACTTCCGGTGACAGACTATCGCAAATATTCTGCTCCAAGATAATGTAGTACTAGTGTTTGAATACTAATTCTAGGAAGATGTTTTGAAATTTTGAGTCCTTTTGAAAAGATTACAGCTTGAATAAAAAGAAATGAATGTTCACCGACAATTCAGGTGAATTTAACTTCATTTTGAAAATGATTATTACAAACACTACTTGGATTTTCCATGCGCTGAAGAGAAAATCAAAGAAATCTACGCGAGACATCGTTTCATTCATGAATATTTCATGAATGAACATTTTCAACGTAATTTTTACTATGTACGATATTTACAAATGTTTAGTATTAAATATAAAGTAAAAGCCGAGTGTATCGAAGAATCGCGTATGACTGACATTACTGAATGCAACGTACTTTTTAGCATGTTTATATTTTGACCAAGCCATCGGATAATTGACAAGTGATAAAAGTTTGATTGAACAATTATACACAGGTGACAGAAATACTCGATAATCATATGGCTTATGTCACACGCCAAGGATGAGTAAAGGTAAATACCGGCTATGATAGAAAAGTGCATGTTTTTGTCAAAACATCGATGGGAAGGTTTTGATGCCAAAAAACATTTGAAAACTTTTGAATTCCGCTATTTAAATACTAGCTATTTCACATTCCAATGTGAATTTAAGGACCTTCACTCGTCCAGCATGCTCAGTCACGTGGATCAAACTGACAGCTGAAAAACATTGACTCAACGACAGTTCGTACATATCACAGCCCATGTCCTCAGTGTTACGATTAACAGTAACATTTGTACACAAATCGTTACAAGGGTAAGGCAGACAAGTCAGCTTCTACTTAAAATAACTCAGTGTATCAAGACAAGTGCTGTAGCAACATGATTAAATAAAATCTGTCCATGTAATAGCAAAATGACTTTCTTACTCTTAGTGCTAGTCCAAATAATTATGACGAACCAAAAATCTCAATGTTATTGCCTCAATGCTAAATTTCACAGCATCAACTTTAAAATGTGTTACAGGGTTATAAGCACCTCTATGAATCTAGTGTTTATAAACTTTTACTCCTTTCGTCATACTGCTATTGTTATGTCCCCACCGTATTAAGTTTTACCTTTTTCTTCTGTTAGTATGTATGTCCCTTTCTGGTACATAAGTCCGTACATCCAAAAATTAGTTTCTGTTCTCTAACTTTAGTTTTCCTAAACCAAATTGTATGAAACTTATACGCAATACTTATTTCCACAAAACACAGGTCAAGTTGAATTTTGATGGCGTCGATTTTACAATTCTAGAGTTATGCTCCTTAACAAATGGAAAAGTTGCTTGAATTTTTTGTTTACGATCTCTAACTTTAGTTTGTCTCAACCAAACGTTATGAAACTTATACACAAAGCTCATTATCACAAAACACGGTTTAGATTTGAGTTTTGGTGGCGTCAGTTTTACTGTTCTAGAGTTATGCCCTTTACAAATTAAAAATTGTGATAGTTGTCGAGCCTTCGACTTTTGTTGAAAAATCGAGACATAGATTTCCTACATATTGTCGGTGGCGTCCACAAATATTCACTCTGTGGTTAAAGTTTTGAAATTTTAATAACTTTCTTAAACTATCCTGGATTCTACCAAACTTGGACAGAAGCTTGTTTATGATCATACGATAGTATCCAGAAGTAACTTTTGTAAAAAAAAACTATTTTTCAGTATTTTACTTATAAATGGACTTATTTTTCTGTCTGGAAACATTACATTCACTCTGTGGCTAAAGTTTTAAAATTTAAACAGAACTTGTTTATGATGAAAAGCTAGTATCTAGAAGGAAATTTAGTTATAATTTTGTTCTTGTTTTCCGTATTTTACTTATTAATGGACTTAGCTTTTCTTCCGGTTAACATTACATACAGTCTGCAGTTAAATTTTTAAAACATTTATTAGATTCATAAACTATCCTGGATTTTACCAAACTTGGACAGAAGCTTCTAACAATCAAAAGATAGTATAGAGAGGAATATTTTATAAACTTTTTCCTTATTTTTGTTGAGCCTCGATTAACAGCAAAAGTAGGCGAGACACGGGTTCGCGGAAGACTTACAAATATTTTTCAATTCCGTGCTCTAACTTTAGTGTGTCTCGACCAAATGTTACAAAACTTATACACAATACTTGTAACCACAAAACCAAGATCAAGTTTGAATTTTGTGCCCTCATTTTACTGTTATGGTTAGGGTTATGCCCAGTTACAAATGGAAAAAATACTATAAAATCACAGGCCTTAGATATGGCATGGGCACATAAAGAAATTTAACAGAGCTTATTGTATATTTGATTATTTTAGAACAACAGTTTAAGGTTTCAATAGAAAATATCAAAATTTAAATGACAAACAATGAACAAAATTTTTTTGATAATTGCTGAAAAGAAGATGGTCTAGTTAAAACCATCAAAGCTGTGATTAAATACATATTTGAAATAATACACATCTATAACCTATTTGAAATGATACACATCTACAGTTGCAAACTTCCCAGAGGTGCTATCCAGCACTTTGATTTCCTATCTTATAAATTCTTATTTTGAACATGTTGAATAAGCATTTAAGACTTGTTTTTTTTATGTATTAACAAACAAGAAATTTAAAATGTTTAAACTGCTAATTTTAAGTGCAAAGCTCAGCCTCACATAATATAAAAAAACTGCTCAGACCAGAGATTCAAAATCCATACATCTGAAAAGTACTAACAGAAATAGTTAGATCTCATTTTAAAATTAAATTTTTCTGAAGAAGACTGAAAAAGTTTGGAGGAACATCTGGTGGAGAGACGTCTAATTGCCAATCATACCACATCTTATTTTTTTATATTGGTACAAACTATATGTTTATTTTCTTGATATAAAAATAAGAAGATGTGGTATGAGACCATATGACATAGAAGTTAACAACTATAGGTTACCGGACAGCCTTCAACAATAAGCAAAACTCATACTGCATACATGTAGTAAGCTATGAAAAACCCCAAAATAACAAACCTAAAACAATTCAAACAGAAAACGAACGGCCTGATTTATGTACATAACAATAAATGAAACACAAATTTGAGATAAAGCAACAAACGACAACCACTGAATTACAGACTTGGGACAGGCACATACAGAATGTTGCGGGGTAAACATGTTTGCTGGTGCCAAACCCACCCCCTAACCTGGAACAGTGGTGTAACAGTATGGTCAAATCATGTTTTCATACGTCATATGAATTCGTACTATGCATGCTTTTTCAGTGGAAATTGTGACGTCACAATGCATTCTTAATACCACGAAAACCCATGAGACGAGGATACAACATAATGCATGCCATCATACTTTTTCTGCAATCAGATAGAAAATTGCTTATAATTGTAACTTTCTTGACAATATTTTAACAAAAATCTTTAAAAAAAACAATAAACCAGAACTGATTACTGTGCATATGAAAAAGACAGAAAACTTTAGTATAAATATTGCTTTTCATATTAATTTTTCCAACAGTTTTGAGGACTTCGACCTCTATTATATATTTTAGTTTATGCGCATTCAGACATAAGAAGTATCAATTAATTATATATATTGTATGATGGACATTCAGAGTGATCTTTAAGCCAAAAGCTCTCAGAACATCTAATGTAATTTTCAAAATATGAAGGTGTCCAGACTTACAAAATTTAGACAGTGGCTATAGACTTGCATGTCAAAAAACAGTTGATATCTTCTACAACCAGTATAATTTAGATGTCAGAATGTTAATATGTAAAATTCTAAGAATTGCTATAATTCAGTATTAGTTAAAGATATTTAGCACTAGCTTAAGAAATAATTTATTTGATAAATAGTTAATATAAATCTTCACAATTTTAGATAGGTGTTAAGCAAATTTTTATGTAATCCCCTGAGGGTTAAATGACAATAGAGAATTAAGGATTAGAGAAGTGTTATATATACAAAAGGGATTTCTTACTTTTTAAGATAATTTAGGTTATGTCACAAAGACTTGATATTTGGAAAAATAGATAAACTAGCATTATTATGTAAAGTAAATATATTGAGTATTAATGTTATGTAAATTGAATAATGAAAAACAATATATATTAGTTAACCAGGTAGTTTGGGACACTTGTATTTTACAGTTGTGTTTTACACTGGTGTTTAGACTTTGAATTAGACAGTTGTATTGGATTGATATTAGACATGCTGTTTTATTGTCTCGTCTTGACGAAGTCAAAAAGCGAGACTTAGGTATGCTGTTTCCGGCTTCGGCGACGGCGGCGTCAACAATGTATTAGTTTGTGATTAGGTCTAGTTCATGGTGAACCACTAGTGGTAGGTCAATGATATTTGGTATGCAGTTGTACTAGCATTGGCACATCTCATTACCATGGAGATTATTTTGCCCTGCCCCCTCAGTCAAGGTCTATTGACTTTGAAACTTTCCATAGTTTACATGTATTAGTTTGTGATTAGGTCAATTTATGGGGAACCACTAGTGGTAGGTCAATGATATTTGGTATGCAGTTGTATAAGCATTGGCATATATATATCTCATTTCCATGGAGATTATTTGGCTCTGCCCCCTTAGTCATGGTCTATAGACTATGAAAATTTTGCTAAGTTAACATGTATTAGTTTGTGATTAGGTCAGTTCAAGGGGAACCATTAGTGGTAGGCCAATGTTAATTGGTGTTAAGTTGTATAAGCATTAGCACATCTCATTTCCATGGAGAATATTTGGCCCCTCCCCCTCAGTCATGGTCTATTGACTTTGAAACTTTTGCTTAGTTTACATGTATTAGTTTGTGATTAGATCAGTTTAAGATGAACTGCTAATGTTAAGTCAATGATATTTGGTATGCAAATGTATCGGCATTTGCAAGTATCGTTTCCATGGAGATTATATAGCCCCACCCCTGATCATGGTTCATTGACTTTGAAACTTTTACATAGTTTACAAGTTAATGTTTGTGTTTAGGTTTGTTTAAAGGGAACGACTTATGATAAGTCAATGGTATTTGGTATGCAGTTGTATTAGCATTGGCACATCTCATTCCATGGAGATTGTTACGCCATGTACCTTCAGTCATGGTTCATCGACTTTGAATATTTGCATAACTTACATGTTAAAGTATTGCTATTTTAATTTCAACATTTGCATTATCAAAATTACAAAAAGGCGAGACATATCTCTGTGATAACAGTTTATTATGTCTCATGAACTTATGTGATTATTGTTATTGATAAACTATACTGAAAGCTGATTTAATAATCAATATATATAGAACTTGAATCTGTGTTACGTTGACATGTATTCAAATGAAAGCTACCAGCTAGTTCCCCCAACCTTGCAAGATGAGTAACCAGGTCAGGAATCAGAAAGTACTGGCCTTGGTTATACTTCTACTTCTCGTATCTTCTGTCTAGAATCAAGAAATCACTCCCACCTGGAATAATAATTGTATTTTTTGGCAGGAATTACAAGATATAACAACAGACCCACCACCAGGTTGTTCTGCAGGGCCAGTAGGAGATGATTGTAAGTAATTTAAAATAAAAAGAAAGGCTGAATCAGAAAAAAGTTAATTGGAGGTGGAATATTTCATCTTCTGTTATGTCATTTTACTTGATTAGACACTATGTAAATTACAAACTGAAAAAAACAAATTTAAAACTTATATTTAAACCAAATTTATATAGGAGAAAGCTGGCGTCATTTAACTCTAGCTGTTAAAATTTTATTTCATGTTGTAGAACAACTCTGCTTGAAATATTGTTACAGAGCAGAGTAAATATACAAAGTAATAAAAGTAATTTTTGAAAGAAGTGGACATTGCACTATTAAAGTCTCAATACAGGAGTACATGTACATGTAGGTTTATGAACGCTAAATGTTGTCTCTAACATTCCATGAAATTTAGTAAATAACACAATATATTGATGCTTCAACATCAGCTAAAACAGACAGACTACAGAAAAAGTGTTTTTGTTTATTTTAACTTTGCATATTTTAGATCATTTAAGATATTGGTTTTCAAAGTGGATAGGACATAGGTTGATATTTACATGTAGGGCCAAATTTAGGCCTTCCTGGTCCTACTCTAATAGCAAAGTCTTTTCTTGTAGGCTTAATGCAGAGTTTTAATATTTAAGTACTGATCCCGATTTAATGATTCACTGAACATGGAAATGTGACAGTGTGAAACCGGTACATTCTCAGGTTAAAGTTTTTGGTTCAGGTAAGGTAGTTAACCATGACGACTGTAGCAACACATTTATAAAAAACTTTGTGACAGTTTCAATGGTATTGTTTTAAAGGTTATATAAGACATTCAATATTACTGTTAACTAATGTAATGAAAGATACACTTTATGAAAACCAAGATTAAATATGTAACCAATCTATAATCTATACATTTTATTTTGTTTTTGTTTCAGTATTTAAATGGGAAGCATCATTAACGGGTCCAGTAAGTATTTTTACATATTACTGTGGATTAATTATAATTCGTTGGATACCAATTTTCCGTGTATTTTGTGGGTAATTGTTAATCAAGAATTTAAATGTTCAACAAAGTCCAAATTTTTTATAGACTTGTGTGCAAAACCACAAAACCAAATATCCACGAAAATACAATTTTTCCTCAATCCAGACCAACCCAAACATCGTCGGACCGCAGGTCATGACCTGTAAAAAACTTGAAGGTCCGCCAACATCCTGTGAACTACAGGACCTCCTGTCCTGTACATTTTTTGCAGCATGCAGTAGATAAATTAGGAAAAATGTGTTGCTATATCAAACACAAAATATTGTTTCCCCCCCGAGATCATATTGCATTTAAATAAAGTCTTAAAAAATGAAGTTTTATTCAATGTTATTAAACATGCAAAAGTGTAGTTGGAGATAGTAGTTTTGGTTACTTCATTTATCATAGTCAAAACACTCAGAATGCAGGATTTTGCATCTAATTTTTCAAAATTTTTCAGAGGGGGCATGCCCCCAGACCCCCCTAGCAAGTTTGCAGCGCTTCCCGCTGCTCAACGGTGATAATAAGTACATGAAGGTCCTGAAACAGCAATGAAGGTCCAGGAAAAAATATTTGTTACTGGACCTTCTGACCTGTTAAAACAATTTAAGTTTGGCTGGGTCTGTCAATCCACAAAAATTGGAACCCAAGTAGATATATGAATCCACAGTATTACCAGCAAAAAAATTGCCTGGGCTACTGTTATCTGTCTTGAGCTCCAGGAGTCCAACTGGGAAAAACAGTAAACAATTACTTCCACTTTTAACTCCATCTCTCATTTGATTTGGTGATATATTCCAGAAGCTGTGTAATATTGAAAAAAAATGTTAGAAGATATGACAATAAAAATCATATGTCAAAGGAAAGTCCACAATATGCTACCACATAAACTCCACCAAAAGCTGGGCATGAACACAGATGCTCCAGACAGAAGTATAAAATTTCTACTTCACTAGTAAAAACCATCTCATGTAAATTCTGATGATGATATACCAAAACACTCACATGTTTCACCTGAAAGTATTCTTTTTGTCAATTTTGATTCCATTTGCAAGCATACAAAAAGCTTGAAAATGTCTGATTAAACAGTAGTCTTGATTCTGACACAATATTCTCAATACTGTAGTCTGTACGCAGACTTATATTTGAAGTGAAGCTTATGAAATAGATAATATTACACCAGAAGTATCTTTTTACCTTAAGAAAAATAGGTGAAAATTGGATATCACTTGAAATAAACTCTGGTTATTTAATTTCAAAGGCTGGTTTATTATTATATTGAAAATAAATAACTGGAGTTGTTATAAAGTGATATCAAGCTCTCACTCGTTATGAAACCTATAAATATCAGCTGTCAGTCCTAACATGAAGGTTTTTTTTTGGCTATTGAGCACAGTGACCAAGATAAACAAGCTTTATACTAGACATGTCTAGTAGATGATATTTTACATTATCTTACCTCCTATACATTTCTAGGAATATCAAAAGCGACCGCATGGAGACCATGTATATTTCATATGGGGTTAGTAGGCATGATTTATTTTAATACACGGTTAGTAGTGGTGTTATGTCCCTTTATAGAAACAATAAGGGTTTAGGAAAAGTCTGAAACATTTCACTCAGACAACAGATGAAGAAATTGATAATGAACAATTGAAAAAATTGCAGAAAACACATTAAAAGCTAACAAGTTGTTATTGTTGGCATTTATTTTTGTATATACCAATGGAAATAGGTTCTTTATATGGGAAACTTGATCACTTTGATAGGCCACTAGTCTAACTACCACATGTTAAGATAGTCGGTAAGACATATTCTTTACACAGTGTGCTTTGCTCTCACCCCATATGGAATTTACTAACCCCATATATCTCGTATTAGGTCACTAGCACACTATGTAACTAATAATATCTATATAGAGAAAATCTGATAATAGAATTATTGGTTTGTATTTGTGCAGTTTGATGGAAACAATAGATTTTCTTTGTTTTACAAGCCAACCATAGGAAGACTTGATAAGTTGGGCCTCCTGTCAGGGTCTTACTTATCAATGCCAGGTCAAAATGCTTAGCTTCATAGTAAGTAAGGCCAAATTAAACATATTGACATCACAAAACAGTGCTATGGGATTTAATGAAGAGTTGACCAACTAAATACAGTCACAGGGAAGACCAATAAAATAAAGCTATTATGTATATTTCCAGGAAGACAGTCCGTATAAAGATGGCATATTTTTCCTCTCAGTACAATTCCCTACAGATTATCCTTTTAAGCCACCAAAAGTAAGTGCAGTAATCACATTACGGTAAGTTACACCGTAGCCACATTATGTACTATGTGTAAATGCTAGTCCTGGGATATATGTTATATTTTGCATGCTTTTATTTAAAGAGTTATGAAGTCATTTTAGAAAATGTTGAAGGGTCTTGTCAAAGTTTTGAATATTGATTTGAAAGATATGGCTAGTAATTTATCTCCTGTACATATTTAGATAAAGTTTTATTATTTGTTAACATACATGTGTTATATGCTATGAATGACATTACTGGTATATAAATCAATGATTGACAGTTGGAGCGATATGTCTTGTTTGTCATGCTGTCAAATAACTATAGTACAGGTACATACATGTAACTTGACTTGCTTAATAGAGATAACTATAGTACATGTACATACATGTAACTTGACTTCCTTAATAGAGATAACTATAGTACAGGTACATACATGTAACTTGACTTCCTTAATAGAGATAACTATAGTACAGGTACATACATGTAACTTGACTTCCTTAATAGAGATAACTATAGTACAGGTACATACATGTAACTTGACTTCCTTGATAGAGATAACTATAGTACAGGTACATACATGTAACTTGACTTCCTTGATAGAGATAACTATAGTACAGGTACATACATGTAACTTGACTTCCTTGATAGAGATAACTATAGTACAGGTACATACATGTAACTTGACTTGCTTGATAGAGATAACTATAGTACATGTACATACATGTAACTTGACTTGCTTGATAGAGATAACTATAGTACATGTACATACATGTAACTTGACTTGCTTGATAGAGATAACTATAGTACATGTACATACATGTAACTTGACTTCCTTAATAGAGATAACTATAGTACATGTACATACATGTAACTTGACTTCCATAATAGAGATAACTATAGTACAGGTACATACATGTAACTTGACTTCCTTGATAGAGATAACTATAGTACAGGTACATACATGTAACTTGACTTCCTTGATAGAGATAACTATAGTACAGGTACATACATGTCACTTGACTTGCTTAATAGAGATAACTATAGTACAGGTACATACATGTCACTTGACTTGCTTAATAGAGATAACTATAGTACAGGTACATACATGTCACTTGACTTGCTTAATAGAGATAACTATAGTACAGGTACATACATGTCACTTGACTTGCTTAATAGAGATAAAGTATCTTTTACCTTAAGAAAATAGGTGAAAATTGGATATCACTTGAAATAAACTCTGGTTATTTAATTTCAAAGGCTGGTTTATTATTATATTGAAAATAAATAACTGGAGTTGTTATAAAGTGATATCAAGCTCTCACTCGTTATGAAACCTATAAATATCAGCTGTCAGTCCTAACATGAAGGTTTTTTTTTTGGCTATTGAGCACAGTGACCAAGATAAACAAGCTTTATACTAGACATGTCTAGTAGATGATATTTTACATTATCTTACCTCCTATACATTTCTAGGAATATCAAAAGCGACCGCATGGAGACCATGTATATTTCATATGGGGTTAGTAGGCATGGTTTATTTTAATACACGGTTAGTAGTGGTGTTATGTCCTTTATAGAAACAATAAGGGTTTAGGAAAAGTCTGAAACATTTCACTCAGACAACAGATGAAGAAATTGATAATGAACAATTGAAAAATTGCAGAAAACACGTTAAAAGCTAACAAGTTGTTATTGTTGGCATTTATTTTGTATATACCAATGGAAATAGGTTCTTTATATGGAAACTTGATCACTTTGATAGGCCACTAGTCTAACTACCACATGTTAAGATAGTCGGTAAGACATATTCTTTACACAGTGTGCTTTGCTCTCACCCCATATGGAATTTACTAACCCCATATATCTCGTATAGGTCACTAGCACACTATGTAACTAATAATATCTATATAGAAAATCTGATAATAGAATTATTGGTTTGTATTTGTGCAGTTTGATGGAAACAATAGATTTTCTTTGTTTTACAAGCCAACCATAGGAAGACTTGATAAGTTGGGCCTCCTGTCAGGGTCTTACTTATCAATGCCAGGTCAAAATGCTTAGCTTCATAGTAAGTAAGGCCAAATTAAACATATTGACATCACAAAACAGTGCTATGGGATTTAATGAAGAGTTGACCAACTAAATACAGTCACAGGAAGACCAATAAAATAAAGCTATTATGTATATTTCCAGGAAGACAGTCCGTATAAAGATGGCATATTTTCCTCTCAGTACAATTCCTACAGATTATCCTTTTAAGCCACCAAAAGTAAGTGCAGTAATCACATTACGGTAAGTTACACCGTAACCACATTATGTACTATGTGTAAATGCTAGTCCTGGGATATATGTTATATTTTGCATGCTTTTATTTAAAGAGTTATGAAGTCATTTTAGAAAATGTTGAAGGGTCTTGTCAAAGTTTTGAATATTGATTTGAAAGATATGGCTAGTAATTTATCTCCTGTACATATTTAGATAAAGTTTTATTATTTGTTAACATACATGTGTTATATGCTATGAATGACATTACTGGTATATAAATCAATGATTGACAGTTGGAGCGATATGTCTTGTTTGTCATGCTGTCAAATAAATATAGTACAGGTACATACATGTATCTTGCTTAATAGAGATAACTATAGTACAGGTACATACATGTAACTTGACTTGCTTAATAGAGATAACTATAGTACATGTACATACATGTAACTTGACTTGCTTAATAGAGATAACTATAGTACAGGTACATACATGTAACTTGACTTCCTTGATAGAGATAACTATAGTACAGGTACATACATGTAACTTGACTTCCTTAATAGAGATAACTATAGTACAGGTACATACATGTAACTTGACTTCCTTGATAGAGATAACTATAGTACAGGTACATACATGTAACTTGACTTCCTTGATAGAGATAACTATAGTACAGGTACATACATGTAACTTGACTTCCTTGATAGAGATAACTATAGTACAGGTACATACATGTAACTTGACTTGCTTGATAGAGATAACTATAGTACAGGTACATACATGTAACTTGACTTGCTTAATAGAGATAACTATAGTACAGGTACATACATGTAACTTGACTTGCTTGATAGAGATAACTATAGTACATGTACATACATGTAACTTGACTTAATAGAGATAACTATAGTACAGGTACATACATGTAACTTGACTTCCATAATAGAGATAACTATAGTACAGGTACATACATGTAACTTGACTTCCTTGATAGAGATAACTATAGTACAGGTACATACATGTCACTTGACTTCCTTGATAGAGATAACTATAGTACAGGTACATACATGTCCTTGACTTGCTAATAGAGATAACTATAGTACAGGTACATACATGTCACTTGACTTGCTTAATAGAGATAACTATAGTACAGGTACATACATGTCACTTGACTTGCTTAATAGAGATAACTATAGTACAGGTACATACATGTAACTTGACTTGCTTAATAGAGATAACTATAGTACAGGTACATACATGTAACTTGACTTGCTTAATAGAGATAACTATAGTACAGGTACATACATGTAACTTGACTTGCTTAATAGAGATAACTATAGTACATGTACATACATGTATCTTGACTTGCTTAATAGAGATAACTATAGTACAGGTACATACATATAACTTGACTTGCTTGATAGAGATAAATATAATACATGTACCGGTACATACATGTAACTTGACTTGCTTAATAGAGAAGACTTGTGCCCACACATAGATAAAAAATGACCTTTATGATCAGCTGTAGGACTTTCAGTTCTATTATATGATAACATTCTCCCCCTATCCAAAGAAGAGGGTGCCAACTTAGGTGGCCCACCTATCAACTTCTACAGACAGTTTTGTGCCACCCAATGAATGTAGATCTTTGTCTGGTAGGTGAAAGTCATAATAATACCAACTTGTTTGTTTATTAACTTAAACTTCACGACTCATTGTTAATTACTAGTCAAGTCATAATTATAAATGAATGTACATTTTATTTAAAATATCTTCTATATTTTTCAGGTAGGATTTAAAACAAAGATATATCATCCAAACATAAATAGTAGTGGAGCTATATGCTTAGATATTCTAAGATCTCAATGGTCACCAGCATTAACAGTATCAAAAAGTAAGTTAAGTGCTATTTCTTTTGGATATCCTTTAAAGTTTGCTCTTAACATTACAATTCAGTGTAGTGGACAGACTGGTTTCCAAATACATGTATGCCAAAAAAAGAATTGATAACACAAATAAACAGAAATAGTAGTCAGTCTTCAAGATAAACTGTAAAGGCCAGAGGTCAAACACTTATTATTGGGGGACTTTTTATACGACTGAAAAAATTTTGCGGTCGTATATTGGTATGACGTTGGCGTCGTCGTCGTCGTCCGAAGACGCATTGGTTTCGCACTCTCACTTTAGTTTAAGTGAATGGATCTCTATGAAATTACTATAAGGTTCAATATCACAAAAGGAAGGTTGGGATTGATTTTGGGGTTATGGTACCAACAGTTAAGGAATTAGGGGCCAAGGGCCAAAATAAGCATTTTGTAACTTCCAGACATAACTTGTGTGTTAGTGTATGGATCTCTCTGACTTTGTACCACAAGGTTCCATATCACAAAGGAATGCTGGGATTGATTTTGGGGGTAATTGCCTCAAAATTTTAGGAATTAGGGGCCAAAAAGGGGCAAAAACAAGCATTTTCTAGTTTCATGACAATAACGTGTGTAAGTGTATGGATCTTTCTGAAATTGTACTACAAGGTTCCATATCACAAAGGAAAGCTGGAATTGAGTTTGGGGTAATTGCCTAAAACGTTTAGGAATTAGGGGCCAAAGGGGCCAAAAATAAGCATTTTCTAGTTTCCAGACAATAACTTGTGTTCAAGTGTATGGATCTCTCTGAATTGTACTGCAAGGTACCATACCTCAAAGGGAAGGCTGGGATTAAGTTTGGGGTGATGAATCATAAGGAGGTTCAAAAATTTGGGGGATTTTTTTTTATTTTTTTCCTTTTTTTCTTTAAAATTTTCCATTTTAAGTTGGTTATTTCTGATTTATATTTAAAAGCAAATAATAATGATATGGCAGGAGATACACACCAAACAGGATGTGTAAATTATTATATGATAAGTATTGTGCAATAGCAAGAAATATTCAATTACACAGTATTGTGCAAAAGAAGATACTTTGTATAAATTGCTTATTTCTTGAACAATTTCTATGGGGTTTTATTCTTGAACTCTTGGGGTTCTTTAATATGCTGAATCGAACTGTGTATTAAGTTTTTGGATTTTGGGCCCGTTTTTGAATTGGTCCACACTGAGGTCCAAAGGGTCCAAAATTAAACTTTGTTTGATTTCAACAAAAATTGAATATATGGGGTTCTTTGATATGCTGAATCTAACCATGTATTTAGATTTTTGATTTTTGGGCCCCGTTATCAACTTTGTCCACATTGAGGTCAAAAGGGTCCAAAATTAAACTTAGTTTGATTTTAACAAAAATTGAATTCTTAGGGTTCTTTGATATGCTGAATCTAAACATGTATTTAGATTTTTGATTATGGGCCCAGTTTTCAAGTTGGTCCAAATCGGGGTCCAAAATTAAACTTTGTTTGATTTCAACAAAAATTGAATATATGGGGTTCTTCGATATGCTGAATCTAACCATGTATTTAGATTTTTGATTTTTGGGCCCCGTTATCAACTTTGTCCACATTGAGGTCAAAAGGGTCCAAAATTAAACTTTGTTTGATTTCATCAAAAATTGAACTCTTGGGGTTCTTTGATATGTTGAATCTAACCATGTATTTAGATTTTGGATATTGGACCATAATAGGTGAATGTCCAATTTAAAATTTTTAAGTTCATAGACCACATTCATTCTGTGTCAGAAACCTATGCTGTGTCAAATATTTAATCACAATCCAAATTCAGAGCTGTATCAAGCTTGAATGTTGTGTCCATACTTGCCCCAACTATTCAGGGTTCGACCTCTGCGGTCATATCAAGCTGCGCCCTGCGGAGCATTTTATTGTATATACAGTCGAACTCGGTTGTGTCGAAAACTTGGATGAGTCGAAGTAATTTCTATGTCCCGGTAAAACTCTCGTTTGATCAATGCATGATTACCTCTGATGAGTCGAACTCTGTTGATTCGAATACTCAGTTAAGTCGAGTAAATTTTATAGTCCCGTCGAAGTAAAATTAATGTAAATTGACCCCGATGTCTTGAAGTTCGAAAGTAAGAATTTTCGAAAGATGCAGGCCTAATGATAAAAATTTAAATTGGATGTATTTCTTATGTCACCTAATCATTTTCAAAAGAGATTAAAGCTGAGTAAACATACTTGTTTGTATAACAGTTAAAATGACATGTTTATGAAGACCGCTAATTAACACCATTGTTGATCGTTCAAGCGGAATGTTAGTGTGTTGAACATTTTTCACCTGAGATAAAAACGAAACGAATTTAAATGACCCAAGCCCAGCCCATTCATTAGGAGGCGGTACCCAGTACTTTTACCCTCCTATGCTACAGATAAGTACCACCTGAATTCAGAAATTTTTATATAAGATGTTAATTGAATATATTGAAAAGTTCCACCTTCCAATAGGAATGTACCGGTCAACATGAAAGATAATGAAAGCCGAGATTAAATGGAACGTTAGATTTAAAACTCATTAATTACAATAAATAAAAGGATTAGGACAATTATAATAAATTCATGATAATTTAATGTAAAGCAGACGACCTCATCAGAGACCGTTCAGAACATATTTTGTGCCGCGAGGGATTTCATAATTTATAGTGACTGACCTTTGTAAATATTTGTGTAGACTATTGATTTTATTTGTGCATGATTTGTATATGTACTTGTGTGTTTAATTATTACGAAGGAACAAAAATGGAGATTGAATACACAATCATAAAGTATCATATCGAAAAAAGGCACACTGTTTATTGTATCTAGTTTACACAAATCTCATACCGTATTTCATGCATTCCAAATTTATGACGACACACTGGACCTCGGATGAGTCGAACCTCGGATGAGTCGAATACTTTGGTCCGGTCCCTTCGACTTCGACACAACGAGGTTCGGCTGTATTCTATAAGCCTCACTGTATTAGAAATTCTTACAGGCCCTGTAGTAATTTTGGACATGGGAAATTCAGTATCTTTCTTTTCACTTTTTATAATGCCCAGAGTATGTATGTATATGTTGTGTACAAGTTGTAATTTCGTACAAATTATAATTTGTACAGGGTTTTTGTACAAGTTATCGGTATTTTGACACACACCTTCTTTCACCAGGTGATACAAGTTTATCGTCAATAATTATCCAGTTCGATGTTTTACTCACAAATTTATATACTTCAACCTAACATTAGGAACTGTCCTCTATGTCATAAAACTACATATAAGGACACCTGATTAGTTTAGATTATATTTATATTTTTTTACTAATACCAAATTCTATGTCCACAAAATACATTTTAGTGTTTTTGTATAAACTTTGTTTCAGTACTATGTGCAAGACTGTAGCATGTAGTAGTCGAAATAAAACAGTGATAAGCTTAACCAAAGACTCTGTGCTTATTTTATCTAATTATGTAAAGAGATTCACAAAATACTGATAACTTGTACAAAAATACTGTACAAGTAATTTGTACAACATTACAATTTGTACACAACATATATACTGAAATCAAAGTAAAATTAAAATGTATTTCATGTATGCAGTATAATACTAATAGATCTCCAGATGTTTTTTAGCATAAGAAAGAATTGACATAAATGTTTAGCAAACTTATATCCTTTCAGTTTTATTGTCACTGCATGCCTTAATGACAGAACCAAACCCAGATGATCCATTGATGCCTGATATAGCCAAGTTATACAAGACTGATAGGAAAAAATACATGCAGAATGCTCGGGAATGGACCAGAAAATATGCTACCTGATCAGATTTCAGATCTAATAGATAACTGTGATAATTTATTTTAATGAATCTGACTGAAAATGTTTACGACAAATCATCATGTGTGTGAGAAATATTGTTTTTCCCCTTTTTAAAAATAAGATACAAATGTTTTGGTTTTTCATTTTGTTTTGATTGTTTCAGTAATACATTTGTAATATCTGTCATTTCTCATGTGTAATTAGTGTGAACATTTATATTGGACAAAAAAAGGGAATTCATTTATTTTATGACTGTTTATTTCCGTAAACATGAGCTTTATTTAGAATAAATCCTTATTGACAAAAGATGAAAAGATAAAAAAACTTTTATAGAAGTAACGGTTGTATAACTTTCTTATTTATGCATATCAATATTTTCATCTTTTATCATTCATATTTTTGCCTTGTTTAATTATGTTTTCTACAAGTCGACAATTTCAACCAGTGCAGTAATACTATTGAACAGTTACAGCGTCAATGAAAACACCATATATATGTTATACTTGTTGTAAATATTGTGGTATGAAGTCATTTAAAACAGTATTCTGATTCTTATATTCACAATAGATATCAATGTACATTAAAATAATAAAAAATCTTTTCTAAATATTGTGACTGAATAGACCATGGTGTAGTACTGACTATTTTTTTTTGCATGCTTATTTTTGTCTCACTTGGGCCCGTATCTCATCACTTGGTGTCCATCGTTGTCCTTGTCTGTTAACTTTTACAAAAATCTTCTCTGAAAATACAAGGCCAATTGGAACCAAACTTAGCCACAATCTTCATTGGGATTGCTAGTTGAAAAAATATATCATATGATCCTGTTTGTTAACCAACATGGCTAAAAATAGAACATATGGGATAAAATGCAAGTTTGTCCATTATCTTGAAAAAAGCTATAGACAGAAAAAATCTGACAGGGGCAGAAATGTTAAGAATGTTGAGAACTACTGTGTATTAACATCAAAACTGTCAGACAACTTATTATAGGAGTTATTGTCCTTAAATGATGAATTTTACCATATTTGTTTTCATTAAAATTGAAGTGTTTAAACTTTTGTTCAATACAGAAAAACTTGTGTTCAGTAGAAAAACCATTTTTTTCTGCATCTCAAGTGAAGGAAAACACAATATTTCATCTATGATTAATAGATAGAATGATAGCTTTAATGTGTGTGTGTGAATGTCGGTATAAACTATCTCTAAAAAAGTAAAAAAAAAAAGGTTGTAGAGATAAGATTGATTTTTGATAAAACAGATATTCATGGACATTTGATAAATAAATATTTGATGATTTTGTTCAGACTATACTTAATGCACAGAAATGACTGGTATGAAGAAAATAAGATGTCAGGTATACCTAAATTAGACCACACCCCAATGACAAAAAAACCTCTAAAGCCATCTAGAGGGCAACATATAGTCTTCACTATTAGAGAGGTGTCGATACAATGTGTCAAGATCTGATATGTCCAGAATCAAGAACATTAGTGAATAAATTAAACAAAAACAATCAAAAATCTGCCATTAACACCAAATTCTCGAAATAACAAAAAGTGTGATTATTTTTTTTACTCTAGAGACATTGAAAATAGCTTATTGTTTATACACGATTTTGAAGGCAATATACAGAAATCGAGCCCCAGAACAAGCATTAGTCATTTAAAAAATGTGCATTACTATAAATTAGATTTCATTATTATATTTGAAAGTTCAACTGGCACTATAGATAAGGTCACATAGTAGAAAACCAAGACAAAGACTGATCCATTGTCAACAAAATATTTTAATAGAGACTGTATATATGCCTATTACATTCCGTTCAAACAGTGTCCTGTTACACATACTTTGTACTAGGTGGTCTTGCTTAAAATTTTAGATACAGCAGGTACATTGACTGAATTGTAGAGCTCCTCCATTTTTTATCAACTTGTATAAAAGGCTCATTTGTGTAGCAGGATCTGCTCTTTTTGATGCAGATGAGATCAACCCCAGTTTTTGGTGAAGTCCTGTTGCTCAGTCTCCAGTTTTTGGAAAGTTTGCTATTGCTTGCTATAGCTACTTTCCTAAGGCGTTGGCCTCAAACTTCTGGTGACAGACTCGCAAATGTTCTGCTCCAAGATAATGTAGTACTAGTGTTTGAATACTGATTCTAGGAAGATGCTTTTGAAATTTTGAGTTTCTATACACTTTTGAAAAGATTACAGCTTGAATACAACAGGAATGAATGTTCACCGACAATTCAGATGAATTTAACTTCATTTTGAAAATGAGTATCACAAACACTACTTCGCAGATCTGCCATGCGCTGAAGAGAAAATCAAAAGAAATCTCTGGCGAGACAGCGTTTCATTCATGAATATTTCATGAATGAACATTTTCACGCTGTTTTTACTCGTGCGATATTTACAAATGTTTATTATTGAATATGTAAATGCCGAGTGTCGAAAGAATCTGGTATGATTGACTGAAATGCGAGAACAAGTTGATATTTTGACCAAGCGGATAATTGACAAGTGATAATGGTTTGATTGAACAATACACAGGTAATAGAATAAAAAATACTCGATAATTATATGGCTAATGTGTCATGCCAAGGATGAGTAAAGGTAAATACCGGCTTTGATAGAAAAGTGCATTGTTTTTGTCAAAACATCGATCGGAAGGTTTTGAGGCCAAAAATCATTTGAAAACTTTTAATTCCGTTATTTAAATACTAGCTTTTTCACATTCCAATGTGGATATAAGGACCTTCACTCGTTCAGCATGCTCAAGTGGACCAAACTGACAGCAGAAAACATTGACTCAACGACAATTGGTATCAACTATCATAACCTCCTCATCAGTGTTACGATTAACCACTACATTTGTACACCAATTGTTACAAGGATAAGGCTTGTATTAAAAGCAACCGAGTCAGCATCTACTTCTAAGAATATTAAAGCTCAGTGTATCAAGCTTAAGACAAGTGTTGTAGAAATTATTAACATGATTAAATAACATTTGTCCATGTGCTAGCAAAATGACTTTCTTAGTGCTTAACAATGCAGTGGCGGATCCAGAATTTTTATCCTCACTTTATTCCTGGGGCAGAATGATTCTTTAAGATTGACCTATAATTAACAATGTGTCATCCAAACACAGACATGACAGAGGCAATGATTACTAGTATATCAAATGAATGGCTTAAACCAAAAATCTCAAATGTTATTGCCTAAATGCTAAATTTCACAGCAGCAACTAAAATGTGTTACAGGGTTATAAGCACCTCTATGAATCTAGTGTATATAAATGTAGCAGGATCTGCTCTTTTGATGCAGATGAGATCAACCCCAGTTTTGGTGAAGTCCTGTTGCTCAGTCTCCAGTTTTTTATGTATTATTTGTGAACTCTTTTTGTTGTCTTGGCTATGCCGAAAGCAAAACTTTTGGGGTCCCTTTGTGTCCGCTTACACTTGTGATATTTTTTCTCTTAAGGCAGCCTCACATTTTGAGTAAAACATGCAAGAGAGCTTATTGTTTTCTCTATTTTATTCAGCCATGGAGATGTTCTTTCCATGCAAAGAAAGTATTTATCAAAATCTGAAAGTCTATGTTTTAATTTCAGCTGTATTTTCCACATGCTCTTGTTTCTATCCATTGGAAGGTCAACTATCCATGTTCTATTACATAAGGATAGAAACAAGTGCCTGTGGTATTTTCATCAGGGCCGTCGAAAGAAAATCAACACTGTCAATGATGTCGTCTATAGCTTCACTCACATACTGAGTTGTTGTCTTTTCTACAAGGGAATCGATAAAACTATGATTCAGAATGTTAGTTTTCTGTAAGATAGTTCACTTGCACACTAAGGTTGATTTCTATTTACCTCGCATACTTTCTCCCGGTCTGACAGAAAATAAATGATAAACTGGTCACTTATTTTATTTACCAGGGAAACACTATTTGAGCAAGGGGCAAGTCATTTCAAATTTCAACTATCTGCTCTGTTTGTAGAATGAAAGAAGATTTTCTAAAATTAACAAAAGTAGATTAATTGTCAAATAGGGTAGATAACGCATTTGACAGAATTGAAGGGTTAAGAAGCTAAACGCATAGTTTTAACATATAATTGGGTTCTTCTTTGCATGAAGTGAGTTTTTGAACGCTGAAAATGTAAAATGTATTTGGTTTTGATTGTTTTCTTTGCGTAATAAAGCAAATACGCAGCTTATATGTTCTGTATACTTGAATGGCTAAGTTTTACTGTAAAACACTTGTACAAAGTCTTTCTTTTAAAAGAAAATTCAATTTTATCCAAATCTTTCGAAATGTACAGCTATTGAATTGTACCTCGTACTTAATTCGCCGTCAGCTTTTCGGTTGCCGTGACCTTAACCATGACATCTCCAGTTAGAGACTTTACAATCACCGTGTCGTTTGTTACATATATGTCTTTGATTCTGGCAATTGAATTGTTTACATTTTGTTATGTCACAGCCTTTTATAGCTATGTGGTATGGTTTTGTTTAAGTTTATTGTAGTTCATACGACGCCTATAATTGGTAACATCTATATATGTCATTTGGTTTCTTGTGCATCGATAGATATCTTATTGACGATCATACCACATTTTCTTATTATATATTCGATACGAAAGCCCGAAAGTTAATTAGCAGTCAAAGTTTTCGATCGACAATCACCGAATGCAATACATTTTGTTGATTATACGTTAAGGATTCAAAATAATCTCCTAAACCTCATAATCACCAGAAACTCGTTTCATGTGACATTAAATCAAAACTTTAAACAAGAAATCGGACGGACGGATTCCAGATTTTCCCCATACTCTTATAGTGTTAAATTTTGAAATAATTTGATTGATAGCGTCGAAAAACTAAAACAAAAATTTCTGACTCAGACAAAAAACCATAACCCCCGCCTACCCCTTTTGGAGTTAAATGGTTACTCCTTAGGGGGAAAGTTTGGCGCCAGGAAACATGTTCAACCCGTCACATTCTTTACGTGCCTGTCCTAAGTCAGGAGCCGTAGTTCAGAGGTTGTCATTGGTTCATGTCTGTCATATTTTTTTTTTTCGTGAATTGTTTTGTTATAAATTAGACCGTTAGTTTTCTCAATTGAATTATTTCATACTTTTCATGTAAGGGCCTTTTAAAGCCGACTATAAGGTATGGGTTTTTCTCGTTGTTGAAAGCCTTAATTGCTTACATCAACTTCATTTGGACTTTTGTGGATAGTTGTCTCATTGGCAATCATACCACATCTCCTTATTCTTATAAGGAAGTGGCTACACGGCACATGAAAAAAATGCTTATTCGCTACAGCTCAACGTTATCAAGCTGCACACCAAAAAATAAATCATTGCCTTTCATAGAAACCAAGAAAACTTTGACAAAAGTGTCAAAAGTTATATTTCAGGCGGACGGAGTCGAGCAAGACAGAAAAAGTATACCTAAAACGACAAAGTTATTTTTCATTTACCTGTATATATTATGAAAACCGGTTTTTTCAAAAGTGATTATTTTCTAAGGGTTAAATATTTGCGGTGGTGTCTTGCCATGGCTTTATTTGGGCTTGTTTGTTTGCTTTTGGCCTTGAATGTTTGTCCCTAATATTTTATTAACTATGTATTTACTTTCAGGTATCACAGATCAATTTATTCGTTCATAGTGTGTTAATTTCGTTTTTGATTGAGTTAAGCCTTCCAATTGATGTTTTATCGTGTGTTTTCTATGTTGTGATGTTATACTATTGTTTCAGAAAAAGGAGAAGGTTTGGTACCATTAAAGCGTTTAATCCCGCTGCAAATGTTTGCACCTGTCCTAAGTCAGGAATCTGATGTACAGAAGTTGTCGTTTGTTTATGTAATTTTACGTGTTTCTTGTTTCTCGTTTTTATATAGACTAGACCGTTGGTTTTACCGTTTGAATGGTTTTACACTAGTACTTTTGGGGCCCTTTATAGCTTGTTGTTCGGTGTGAGCCAAGGCTCCGTGTTGAAGGCCGTACATTGACCTATAATGGTTTACTTTTATAAATTGTTATTTGGATGGAGAGTTGTCTCATTGGCACTCACACCACATCTTCCTATAACTATGTGTATTTTGATAAATTGAATAACCCAGAAATAAGGCAAGCCGTTTTACTGTTTACTCTAACTTCAAGATATCTCACATAATAAATAAATATCTTATAAAATCTAGTTTTATAAGATATCTTATTAATTTTATAAGATATCTTATAAACTTTATATGATATCATATATATTTTATAAGATATCTTATAAACTTTATGAGATATATCATATACTTTATGAGATATCATCTTAAGTTTATAAGATATCTTATAAAGTTGATAAGATATCTTCTAAAGAAAGTTATATAAGATATCTTTTAATTTATATAAGATATAATTTATATAAGTCAGATATCTCATATAATTTATAAGATATATTATAAATATTTATTATATAAAATATCTAATAAATATTTTTTATATAAGATATCTTGTATACTTTATAAGATATCTCGTATATCTTATAAGATTTTTATATAGTTTATAAGATATCTCATATGATTCATAAGATTATGAGATATCTTATAAATTATATTATAAATCTTATAAACTATATTAGATATCTTATAAACTTTATAAAATGTCTGATAAACTTTATAAGATATCTTATAAACTTTTTGAGATATCTTATAAAGTTTATTTGATATCTTGAAGTTAGCATAAATAGCATAACGGCTTGCCATACAGAAATGCCATCTAAGGCAGCCAAAGTTGTAGGTTCTACTTTGATTTACTGACTCAATACCGCTGTTGCGCAGACGTATCATCCACATTCGTTTCGATATAATTGTGTACAATTCAATAAATATTCAGTTGTTATTTGATTGGGTTTTTTGTTGTTGTTTGTTTTTTGTTTTGTTGTTGTTGTTTTGATAAATTGTTGAAGCTCCCGCAAGCAAAATTAAACCTTTGGTGGCTTTGCAAATTCTTTTCATGTCTCTTATGGATATTCAGCTTCCATTGTGTTTTAGTTGAAAAAAAAGGTTATTTTAAAGGAATTTATAGACATTTTACTCGACCGAATCACTTACAAACTGAATTAAGTTTAAAGAACTTAATAGTTTGCGAATGAAAAGCAGAGATAACAAAATCCATAAAAATAACCATTATTACTTATGAGAGTGCGGATGGGGGTTTACAGAATAGAGAATAATAGGCAAAAAAATTAAAAAAAATAAAGAATAGAGAAAAATGGACCAAAATAATAAAGAATAGAGAAAAATGGACCAAAATAATAAAGAAGAGAATAATGAGGTGCTAAAATATAAAGAATAGAGAATAATGGGGAAAAAGTATGACGAATAAAGAAAAATGGCCTAAAAATTTTAAGAATACAGAAATGAAGGACCCCCCCTTTAACCTCCCCATCCAGACCCTCACTTACCATTTCAATAAAAAGCTCTAAAAATGTAACGACTAAAAGAAGTTCAATATAAACTTACAGAATAAAATGTAGGAAGTTGTTGGTTACTATATGGCGCTTGTCAATAAATTAAGACTTAAACATGCAACATTGAAATTATTTTGATATATGTACGTTTGGCTCTCCTTATTTCTGTTGCCTCTGAGAATTCCTGATGAAAGTAACTCGAGAAATGAACGCATTGAAAACATAATACCTAAAATACTGTACAGCACAACAGACCACATCACTCACCAAGACTCAACCATCGGGAAAACAGGACAACAAACAAAGAAAAACAACACCGAACGACACATCAACCACCAACACCCAACCATCGGGAAAACAGGACCACAAACAAAGACAAACAACACCGAACGACACATCAACCACCAACACCCAACCATCGGGAAAACAGGACCACAAACAAAGAAAAACAACACCGAACGACACATCAACCACCAACACCCAACCATCGGAAAAACAGGACCACAAACAAAGAAAAACAACACCGAACGACATATCAACCACCAACACCTAACCATCCGGAAAACAGGACCACAAAGAAAGAAAAACAACACCGAATGACACATCAACCACCAACACCCAACCATCGGGAAAAAGGACCACAAAGAAAAAAACAACACCGAACGACACATCAACCACCAACACCCAACCATCGGGAAAACAGGACAACAAACAACAACGAACGACACATCAACCACCAACACCCAACCATCGGAAAACAGGACAACAAACAACATCAAACGACACATCAACCACCAACACCCAACCATCGGGAAAACAGGACAACAAACAACATCAAACGACACATCAACCACCAACACCCAACCATCGGGAAAACAGGACAACAAACAACATCAAACGACACATCAACCACCAACACCTAACCATCCGGAAAACAGGACCACAAAGAAAGAAAAACAACACCGAATGACACATCAACCTCCAACACCCAACCATCGGGAAAACAGGACAACAAACAAGAAAAACAACACCGAATGACACATCAACCACCAACACCTAACCATCGGGAAAACAGGACCACAAACAAAGACAAACAACACCGAACGACACATCAACCACCAACACCCAACCATCGGGAAAACAGGATCACAACAACAACGAACGACACATCAACCACCAACACCCAACCATCGGGAAAACAGGACCACAAACAAAGAAAAACAACACCGAACGACACATCAACCACCAACACCCAACCATCGGGAAAACAGGACAACAAACAAAGAAAAACAACACCGAACGACACATCAACCACCAACACCCAACCATCGGGAAAACAGGACAACAAACAAAGAAAAACAACACCAAACAACACATCAACCACAAACACCCAACCATCGGGAAAAAGGACCACAAACAAAGAAAAACAACACCGAACGACACATCAACCACAAACACCCAACCATCGGGAAAACAGGACAACAAACAAGAAAAACAACACCGAATGACACATCAACCACCAACACCTAACCATCGGGAAAACAGGACAACAAACAAAGACAAACAACACCGAACGACACATCAACCACCAACACCCAACCATCGGGAAAACAGGACAACAAACAAAGAAAAACAACACCGAACGACACATCAACCACCAACACCCAACCATCGGGAAAAAAGGACCACAAACAAAGACAAATAACAACAAACGACACATCAACCACCAACACCCAACCATCGGGAAAACAGGACAACAAACAAAGAAAAACAACACCGAATGACACATCAACCACCAACACACAACCATCGGGAAAACAGGACAACAAACAAAGAAAAACAACACCGAATGACACATCAACCTCAACACCCAACCATCGGGAAAAAGGACCACAAATAAAGAAAAACAACACCGAATGACACATCAACCACAAACACCCAACCATCGGGAAAACAGGACCACAAACAAAGAAAAACAACACCGAATGACACATCAACCACCAACACCCAACCATCGGGAAAACAGGACCACAAACAAAGAAAAACAACACCGAATGACACATCAACCTCCAACACCAGATCATCAGGAAAACAGGACCACAAACAAAGAAAAACAACACCGAATGACACATCAACCTCCAACACCCAACCATCGGGAAAACAGGACCACAAACAAAGAAAAACAACACCGAACGACACATCAACCACCAACACCCAACCATCGGGAAAACAGGACCACAAACAAAGAAAACAACACCGAACGACACATCAACCACCAACACCCAACCATCAGGAAAACAGGACCACAAACAAAGAAAACAACACCGAACGACACATCAACCACAAACACACAACCATCGGGAAAACAGGACCACAAACAAAGAAAAACAACACCGAACGACACATCAACCTCCAACACCCAACCATCGGGAAAACAGGACCACAAAGAAAAAACAACACCGAACGACACATCAACCACCAACACCCAACCATCGGGAAAACAGGACCACAAACAAAGAAAAACAACACCGAACGACACATCAACCACCAACACCCAACCATCGGGAAAACAGGACCACAAACAAAGAAAAACAACACCGAATGACACATCAACCTCCAACACCCAACCATCGGGAAAACAGGACCACAAAGAAAAAACAACACCGAACGACACATCAGCCACCAAGACCTAACCATCGGGAAAACAGGACCACAAACAAAGACAAACAACACCGAACGACACATCAACCACCAACACCCAACCATCGGGAAACAGGACCACAAACAAAGAAAAACAACACCGAATGACACATCAACCTCCAACACCCAACCATCGGGAAAACAGGACCACAAAGGTAAACAACACCGAACGACATCAGCCACCAAGACCTAACCATCGGGAAAACAGGACCACAAACAAAGAAAAACAACACCGAACGACACATCAACCACCAACACACAACCATCGGGAAAACAGGACCACAAACAAAGAAAAACAACACCGAACGACACATCAACCACAAACACCCAACCATCGGGAAAACAGGACCACAAACAAAGAAAAACAACACCGAACGACATCAACCACCAACACCCAACCATCGGGAAAACAGGACCACAAACAAAGAAAAACAACACCGAACGACACATCAACCACAAACACCCAACCATCGGGAAAAAGGACCACAAACAAAGAAAACAACACCGAATGACACATCAACCACCAACACCTAACCATCGGGAAAAAGGACCACAAACAAAGAAAAACAACACCGAACGACACATCAACCTCCAACACCCAACCATCGGGAAAACAGGACCACAAACAAAGAAAAACAACACCGAACGACACATCAACCACCAACACCCAACCATCGGGAAAAAGGACAACAAACAAAGAAAAACAACACCGAACGAAACATGACCAGAAACAAAAAAACAACACCAAACAACACATCAACCACCAACACCCAACCTACAGGAAAACAGGACCACAAACAAAGAAAAACAACACCGAACGACACATCAACCACCAACACCCAACCATCGGGAAAACAGGACCACAAACAAAGAAAAACAACAACGAACGACACATCAACCACCAACACCTAACCATCGGGAAAACAGGACAACAAACAAAGAAAAACAACACCGAATGACATCAACCTCCAACACCCAACCATCGGGAAAACAGGACCACAAAGAAAAACAACACCGAACGACACATCAACCACCAACACACAACCATCAGGAAAACAGGACCACAAACAAAGAAAAACAACAACGAACAACACATCAACCACCAACACCTAACCATCGGGAAAACAGGACCACAAACAAAGAAAAACAACACCGAATGACACATCAACCACCAACACCTAACCATCGGGAAAAAGGACAACAAACAAAGAAAAACAACACCGAACGACACATCAACCACCAACACCTAACCATCGGGAAAAAGGACAACAAACAAAGAAAAACAACACCGAACGACACATCAACCACCAACACCTAACCATCGGGAAAACGGACCACAAACAAAGAAAAACAACACCGAATGACATCAACCACCAACACCTAACCATCAGGAAAACGGACCACAAACAAAGAAAAACAACACCGAATGACACATCAACCACCAACACCTAACCATCGGGAAAAAGGACAACAAACAAAGAAAAACAACACCGAACGACACATCAACCACCAACACCTAACCATCGGGAAAACAGGACCACACACAAGAAAAACAACACCGAATGACACATCAACCACCAACACCCAACCATCGGGAAAACAGGACCACAAACAAAGAAAAACAACACCGAATGACACATCAACCACCAACACCTAACCATCCGGAAAACAGGACCACAAAGAAAGAAAAACAACACCGAATGACACATCAACCACCAACACCTAACCATCGGGAAAACAGGACCACAAACAAGAAAAACAACACCGAATGACACATCAACCACCAACACCAACCATCGGAAAAACAGGACCACAAACAAAGAAAACAACACCGAATGACACATCAACCACCAACACCTAACCATCGGGAAAACAGGACCACAAACAAAGAAAAACAACACCGAATGACACATCAACCACCAACACCCAACCATCGGGAAAACAGGACAACAAACAAAGAAAACAACACCGAATGACACATCAACCACCAACACCTAACCATCGGGAAAACAGGACCACAAACAAAGAAAAACAACACCGAATGACACATCAACCACCAACACCCAACCATCGGGAAAACAGGACAACAAACAAAGAAAAACAACACCGAATGACACATCAACCACCAACACCTAACCATCGGGAAAACAGGACCACAAACAAAGAAAAACAACACCGAATGACACATCAACCACCAACACCTAACCATCGGGAAAACAGGACCACAAACAAAGAAAAACAACACCGAATGACACATCAACCACCAACACCCAACCATCGGGAAAACAGGACCACAAACAAAGAAAAACAACACCGAATGACACATCAACCACCAACACCCAACCATCGGGAAAACAGGACAACAAACAAAGAAAAACAACACCGAATGACACATCAACCACCAACACCCAACCATCGGGAAAACAGGACCAACAAACCATCGGGAAAACAACACCGAATGACACATCAACCACCAACACCTAACCATCGGGAAAACAGGACCACAAACAAAGAAAAACAACACCGAATGACACATCAACCACCAACACAACCATCGGAAAACAGGACCACAAACAAAGAAAAACAACACCGAACGACACATCAACCACCAACACCCAACCATCGGGAAAACAGGACAACAAACAAAGAAAAACAACACCGAACGACACATCAACCACCAACACCCAACCATCGGGAAAACAGGACAACAAACAAAGAAAAACAACACCGAATGACACATCAACCACCAACACCCAACCATCGGGAAAACAGGACCACAAACAAAGAAAAACAACACCGAACGACACATCAACCACCAACACCCAACCATCGGGAAAACAGGACAACAAACAAAGAAAAACAACACCGAACGAAACATGACCACAAACAAAGAAAAACAACACCAAACAACACATCAACCACCAACACCCAACCATCGGGAAAACAGGACCACACACAAAGAAAAACAACACCGAATGACACATCAACCTCCAACACCCAACCATCGGGAAAACAGGACAACAAACAAAGAAAAACAACACCGAACGACACATCAACCACCAACACCCAACCATCGGGAAAACAGGACCACAAACAAAGAAAACAACACCGAACGACACATCAACCTCCAACACCCAACCATCGGGAAAACAGGACAACAAACAAAGAAAACAACACCGAACGAAACATGACCACAAACAAAGAAAACAACACCAAACAACACATCAACCACCAACACCCAACCATCGGGAAAACAGGACCACAAACAAAGAAAAACAACACCGAATGACACATCAACCACCAACACCCAACCATCGGGAAAACAGGACCACAAACAAAGAAAACAACACCGAATGACACATCAACCACCAACACCCAACCATCGGGAAAACAGGACCACAAACAAAGACAAACAACACCGAATGACACATCAACCACCAACACCCAACCATCGGGAAAACAGGACCACAAACAAAGAAAACAACACCGAATGACACATCAACCACCAACACCCAACCATCGGGAAAACAGGACCACAAACAAAGAAAACAACACCGAATGACACATCAACCACCAACACCCAACCATCGGGAAAACAGGACCACAAAGAAAAACAACACCGAACGACACATCAACCACCAACACACAACCATCGGGAAAACAGGACAACAAACAAAGAAAACAACACCGAATGACACATCAACCACCAACACCCAACCATCGGGAAAACAGGACCACAAACAAAGAAAAACAACACCGAATGACACATCAACCACCAACACCCAACCATCGGGAAAACAGGACCACAAAGAAAAAACAACACCGAACGACACATCAACCACCAACACCCAACCATCGGGAAAACAGGACCACAAACAAAGAAAAACAACACCGAACGACACATCAACCACCAACACCCAACCATCGGGAAAACAGGACCACAAACAAAGAAAAACAACACCGAATGACACATCAACCTCCAACACCCAACCATCGGGAAAACAGGACAACAAACAAAGAAAAACAACACCGAACGACACATCAACCACCAACACCCAACCATCGGGAAAACAGGACCACAAACAAAGACAAACAACACCGAACGACACATCAACCACCATCACCCAACCATCGGGAAAACAGGACCACAAACAAAGAAAAACAACACCGAACGACACATCAACCACCAACACCCAACCATCGGGAAAACAGGACCACAAACAAAGAAAAACAACACCGAATGACACATCAACCACCAACACCCAACCATCGGGAAAACAGGACCACAAACAAAGACAAACAACACCGAATGACACATCAACCACCAACACCCAACCATCGGGAAAACAGGACAACAAACAAAGAAAACAACACCGAACGACACATCAACCACCAACACCCAACCATCGGGAAAACAGGACAACAAACAAAGAAAACAACACCGAATGACACATCAACCACCAACACCCAACCATCGGGAAAACAGGACCACAAACAAAGAAAAACAACACCGAACGACACATCAACCTCCAACACCCAACCATCGGGAAAACAGGACAACAAACAAAGAAAACAACACCGAACGAAACATGACCACAAACAAAGAAAAACAACACCAAACAACACATCAACCACCAACACCCAACCATCGGGAAAACAGGACCACACACAAAGAAAACAACACCGAATGACACATCAACCTCCAACACCCAACCATCGGGAAAACAGGACAACAAACAAAGAAAAACAACACCGAACGACACATCAACCACCAACACCCAACCATCGGGAAAACAGGACCACAAACAAAGAAAAACAACACCGAACGACACATCAACCTCCAACACCCAACCATCGGGAAAACAGGACAACAAACAAAGAAAACAACACCGAACGAAACATGACCACAAACAAAGAAAACAACACCAAACAACACATCAACCACCAACACCCAACCATCGGGAAAACAGGACCACAAACAAAGAAAAACAACACCGAATGACACATCAACCTCCAACACCCAACCATCGGGAAAACAGGACCACAAACAAAGAAAAACAACACCGAACGACACATCAACCACCAACACCCAACCATCGGGAAAACAGGACCACAAACAAAGACAAACAACACCGAATGACACATCAACCACCAACACCCAACCATCGGGAAAACAGGACCACAAACAAAGAAAAACAACACCGAATGACACATCAACCACAAACACCCAACCATCGGGAAAACAGGACCACAAACAAAGAAAAACAACACCGAATGACACATCAACCTCCAACACCCAACCATCGGGAAAACAGGACCACAAAGAAAAAACAACACCGAACGACACATCAACCACCAACACACAACCATCGGGAAAACAGGACCACAAACAAAGAAAAACAACACCGAATGACACATCAACCACCAACACCAAACCATCGGGAAAACAGGACCACAAACAAAGAAAAACAACACCGAATGACACATCAACCACCAACACCCAACCATCGGGAAAACAGGACCACAAAGAAAAACAACACCGAACGACACATCAACCACCAACACCCAACCATCGGGAAAACAGGACCACAAACAAAGAAAAACAACACCGAACGACACATCAACCACCAACACCCAACCATCGGGAAAACAGGACCACAAACAAAGAAAAACAACACCGAATGACACATCAACCTCCAACACCCAACCATCGGGAAAACAGGACAACAAACAAAGAAAAACAACACCGAACGACACATCAACCACCAACACCCAACCATCGGGAAAACAGGACCACAAACAAAGACAAACAACACCGAACGACACATCAACCACCAACACCCAACCATCGGGAAAACAGGATCACAACAACAACGAACGACACATCAACCACCAACACCCAACCATCGGGAAAACAGGACCACAAACAAAGAAAAACAACACCGAATGACACATCAACCACCAACACCCAACCATCGGGAAAACAGGACCACAAACAAAGAAAAACAACACCGAATGACACATCAACCACCAACACCCAACCATCGGGAAAACAGGACCACAAACAAAGAAAACAACACCGAATGACACATCAACCACCAACACCTAACCATCGGGAAAACAGGACCACAAACAAAGACAAACAACACCGAATGACACATCAACCTCCAACACCCAACCATCGGGAAAACAGGACCACAAACAAAGACAAACAACACCGAATGACACATCAACCTCCAACACCCAACCATCGGGAAAACAGGACCACAAAGAAAAAACAACACCGATCGACACATCAACCACCAACACACAACCATCGGGAAAACAGGACAACAAACAAAGAAAAACAACACCGAACAACACATCAACCTCCAACACCCAACCATCGGGAAAACAGGACCACACACAAAGAAAACAACACCGAACGACATATCAACCACCAACACCCAACCATCGGGAAAACAGGACCACAAACAAAGAAAAACAACACCGAATGACACATCAACCACAAACACCCAACCATCGGGAAAACAGGACCACAAACAAAGAAAAACAACACCGAACGACACATCAACCACCAACACCCAACCATCGGGAAAACAGGACCACAAACAAAGACAAACAACACCGAATGACACATCAACCTCCAACACCCAACCATCGGGAAAACAGGACCACAAACAAAGAAAAACAACACCGAACGACATATCAACCACCAACACCTAACCATCGGGAAAACAGGACCACAAACAAAGAAAAACAACACCGAACGACACATCAACCACCAACACCTAACCATCGGGAAAACAGGATCACAACAACAACGAACGACACATCAGATAGCCTAACTTAGAACAATCACAACATGTGATGTGGTTAAACCAGTTTTACGTGAGCACAATCCTATCGAGACACAAAATGTCGTAAAACTAAAACACACAATAAAAATGCACAGGACGACACCTAACTTGAACAACAAACAAAAAAGGCACTTAATTTGGAAAGCATGGTATGCCTGTATATAAATATGAAAATGGAACTTTAATTTAATTTAATTATAATTTGTGCATCTCTTTAAAAACGACTACAATGTCATGATAATTTACCGGTTGATAATTTTTCCCCCTAAATACCTATTTCGGGTTTCCGACCATAAACTTTAAAATTAAGCTAGTTTCATCTTGAAAACAGATTTCCTGGTGAATGTGATGGTCATGGAAGTCTTGGAATGATAATCCGAAACTACTTGTTCCTTCCTGACAACAAAGTCATCTAAAGCTTTAAGAACTTTTGCTGTAAAATCGAGCATTGATACCGTAGCAAACGAGACGTTTTCTCCCTGATTTAATTGTGGAGCTTTGTGCTGTAGAAAATCAAACTTCTTTAGTGTGCCGATGGGTGGTAATTCTTCTTTGTGTTCATCCATCGGTAACTTCATCAACCTTGCAAATATTCCTCTCCTTCTGCCACCTTTCTTTTGTGATGTGAATTTGTTTACCACTTTTTGAATTTTGTAGTATTTTTTTAGGACTTCAATGAATGACGGCTGCTTCTTTTTAATCTGTTTTCCTCTTAACCTTTCGAAACTGTATTTTAAATTCAGCTTTTTAGAATCAAACAATTCCTTTTCTTGTTCTTCATCTGTTTCAGTTTCAGGAGATTTTACTTCCAATTGCTTTGGAAGAGGTTTTTTCAAAAGGGGTGGTTTCTTAGATTTCGTTTCTTTTATTGACTTTTTTTTACTCATTAACTTATTTTTTACTATTAACGGAGACGAAAGCGTAGAAATAGTCGTTTTTGTCTCGGTTATTTGAGGTGTTATACTGTCAACATTTTCCCGCTCTTCTTCGTGCAGAAGTTCTGTGAGTGTTCCTGAAGCAGAAGTCAGAAGAACTAGAGGAATGTCAGATTCAACAGATGATTTACGCGTCAACAAATCAAAATCATATAATGTTGACCCATATTCAAAAGAAACGGACCTTTCTCTTTCGTCTTCATCCGAAATTGCAGTAAACCGTCTGCTCGGTGCACTTTTTCTAAACGTTTGTTGCTGATCTATTACCCATCTTTCGCAAGCTTTCGAATCTGTCACACCACCTACTTCTTCAGCAAATCCTATGGTATTTTGTCTATATTTTAATTGTCCTTGTTTTATACCTATTGGTGGTAATTTGGTGTCATCTTCCGGACTCGTCTCTTCTGCTAATGGTATATCAGATTTTTTGCTTTTCAAAGCCTCCCTTTCGATATTGTAACGTTTTGCTACCTTCTTGGACATTTGTTTAGCTCGTCGAAATCTTGGATCGTACTTTTCTTCTTCTTCTAAGATATGTAGGAATTCTTCAAATGTTGGAACTCGTTGTGGTATTCTTTGGAATTTTGGCATGTTTGTGTATAGGCTAAAATCTATTTCTTTGTACTTCGGCAAACCTTGATGGTGTTTCTGCCAGTCCACTTCTATGGCTTTTTTCTCCTCGCGCATTTTCTGTTTATCTTTGAGTTTCGTTCTTAGTTTTTCTTGAACGTTTATATCGTCTGTTAAAGTTTTTGTTATGTTTTCTCCTAGATAGAATTCTTCGCCAGTGTCAAAGTTTTCCAAAGTGTTGACATCATCCACTACCTGCACATCTAACCCATCCCCATACACATCCTTATCAGTACAGGCAAATTTTGCCAGGTTAAGTGGTCTTGCTTTCAATTTATATTCATTATCCGGACTTGTCTTATTTGACTTTGTGTCAACTCGTGGGATCTGTGGTATGATTTCTACATTTGGTTTGTCCGATGCATTCCTTGCTGCAGTTTGTTCTGACATAGTGTCTCCATTATTACCAGATCCCTGTTCTTTCCAGTTCCTAAGAGTGTTGTTTATATCATCCGGGTTATCCTTTACACATCCTGTTTTTACCATATACTCTAAACGTCTAGAAATATCATTCATTTCCTCTTTGTTATCAGATGATATAAACATGGAATTTCTTTTGAAGGAGTGTGACGAATATGGGTCGAAATTGTATCGAAATATACTCTGCTTCCTTTTCCTTGTCCTGGCTAATAAAAGAAATGGAAATGTGCGAGATGTTAAAATAACAATATCAAAATATTTCCTGAAATTAGAACTTAGATAAATGTGGAATGTGTCCATGGGACCCAGATGATGCCCCCGCTTGCATAAAACATTATAAAGGGACTTATCTCAAGAACGGTAAAAGCGACGTTACCCAAATTTGTACTTGATCTGAGTTTAGTAGTAATAAGCATTGTGTATAAGTTTCATAATATTTGGTTGAGGCAAACTAAAGTTAGAGAACGGAAACGAAAAATTCAGCAATTGTTCCCTTTGTAAAACGCATAACTCTAGAACGGTAAAAGTGACGCCACCAAAATTCATACTAGATCTGTGTTTTGTGGTAATGAGCATTGTGGTTAATTTTAATAACATTTGGTTGGGGCAAACTAAAGTTAGAGAATGGAAACCAATTTTGGGACGTACGGATCTACGTACAGACGGACGAGGGTAAAACTTAACGCCCCCTCCGCTACGGCGGGGGCATAAAAATGTATCCTCTCTATCAAATATATTTTAATTGTTTTTGTGTGTTTCGTCCTTTGATATAAGCATCAACACCCTATCTGAATCCCTGTGAATGAATGAAATAATCAGCTGCTCCGTCCAACCTTTTAGCCTTTAAATATGAAATAAGGAGATGTGGTATGATTACCAAAGAGATAATCATTCACCAGAGACCAACGGACGAGGATGATGTATAGAACTACAGGTCACCCTACGGCATTTAAAAGATACAAACGTGCAATTTGAAAAAAAAATGTTGAAGGTCTCTAAGGAATCTCATAGAAATATTCTAAAAACTCATCCTTATCCGACTGTCCGTCTACAACATTGCTAAAAGATGGAAGTAGAAAAGTTAAATTGCAAAATAAATCAAGTTTCACAGAAAGTCGAAAGGTAAGGTGATTAGAAGGTCAAATTCAATATGCGACACAACTTCTTGAAGATTTGCTTCCAAATTCTAAGTATTATCAAGAAGATAAAACTAGAACTGAATTCACCAAAGTATACACCCAAGATACTATTACCACATACTGCAGTATTGATTGTATGCCATTTACGCACATCATCACCTATTGTTCTGGTCTGTGTAAAGTTTCGTGAATATCTGTCAAACCAATTTGGAGTTGCGCTAACGAGGCACCTGCATGGACCGATAGACGGACGGATGGACAAGGTGATTCCTAAATAGTAAATACCCTCCTTAAAAATAAAAAGTTTGTTTGCTCTTTTTACGGGAATATATAAAACAAAAATGAATAGAACATAAATTTTGCTGTCAATCTACCTCAAGCTTATTTCTAAGAAATAAATAAATTCTGTGAGCGAAAATTCGTAAAAAAAACCCTTGAAATGCAATTTTGATTGCAACTAACAAGTGTAATCCACTTACTATAAAACTTTGTTGGTTGATCGGACTAACGTCTATAGACCTATTAGCTAAAAAAACACCAACTAAACAAAATGAACAATACAGTTTTTGTGAAACGAATGACAAATCTTTCATTACTAACGCTATATATGATTCGTTTGGTTTAGACGTAAATAAACCTCTTTATCAAAACACCCACTTTGTCAATCCAAACTTTTTTTCAAACACATTCTGAAATGTGATCTGAATTAAATTTCAAGGTATACTAACAGAGAATTTGCATTGTGGCAATCTCTTCTGATTCCTCCTCCTCCTCTGTAATAGTGTGGAATGTGGATTCAGTTGTTGTCTCGGTTGTAGTAGAGGACGTGTCTTTAGACTTCTTCTCTGTTTTCCGTCCATAATACGTAAATTCTAATAACAAGGTTTCCTCTATTATTCTACACCCCTATAAGCAGATAAAGATAGAATAAAACAGGATCTGAAAAATATCTTGTGAATTTGTATCATCTCACTGTTTGATATCAGAGCATATATACGGGGCGCCGAATGGGACTCTTGTGGTTTTGTACTCGAAATTCAATTTTGTACGGACAAAAGTGAGTTTTGTTCAACAAAAATGAGTTTAGTTTAACAAAATTTGTAGCATACTACAAATTTAAATTTTGTCATACAAAATTATCTTTCAGTGGACAAAAGTTACTTTTGTCATGACAAAATTCATTTTTGTAACACAGACTTTACTTTTGTTACCTAATTTGAAAATTTAGCGACCAAAGTCAATTTTGTATGCAAATTAGTTTAGTTTGGATTCTGTGAACTAATTTGCATACAAAACTGAGATTTTGTCACAAAATTCAATTTTTTGTTTATTTTGTGTAGACAAAATTGAGTTTTGTTAAACAGAAGTGAAATTTAACACAAAAGTCAATTTTGTGCCACAAAAGTCAATTTTGTGTCACAAAAGTCACAAAAGTCAATTTGTCTACACAAAATAAACACAAAATTGAATTTTGTAATGACAAAATTCATTTTGTCATGACAAAATTAAATTTTGTGTTTATTTTTGTGTTGACAAATTGACTTTGTGACACAAAATTCATTTTGTGACACAAAATTCATTTTGTGACACAAAATTGAATTTTGTAATGACAAAATTCATTTTGTAGACAAAATTCATTTTGTCATGACAAAATTCATTTTGTCATGACAAAATTCAATTTTATCATGACAAAATTCAATTTTGTGTTTATTTTTGTGTAGACAAAATTGAGTTTTGTTAAACAGAAGTGAAAATTTAACACAAAAGTGAATTTTGTGTCACAAAATTCATTTTTGTCACAAAAGTTAATTTTGTATGCAAATAAGTTTATATTTGCATACCTATTTGACAAAAATGAATTTTGTCTACAAAAATGAATTTTGTCATGACAAAAATGAATTTTGTCATCACAAAATTGAAGTTCTCATAAAACAAGTCTGTATCACATAGTTTTGTAAGACAAAAATGATTTTGTTATGACAGAATTGAATTTTGTACAAAACCACAAGAGTCCCATTCGGCGCCCCGTAATATAGAGTTGATCGAGTTTAGGTCTTGTTGATTTTTTACCTTTTGTATCTCGGAAATTACCTTTAGACTCTGTCTCGCTTAGCTAAAGGTTACAGTTTAAAATGTGCCTATAACAATCATTAACCTATATAGTCTATAGTCTTAGTTTGCTCAATTAACATTGTTAGTCATTTGTGTTCAATTCTAAAACAGCTGGTGAATATTTCTACTAGGTTTATGTAATTTAGCGCTGGACGTGCTTTTTATATTAATATCGAACTGATAAATTACTTTCGACAGCATATGGTTGTATTGTTAAATGTGAACCGAATCAAAATAAAACTTTCTGCCGTATTCGTATTCTATGCATTAATAATTGTCCCCTTCCTCTTCCCCTAGCTACAAATTTACCGCTATACTTCAACGATACCTTTTCTTCATTAGACAGTTTATAACAGGCGCGTCTTTCTCGCTTGTTCCTAGCAAAAGCAAATGTGTTGTGATGTCCTATGATATTTGTCTTCTCCAGGACATACAGAGCTGTGATGAGATAATCCAACAGTTGGCCTTCCAGTATCCGTATGGAACAACCATGGGACCATTTGTCAGAATACAGGAAATCCCAGAATTCTTCTACCAAATCAAAACACAGATGTTTTCGTTAAATTTATGTTTTATAAAAAAAAAAAAAAAGGATATGTATTAAAAACATATGAAACAGTTTGACCATGTTATAAACTGTGGTTTATGAGGGCTTTGGTTTACAGAATGGGAATAGTAGCTAAAACAATAATGAATAGAAAAAAATAAGCAAAAACATAAAGAATAGAGATTAATGGGTGCAAAAGCATAAAGAATAACTTTAGAAAATAAAAGAATTAGGTAATACAATACTGATTACAGAAATGAACCATGTACAGAATAAAGAAATTACATGTAACTTATTACAGAAAATTTTGATAGTAAAATAATTTTCACGAGAATATTACAGAATTTTAAACAAAATGCCCTAAAATTTACAGAATATAGAAATTAAGAACCCCCACCCCACCCCCAACCCCAACCCCTGCATCTAGACCCTTATTTATATGAAAGCAGATAATTTTCACAGATTCTAAAAGAAGTATGGAGATCAGAAATTCAAAACCAGACTTGATTAAAGAAATAAAATAAATATTTAAAGCTACACGTACTTACTAAAACAAGAATGAACAACCAACGGTTTCATCTTAATACATTGAAGAATTCGAGTAGTATAATTTTTCCGATCGTTGAAATATGACAATAAAAATCATCTGTATACGGATATAGACTTCACGTCATTAAGTTTAAGTAACATGCAAATATAAACTTCATACTATACCTGACACGCACATTGTTAGGTAAAGGAGATGAAAGAATTGAAAATGGCAATCATGTCTGCCCTGACATTTCATAATTGATTTAAGTGTATAGATATCTTTAAATTATTTACTTCTGCCAAGTAAATCTCTAATAACAAACATGATACATTTCTTCAAAATTGATAAATCAATAATTTCATATATTATTTGAAAGATATTAAGATTTGTTGAATTAAAGAATGGTGGCATGTAGGCGCTATATACTACATGTATATAGGTCCAAACTTAGTTGTCATTTAATGATATTGTCTAACATCCGGGAACCCCACCGATTACCACAGCTCATTAAACTGTTTGATTTTTACTTAGCTTACAATTAAGGTTACAACACTAAGGTCAAGTTGACCCCAGAAAGTTTTGACTGTTCTGTTTATGTCTTTGATTTCTGTCCCCACAAAATTTTCAGTACTATAGTATTTGGCTTCAAAAAACTTTTGCTATTCTCTGCATGAATCTAGCTGTCAACATTTTGGTAAATGAACAACGTTTGGTTATGCCGGAGCCTTTTATAGCTTACTATTGGGTTTTGCTTATTGTTAAAGGTCTTAGTCGTCTCATTGGCAAGTATACCTCATCTTTTTATTCATATGACGGAAGTGAGAGCGCATGCATAGCTTTACTGTTTCTGAAGGGCCACTCTACAGGAGTAAACTATAAAAAAAAAAATAGAGATATCTTAATAACTAGATAAGATATCTTATAAACCGGATGAAACATCGTCTCTTTTGTCATGTGAAATTGAACGATCGAAATTTTTAAAATTGAAATTTTTGCTGTTTAACTTAGATTTATTTTCCGTCAGTTACCTTTGATAAATTTCAGCTGCAAAAATAGTATCAGAGTAACGGTAATTGTATTTAATTATTTCAATTTAGACGGGTCTTTGCTGAGTTTGGTCATAAACTGAGATTCATAACAATCCAGGAAAAAGTCTGCTATTAAAGGGGCGCAATAAGTGTCCAAAGGAATCCTGAAACCTGTAGATAATCTTTATTGCCGAAACGTACTATTGATGATGTCAATAGAGAAATGCATGCCATCACATTCTTAGTAAGTTTATCTATAATTTTTACCTTTTTCAGTACAAGAGGCGGCTATACATCAGTTGCTGCATATTAATTTGCAGTCAGATTTTTTTCAAAGGACCATTTAAGGTTTTTCACGTGAGGCTTATCCTTCGACTATCACTCTGATGTGTCTATCATACAGAAATTATCTTGAGCGGCCTAGAAGTGATACTCTAATGCCATGTTGTCCTGAACATGCACGAAATATTTTCCACTGGACGTTAAGCAAGCAACCAACAATCAATCAATCTTATGCCACGTTTTTTTGTTTTATGAAGTAGCTTGTCAAGTGGAACTGAGTCGATTATGACAATGTCTGTTTACAGTATTTAATTTTATTATTTATGGTTGCTGTTTCATCGATGTTTACCCCACATATCCCTTATTAACACAAATAATAGAATTTCAAATTCACTATTTGCTTACCTATGGTGACATCCTGGAATGTTGTTAACTCGTCTGAAAAATACTGCTCACAACCAACACTTGACTGCAATAATTTCACAAATTTACTCAACTGCTCTGGCTGACTGAATCCCTTCAAAGTGTCTTTCCTTTCTAGGAATGGGTTGATCTTAAACCAAAGACGCTTAACATTATTATTCAACACAACTCTAGCTTTACTAAACAAAACATCGTGTACTTCATTGGGATAGGCCATTCTCCAAAATGGTAACGTCAAACAATCACCAAGGCTACATTATGACGCCAGATGCGTAGGGATCGAAGAAAGTCAGACTACGGACTACTGTAGATTACAGAAGAAAACTAGATGTTAGCCCTGGTCAGTGAATACCATAAGGATATGTCGTTACTATCTATACTGATATAAGAAATTGACGCATTAAAACGTCGGTAGCCAAGAGAGTCTGTTTTGGGGTTACTATTTTCTAAGCGATTCCCTATCAGGGTACATTTTCTATCTTGAAAACTAATATTACAAGATCTACTAAAATGACGATATGATCGAATCCATTAAATGACCCCTTATGGAAATTATTGCCCTTAAGAGACGATTTCTAGTATTTTTGCCTACTATCCTGATTGTATAAATATTGGCTATACATAAACATACAAACACATATCTGTAAACATTTACATACAATGTATATATATAAATTTGACTCTTCAAAATTCAGGAGTCAATCCTAAATTGAGGTAAATTATATGGCCTTCCAAATACCGTTTCGATTCCAATCATCACTGAAGAGACATTTATTGTCGAAATCCGGATATGGTGTACAAATTTGTGCACCTCATGTTTGCGGTATACCATCTTTTCCGCAAGTTTATTGTTTTCTGTTTGGTATTAGATTAAATATTAAGATCCATTTTGTTACATCTGGTGATCCGTTTGTTTGGCAATCGCCATGACAGTCAGCAGGGTTTAAGAACATCCGTTGTT
Organism: Mytilus coruscus; assembly: GCA_017311375.1. NCBI lineage: Eukaryota > Metazoa > Mollusca > Bivalvia > Mytilida > Mytilidae > Mytilus > Mytilus coruscus. Next base: position 95,786,750 of record CM029602.1, on the reverse strand, counting down.
CGACCTGCTAGTCAAATGCGTTTTGTTAGAATATACTTTTTCACTCTTTTGGTCTTTGGAAAATGTTGTTTGTGGTGTATTTAGACCCCTCTACCAAGAAATTTGTTTTGCATGCACACGTATAAAAATTGCGATTTTTATCCAACGCGATCATAGGTTTGAACGTTGCCGTTTTCAATTTAGACTTTTTTTATATATGAATTTGTATATACCTCTGTTATTAACAAAAAATTGTTACATTGATATATATATCATGATATATACTTGATAAAGATAGACTAAAACAGTAAACTGAAAAACGATCAGCAATACAAGATCTAAAAAATGCTAAATGACTTGGACCCTAAATGGGGCCCCTATTTATAAGAGTTATTGCCCTTAATTGACTATTTTTATCAAATGTTACTGTGCTTATTCAGTAGGCTTTGGCCAATTATTATACCAATTGCTCAAATAGTTTACCAAATTGCAGTTTGAATTCATCTCCACAAACTGTTCAACTGGTAAAATATTTTAATATGAGGCACTGGTTTATAAAGGTATATGACATGAAATCTTCTATCCTTAATAAATTTTATAAATAATAAGGAGCTACCATTTGATTTTTAGGGGGCTAGGATGAAAAATGTTGTCCTGCATTTTTTTTTAGTTGTAATCTCTGGCCTGCCTTTTTATTTTTCACTCTGTTCGGTCCTGCCTTTTTTTTATTAGTTTATCCTGACTTTTTTTACATAAATAGTCATCCTGCCTTTTTTTTTTGCCAAGTTGCTCATCCTGCCTTTTTTTTCAAATTTCATCCTAGCCCCCCATAAAAATCAAATGGTAGCTCCCTAAGTTCAAAACATTGTTTTGTTAGTCAATGATTTATAGCTTTGTTTTCTAACAGGAATTATTGCATTGCTTAATTGTGATTTGGATATTTTTCTAAAGCAATTACTAATCTGCTAATAATAAAGGGAAATAATTGACATTACATAATCAGCAAAATTTTGTTCTGTCAACTATCAACTTCAATTTGTTAAAATAATATCAAACTGCAAATTGGTTGAGCAATTAGTGTTGTAATATGCCAAAGCCTTGTGAATATACACAGTAGTTGTTTTTCTCTTTCATTTCGAAAACTATCATAAACAAATGTTCTTATACCCTGCTGACTGCCATTGGCAGCAGGGTTTAAGAACATTTGTTGTTCGACCTGTTAGTCAAATGCGTTTCGTTAAAATATACTTTTCACTGTTTTGGTCTTTTGTAAAATGTTGTTTGTGGCTGTATTTAGACCTCTTTAACAAGAAATCTTTTTTGCATGCACACGTATAAAAATTGCGGTTTTTATCCAACGCAATCATAGGTTTGAACGTTGTTTTCAATTTAGACTTGTTTATATTTGTTCGTTTGGGCTTGTATTATATCTGCCTTCGGGTTTAAATGATCCGTTCATCCTATTTTGACTCCTCAAAATTCAAGAGTCTATCCTAAATTGAGGTAAATTGTATGGCTTTCCAAATACCGTTTCGATTCCTAACATCACTAAAGAGACATTATTTGTCGAAATCCGGATATGGTGTACAAAAACCATTGCACCTTTTGTTTGCGGTATATCATCTTTTCCGCAAGTTTATTGTTTTCTGTTTAGTATTAAATTTATAATTAAGATCCATTTATAACATCGGCGATCCGTTTATTTGGCAATCGCCAATGGCAGTCAGCAGGGTTTAAGAACATTTGTTGTTCGACCTGTTAGTCAAATGCGTTTTGTTAAAATATACTTTTTCACTTTTTGGTCTTTTGAAAAATGTTGTTTGTGCTGTATTTAGACCCTCTAACAAGAAATTTGTTTTGCATGCACACGTATAAAAATTGCGGTTTTTATCCAACGCAATCATAGGTTTGAACGTTGTTTTCAATTTAGACTTGTTTATATTTTTTCGTTTGGGCTTGTATTATATCTGCCTTCGGGTTTAAATGATCCGTTCATCCTATTTTGACTCCTCAAAATTCAAGAGTCTATCCTAAATTGAGGTAAATTGTATGGCTTTCCAAATACCGTTTCGATTCCTAACATCACTAAAGAGACATTATTTGTCGAAATCCGGATATGGTGTACAAAAACCATTGCACCTTTTGTTTGCGGTATATCATCTTTTCCGCAAGTTTATTGTTTTCTGTTTAGTATTAAATTTATAATTAAGATCCATTTATAACATCGGCGATCCGTTTATTTGGCAATCGCCAGTGGCAGTCAGCAGGGTTTAAGAACATTTGTTGTTCGACCTGTTAGTCAAATGCGTTTTGTTAAAATATACTTTTTCACTTTTTTGGTCTTTTGGAAAATGTTGTTTGTGCTGTATTTAGACCCCTCTAACAAGAAATTGTTTTGCATGCACACGTATAAAAATTGCGGTATATATATAGATTATATATAGATTGCCTAACAATGTAATTTTAACACACTATTAAGTATGTAAATATTAGAATGTTTAAAATATTTACAAAACGATAAAAATAAACGCAATATTTCGCTAGACCAACTAGCTTTATCAAGCGTGCATCTATCCAGGTGAAATCGGATGGAGATGATAAGAAACTTTTGCAGCTCAATGTACATGTTGCACATGAATTTAGCTGCCTTGTAAATAATACACAATTTGGATGAAGTTCAAGATTATTTACAAAATTGGTGGTTGAAGTTTGCAACGTCCATTGGCCAATATTACAGGATAAAAAGGACGAAGCTGTGTACTAAATTATTCATTATCTTTCCTGTATCTTTTCTCGTCTTTTTCGTTAAGACCATCAGGTTCTAAAGTGTGGAGCTGGTGGATCCAAAAGTTTTCTCTTCTTCTTCTCGCCGTGGTGTCCCACTCGGTGTTGACTTCTATGATTTGGAAAGTAACATTATCAAAAGGATGTTTTTTTTTGTGCGAATATGTCTAGTGAGAGGACAGTTTTTGTTGGTTTTGTACCATGAACAATGGTTATTGAGCCGAATATTTAAATTTTGTTTAAATTCTGTATTTTAATGATAAAAGGACTCACTTTTAAGTCAATATTACACTTTTACACTGACAGCAGCAACCGCAGGCGAGACACAGGGTTCCGCGGAATATCTTACGTTTTTTAAAATATTAGTCTTATGTTTGTGTTATTATACATTCTCATTATATTTAAGTATTAACATAATTTTCTTTAACTTTTATCGTCCTGAACATGCATGAAATATTTGCCACCGGGCGTTAACCAACCAACAATCAATCTATATAAATTTATTATTATTTATATATGATTAAAAGATTAGTAGAATAAGGTAAATGACCAGAAACTAACAACATCGCTATAAAAACAGACATTTAAAGCCCCACCACTCTACAAGACCAGCTCTAAATCACCACAAGTCATGTTTGGAATAAATTCAAAAGAAATAGTATCAGACACCAACACTATTTTTGTTAACAGCAGAGTTTAAAAAGCACACACAACCTTTTACACTCTACAAGAGCCCACATTTGAAGACCAGCACTTAACCATCATGCACCAGTCAGTATGAAATACATTCAAAAGAAGCCATTAACTATCTGACACCTAGACTATTTTCTTCATTTGACAAGAGCATGAAGATATCGAAAACCACTAATTTGCTTAGTTTGGTTTTAATTGCAACAGATATCAATGATGTGCACGCTTTGCAAAAATTAAGTTCAACATCAGTTATCGAGATATTACGATGTCGGATAACCTTATTGTCAGATAAGCTCGGCTGAGCTAATAATTGTGTTTTTTTTTACTGTTTGAAGAGCTGCTTTAATATACTTCTTTATCGAATCATGGATGTCTAGTGATTGTCGTATGTGTTTGTTTGTCCTTTTTCATTATATACGTGTCTGCAATTCCTTCTAAACCTGTGGATTGATTTCAATGAAATGTCCCAAAAGAATTAGTATATAATAGCATTGTGAACTTCCTATCTTGATGTTCATTCAAACGACTTTTCGGCTGTCCCAGAGAAAATCAATGACTGTGTCATGTCTATACAAATGAGACAGAGACAACATGCACCTGTGGCCTCTACTTAGTTTTTTCTACTTTTTAATTACTATTGCAGGTAAACAGGTGAACTTATGATAATTATTCACCAATGGCACCATAAAACATTTACCTCTTGATACACATAAATTTGAATAGCTCGTTCCTATAAATATACGGAATGAGAGTGGCCTTACTATTATTTGATTCCCTATTTTCCTGATAAAAACCCTCTGTAAAAAGTTTGAAAGCATTTTTTTTTGCAATGCAAAAGGATGAGCCTGACCACTGACTTTGATTACAAAATTGGATTAATTTTCTCATTCATGAAATAAATGTATCAATTTTTGTTAAAATGGAGTTGTTATTGGAAAGTTCTATAAGGCATACCGGTTTTTCTGTAATGTAATCAAATCACCTTATGACCTTGATATTTGAAGTAGGGTTCACCATCTCTGTATAGTAGTACTTAAAACACAAAAATTAGTTCAGGACAGTAGAAAGCATGATTAATGGTCTATATGTATTTTTCCATAACACCTTCAGGAGATCTTGACCTTGACCTATATACTATATCATCACACAAGTAGAGGCAAAGGAAAACTCTATTACTCCTACATGCAGCATTCATAGTTCTTTTAGGACTAATTCATCCACTCCAGTTTAGTACATATGAAAGTACAGGTAGCTGTTCCCTGACAAATAATAGGGCTTTTGATGTCATTATTTTCTTAAACGAACGAATTAGCAGAAATGAAACTTTTAGTGAAAGAGAAATATATCTATAATAAATTGCTTCGCCAGGCGCAGCTGGATACGACCGCAGAGGTCCATTCCTGAACAGTTGGGACAAAAATGGACACAATATTCGTGCTTGATACAGGTCTGAATTTGGATTGCAATTAAATATTTGACACATAATAGGTTTCTGACACAGAATAACTGTAGTCAAAGAACTTAGAATTGGTTATATGATTTGAATTTATATTCAATTTTTTGCTTTTGTGCAATACACTGTGCCTGTGCAAACTGACCCCCCCACCCCCCAAAAAATAAATAAAAATTTACCCATTTTTTTTTTGATTTTGTGCAATACACTATGCTGTTGCGTATTGACCCCCAAAAAAAAAAAAAAAACACACTTTTTTTGCAAAAAAAAAAAAATATGTGAAGAAATTTAAATGCACTCCATAGTATACTTATTTAAGATTACCAGAAAATCAGGGGTTATTTTTAGTAGTAGTTGACTTCCAGATGGTCGTATTTCACTACAAGACTTTAAACATTGGTTGAAAATTGGCAATTCATGCTATACCTGGTTTTTATGAAGTTCAAATTAAAGGTAACATATTTAGAAAGCTGTGAAAATTGAAATAAACTGTTAACACAGAGATATGTCTCGCCTTTTTGTACTTTTGATAATGCAAATGTTGAAATTATAATAGCAATACTTTAACATGTAAGTTATGCAAATATTCAAAGTCAATGACTGAAGGTACATGGCAAAACAATTTCCATGGAAATGAGATGTGCCAATGCTTATACAACTACATACCAAATACCATTGACTTGTCATAAGTCGTTCCCTTTAAACAAACCTAAACATAAACATTGACTTGTAAACTATGTAAAAGTTTCAAAGTCAATCAACATTGGCTTACCGCTAATGGTTCCCCTTGAACTGACCTAATCACAAACTAATACATGTAAACTAAGCAAAAGTTTCAAAGTTAATAGACCATGACAGCAGGGGCGGGACCAAATATTATCCATGGAAATGAGATATGCCAATGCTTATACAACTGCATACCAAATATCATTGACTTACCACTAGTGGTTCCCCTTGAACTGACCTAATCACAAACTAATACATGTAAACTAAGCAAAAGTTTTAAAGTCAATAGACCATGACTGAGGGGGCGGAGCCAAATAATCTCCATGGAAATGAGATGTGCCAGTGCTAATAAACTGCATACTAAATATCATTGACCAACCACTAGTGGTTCACCTTAAACTAGACTTAATCACAAACTAATACATTGTTGACGCCGCCGCCGCCCCCACAGGAGACAGCATACCTATGTCTCACTTTTTGACTCTGTCAAGGCGAGACAAAAATTGGTTGATCAAATAGGGGTTTTGAATTGGTGGTCTGACACCTTTAGTAGTTTTGACAAAAGGTTCTTCTACTTAAAGGAAACCATTGCACAATATGTCATGAGGATTTGATGGAATGCAAGCTCTAGAGTGTTTAGAAGTTTATTTCAAAAAGATATAATATAACCATTGACATTTGACCCTCACTACAACAATTTTTAAGGATCACATAATGAGGATGTATACTTTTGTTGTGAGTGGATAACTTAGAGGGCCTTCATGTCATTTAGCCTGATTTAATAACAAAATAATTATTTGAAAAATCTTTTCTTTTATTAAACAAATTATATATGTCTTGTCATGAAACAAGATTGACAGTATTACAGTTGATCTAACAAGTATTATATATACAATTAAGTATCATGATAGGAGGATACTATATAGTGTTACAGTATAATCTTAACTAACAATTATAAAAGATAATCTTGGTTTATGTATGTTTTACTGTAAAATAGCTTAAACAGTTTAAATGATTTCCTTATTTATGTAAAATTTAAATAGGAAAATATATAAGAAAAAGAAAATTGAACATCAGTGACTTCTCTTTTTAAAAGGTAGTCCTCATGGGAGGTCAGTCCTCCTTTGTAGACAGATTGATAGTACTTAATAAAAGGGAGACTACTGTAGAAAGCCATTATTAAAATCTTATTTGATATGCTTTAGTAATTATTATATCTAATTATATGTAATATTAGATATTCCAGGTGATTTATATATTGGTAAGTGCTGCAATTTCATCAGAGATAATTTCAAGTTTTAAAAATACAGAAGGTATAACTATTGTATCTGTATTTTCTTTGTAATTAAACAACTGGACATCTATTGAAGGAATTATTTAATAAAAGTAACTTTTTATGTCCATCAGATATATATAGATTCTACCACTGCATCGAGTGTGATACGATATTTATCCATCGAGACAGTTAATTTTTCAAATTTAAAACACGAGGCTTGCCCGAGCGTTTAAATATTTAAAATTTAACTGTCGAGAGTGGATAAATATCATATTACAGATTTGTGGTGGAATCTGTTTCTAATGATTTTCAAACAATATGCAGGCAAAACTATTCTTCTTTTCGAATGATCTGCAAAAGATGTGTTCTTTCTATGTGACGTCATCAGGCATGGTCGCTTTTTTCATGCCCACAATAAGAAATTCAGAGGAAAGTAAGAAAATTCGGCGTCATAATCGGATTTTAACCAATGATGAACTGAGATCAAACGAACCACACGTTGATTAAATTTTTTATACAATGGTGCAGAAAGGAATAAATTCACGAAGAATTAGAGAAATATATATATATATATAATTAGGATTAGAAGAGTTGATCATCCTTTACTATTCCTGTATGATTTGGTACATATGGTCAAACCATTCATAAAGCAGGTAAATTCCATTAGCTGACCTGCCAACAGGACATCATTACTTATAAAACAACAGATGACAATTTTCTCTCTAAAATTAAGAGTCTATTGGATTGATTAAAATGCCCTATGCTGCTTTTCTTATATATATTTATCAGATGTCTTACGGACCAACCAATATGGTTGTCATCACTACTAATAATCCAGGGAAACAATACCTTAATTGATTGTTTGACATAGTTATTCACACAAAGAAATATGTGACACATATTATATCCATATTGCAGCAAAAATATCAATGTAAAAATAATCTATTATTCGAATAAAATTATCCAATAGAGGTAATAAAAATTGAGTCAAATAACATTTTTGTTGAAAAAATAAACACATTTTTCATTTGTGAGGGTGCCAATTTTATTTTTTAATTTAAAAGTAAAGAAAGCTTGTCCAACAACCAATAGCACTTTTGGTTAACAGTAAGAGAGATATTATATCTTAAGTAGTATAAACTTACCACAGCTTAACAAATAATATTTAAATACATAGTGATGAAAACAAAGAAGAAATATCAAACTAAAGCAAAATATCTATTTCTATTTATTCAAAGAGCAGTACTTACTAAATAGTAGGAAGATTCTATACTTGAGCACTAGTTATTAAACTTTTAATGATCAAACAAGAAATTTCATGAAAACAATAACAAGATAGCACTATTCTTTATACTTAATTGCACTTCAAATTAGTTGCACCAAATCATATACATAGAACTGACAATATCACAAACTGTTTGTGAACAAAAAAATTTTGATTAAGTTCCCTTACGCATGCAATTATTCTACCAGGTATTTGCTGGCTGAATAAGAACAAAATTCCAAATCTTTATATCCTGACGTCAAGCTGAAGTAGTATCATATACATTATTCTGGATTTTCGCAAGGGATATGGGCTCATATACCCTGTTAGTGTTTTACATCCACTGAGCAGTCAGACCAAGTAGGTATAGGGCTCTGACAGGGAATTTGAGCCCATATCCCCAGTTAAGCCTGATCAAAAATTGTATAATATTTGAGTGTCCTAATTTCAACATTAATCACCATTCTGATCTTTGTTTTTGTCTTCAGGTAATATGGGCTGATATCCTTGGTCAAGGTAACCAATCAAATTGCATGATTAGCCAAAATATTTCAATCCAGTATATTATTTTTCAGTATCATGGATTTGGATGTCAATCTATTTCAATATCACCTAAGCAAGAAACATAATACTTATTAAAAATGGACAGATGCTGAATTACAACTATCTGACTAAACATGCACACTTTATACATTATGTACACAGGAGCCAGAGGTAAGTTAAAAAAAAATTCCATGTGTATTATTTACAATACTCAAGTTAGTTCCTAAAATAGAAAAAAATAATTTCAAATTAGTGTGGATTCATTCACATGTGATCAATTTAAATGACCAATGGAGAAAAAGCTGAATTCCTTTATGCTTCAGTTATAATAAATCAATGGATAGATATCTTTATGACTTCTTTTGTTTGTACTGCATATACAAATTCTTATCTTTAATTTATTCAAATGGAGTAAAAATATTTATTTGTCTACAAAGTTTTTATAAAGAGAAGGACAGTTTTGAAATATTTAAGTTGTAATTTATTTGTGATTTGATATATTTGTCTGGAACATTTTTTGAAAGAGCTAAACACAGGCTTGTAACCTTTATGTACAGATGGTACAATGTATTACCATAAATAATAAGCTGATAAATATATGAGTAAAATATTTTATAAAATAGGGTATAAAATACTGTATTAATACAGCTGCCATGAAATGAATTGTACCATTAAGATATAGTATATATATCACATTACTGACATTTCTTACAATGACAATGCAGAAAAATTTAGGTTATATAAATGGATGTATTAACCTATTTAATGTGGAATTATCTAAATTTTGAATATCTCATTATTATTGAAAACAAGTTCATAGATCTTAATTTCTAAGACCTGACATTAACAAATCTATCCAGATGAATGTGAGTAATACAAATTTTATATTAAATGATCTTAAACTTGTAACATACATATAAAATTTAGACTAATAAATATAGAAGTTCCATTAAATCATACTTAAGTAATACATTACTGTTCACAACTATATACAGTCAAACCTGTATTAAGCAGTCACTCATGGGAAGCATTAAAGAAACCGCTTAAGAGGTGACCTTTCAAAAGAGGTTCAAAAATTCTGATTCCCACATCACAACAAATTGTTTGAGTGTTTTCATATGGTAGAGTCATCGTTCTTGGAGCAGTGAAATAAAAAATGGCTGATCCCTGCATTGTTAATTGAAAGAAAATTTTGAAATAAGTTAATATTCATAGAGAAATAATTTGGTGATACTATTTTCAATGGAAAGGAGTAGAACACAAGGAGTTAATGAACTCATCTCCTATTGTGCATGTTGTGTAATCTCAGTTGCAAACGGGTTCTGATTCTAATTTTGACTTGATACTGAACACAAATATTTTTGTCATAATTACATTGGCAGTTGAAAATTGACTGCTGAAACTAATTAAATTATATGGAGAAAATGTTTGGGAGGGTCTGAAAGGGGCCTTTTAGAGACAGGTGACCGTTAAGGCAGGTTTAACTGTATATCTTGTCCAAATGCATAGTAAAATGATTCAATCTTATAAAATAAACCTTGAGGCTATCTTACATAGGTTGCTGTAGTTATAACTGTTGTACACTAATAAATAGTATTGTGTCAACTAAAGATATGTAACGTTATCCTCAAAGAATGATAAATAAAATCTTTTCAATTTTTACTAAATAAATTTATTGATTGAATTTGATTTCAAGAAATAAACCTGTGCAAATTTACAATTTGACGCATAATTTTTTGGTTATATTTACAGATCCTCTGCATTAATAATTTAGATATAAAAATTAAGAGCCTGCACTTTCAGTCCCATTTAAATTTTCAAATATAAGCTACAACAGTTACTTTTCTATCAAAACACAGCCTCAATGATTTGATTCTTTCTCATCGTTTTTTTACTATGATAATAGTTGTCTGCATGAACCACAAGAAATTCTTCTGACAATCATCTTAAATAAGTTTGTTTATAAAATGTAGTTGATCTGTTATGTTACAGAAAAGAAGTTCGACACAAATATTGTTCGAAAAATATGCTATGTACATGTAATGCACAGTCACTGTTGTCTATCATTACTTCACCCTGACTTTACTTTCAACATGTAAGTACAGATAGTTTTAAATACTAAGTCATGAATCATCTAGGATCTGGGTGAGGCTTGTGGACTTGGACCTGAAGAGCTCCAAGTTTCATGTGAGACACCAGGAGCTAAGTGGGTAATCTGGACATGAACAGCTTGCATTTTTTCAAACTTTGGAGGTATTTTTATTCTTTTATATGTGACATCATCACCTGCCTTTGGCACATATTCTCCATCAACACTGAAATACAAAACATACAGTTATGACAATCTACTGAATGTAACCATATTCTCCATCAACACTGAAATACAAAACATACAGTTAGTTCAATCTACTGAATGTAACTTTATCTTCAAATGTTTTTCATTTTCAAAGAATATAAATTCTTCCAGGTAAAACTTAAACATGAAAATCAATATTAACTTACACTAAATCTGTTTTATGTGTACTGATTGATGTTTTAGTCTGAGGAAGCTTTCATTATTCAGTGGTTATAATTGGTTTTGAACTAGCTTTCAGTAACTGAGCATTTCTAGATTGGTACTTTGTGGCTTAGCTTTTGTTTTTTTTATAATTGTTGTTTTTGTGATTCATGCCATATCTGATGAGTGAAGCCCTGTCCCAACTATTTTTTTTAACTGTTTTTCTGTTATTGTTTTAGCATAAATTAAGCTGCCGTTTTTTTCATTTGAATTCACAAAGTTTAAATAACCCTACAACTTGCTTAAACAAGATAATGAAAACATTACTACAAAACACACATTCTTACAAAAAATGTGTGAATATCTCTAAGGGTTCTTAAGAAATGGTTCAGACTGGCATGAAGACATACAAATAAATAAATAGAAAGACAGACAGACAGACAGACAGACAATCATATGAAACTGGGAGCCTGCATCGCATATCTGGCAAATTAACCCCTAAATTGTCAAAGAGAAGATAACTTTCAACAAATATAGCAGTGTTAAAGATAGTCAATTTTAACAAGGTACAGGGCCCATCTTGTTTATCTGAAGCCTTGTGCCATTTTCCTTTATTTTGGTGTTCCATATTGCCCTGTCATGCCCTATACTTATTAAAACAATAAAATTCAAGATTAATTTAATTTCAAGTTCATCAGCAAATTTTAGGGCCAGCCAAAATTAATAAGGTAATTCAATGGCTTAAGTTATCAGCTTGGGTATAAAACATACTGTTAATCAACTTCTGTTTATACCTGAGTCTAAGGCAATATATATCTAAACACAAGTAAATAATGCAAAGTTTGATTTGGTTTACTAGTACTACAGTATAAAGATTATGTTTATTGATAAAAATATAAATTAACAGTTAATTCAACGAAGCATTTAATGATATCTCCTGAAATGATTTACAGTCTTTTCGCACAAACCCAACTGTTGATTCTGTATGAATAAAGTGGGTTGTACAAAATCTTTACATTTGACACACTTATATACAGTATACAAATCCTCAATGAATAATCTAAACTCTTGAATTGTTTTTTTCCCCAAGTGTAAAGAAAAATGTTGTGAATATATAATAGATAAACATAATGCATATATGGTATAGAACACTGTCATGGCAATATAAATGTATGAGCAATTATTCCCTTGTTGATTAAAAAAGAAATAAATCATCTCATTCATCACATATAGAAATGTTCATTTGACAAACTACAGGTGGATTCATTATTCTTCATGGGATACCAGTTTTTGGTGGATTTTCTGGGTAAAGGTAAAACATGAATTTAAATGTTCCAATTTTCTTAGGCCATACCATGAATTCAAATATCCATCAAAATATTATGTTTCCTTCAGTCACGAAATTTGTACCCCTAATAATAATGATTCAACAGTATGTGTGGAATCCATATTATTCCTATCCCTTAAAATTGTTGGTCACCATAGAGTACGCCTTTTCTAATTTATTCACACACTAAAAGTGCCCTTTTTTCAATTCAGTGTATGCAATAGTGTTCTTTTTGATGTAGCAACTAAACCCTTTTCAAATCCTGGCTTGAATTGCTGTTTTAGCAAGTTTTTTCCCATTTATTCCTTAGTTTCAAAACATAATATTTGGTTTGTACATGTACTTTCCAAAGAGAAGATTTGTGTAAGGGTGGCTAATAAGAATAAAAAATTCAGATATAATTATTTCATACTATGTAACAGATAATTTGAAGAACTTACTCTGATATATGGACAAATATATGTCCTGATCCATCCTCTGGAACAATAAAACCATGGCCTTTCTGGCGACAGAACTCTTCTACCTTTCCCTTAAAAGTTGGACCTTCCTTTGCTTTTTCTGATCTAAACAAAGTAATTAAATTGTACAAAACAGTTTGTTGTGAATATTTTACGATATAAAAAAAAATTAAGCGATTGATAGATGGCTGCTTAATATCCAGCGGTAAATATTACATGCAGATTATATAATGTTATTTTGATATAATGATATCCTCCTACTTTCTACTATATTAAACCCAAATATGATTTTTAATGTACTAGCTCACAAAGTTATGTCTGTAATAGACATATTATTCTCATTCTGAGCTGAATAATCTTTGCTCTCATTTGTTAATGTTACATGCTTGGTAACCCGAATAATTCAGTCGTTATATTCCACTGCTCTACGATGGCTACATTAACGCCTGAAGGCCTAGTCAATGAAAAATAGTCAAAAAATCATTCGGAATTAGCTCGGGGATTTACCTATCTCGATAACATTTAGCTATTAGCTGATTGGCTCTCTCTCACAGAGAGCACCAATCAAAACCCTGGATTTGTGACACATTTTTATCGTATAAAGAGTTTAGGCCCTTGCGAGTGGGAGAGTCGATCACAGGGAGGGACTGAATTATTCGGGTTACATGCTTGGTGGGGAATCACCAAAATTAAATTTTCAAAGTCTGGTTTGACCCAGCAGGAGATCAAATGACAAAGAAAGCACATGAGGAGATGCTTATATCATTGTACCACTAAGGTGTTAAACATACATTAAAGCAAAAAATCCTGTTGTGTTTCAATTAAATTTATTGGTTAAATTTGTAACAATTTTGAATCAGTTCTCAAGTCATGTACATTTACATTACTTCTTACAAGCTTATTTTTTTGTATGATTTTCTGTTGCATTTCATTTCACCAGTTCAAAATTACTCTGTTCGTTTTTGGAAGCTTTATATCAGAAATACATTTTACTGCAATGAAGATCAAATATGAATAGTTTAGAACAGACAAAGAAAGAAATATTTATTCATGTGTTTTCTTTACTTTAAAAGTCTTTAGAAAGCCTTATTACAATATTTTATATGAAAATTACTTGCTTCTGTAGTGCAATTACACTAGTATTTAATAAGCAAAATTAGTTCACTTTAAATATTGTTCAGGACAAGTTTCTAGAAACAAGTAAATTCATATTGAAAGTATTTTTACAACCTTGTAGACTATCATACGTACTGTGAATATGTCCTTGTTCGTCGAGTTGGTATAGGACTAGGTATAAGGAATTTGTGTTGTCCTATGGGAGAACCTGCAATTACAGCATTGTTAGCAGCTTGACTCTGTGGAAGTTCACCAGACATTCTTCTATGTATCTGAAACACAGAAAACAAGGAACTTGTTAACTATCTACCTGTTATGATTTGGAATGTACTTTCAACACTGTAATGAGAGTTATAAACATACTTTATATATATTTATAAAGATTCATGCAATATTTTGCTAGAAAAACTATCTTTATCAAGTTTTCTGCTTTCCTGATGTTAAAACAAATGCTAATATAAAAGTTTGCAGCTTATCTTACTGTGTTAGAGTAATGTAAAATAAATTGCAACTAAATGTCAGAACATTATTACTCTCAGATATAATTGTGATATATCAAAAGATGTTGCAAACATGTGTTACGTAATGTTTTTAAAAACAATATTGTCAAATCAGTTAAATGTTCAAGTTATTACTAGAAATATACCCTAATTTTTTTTTTATGATATAACCTTTAACAGACATATATTTTTTTTTGGCCTAAATAAAATGAAAATGTTACTTTTTTTCATTTCTGTTAATGCATATATGTATAAAATGCAGGCTTTGTCTATTTAATGATATAGCAAAGATGGCATTACAAAAATTACATCACCTTGCAAATGCGAAAGGTGTATCAATCTAATATCGTGTGATTACCACAATGCCATCCAAAAATTCTGGATAACACCGAGTCCAAAATTAATGTCTTACTGGATAAAATGAGTGCTTTTGGACTTGGCAAGGACAAAACTTATCTTTGGGTATTATTGTAACCTGTAAATAAGGGTCTTGTTTATGTGTGCTTGCCTTAAATGCAGGCATTTCTGGGTTCATACCATGTTAAAGCCTAACAAATTTTAAAACAACATTTTGATAAAAAAGATGAATTCAAAGTAAGCATACATTAGTTGTCTTGGTGTCAACATAGCGTATAATTCAGTTTGGTTGAAATGTCTTTGACAGGACTATAACCTAATAAGCTAACATGTTAATTGTATACACACAACTCAGTGTCAATCTAAAATCAAGGTCTTTTGTTATTCCACTGATCAAGATTATAAAAGTTGGAGTGTTGAGGTCTAATACACATACCTGAGAGTTTGTCAGCATTCTGAATTAACAATGTTTTTCTTTTTTGGCAATTTTAAGAATTCTAACTAGCTAATATTTAGCAAAACCACCCCAAACAATACAACAATCATCAACTGAAAGATCATGCATCCTCCTTATGATATTAAATGGTGTACAAGGGTAAAACAAGTCAGAATTATTTCCAACCAGTTTCCAGTTAAATTTTGTTTTGATTTTTTTCATTGTACCAGTATATTTGTACAATTACCTAGTTAACCAAACACTAACAAATGTATATTATTGATTGATTAATTAAAAATAAGTGTAATTGTTCATCAACATTTTGTATTTATTTGCAATAACAAAATGTGCATTTATTACTGGCTATATATTCATGCATAACATGTGAACTCTCTGTACTCTTTTGATGCAATTCAAAGTCCATTTACTCAGTTAAATGGTGATTGTGTAATCAGACAGATCTGTAAATGGTTTGTTGATTTGACAATTACCAGTAGTCTCATTAAAGAAATAAAATGAGTCTTTGTTGATTGATAATATGCAAGTATATTTCATATAGGAAGGTAACATTTTTTATGTAAAAAGAATTTTGTTGTTGCATCAAACATTTTCCCTTTTATTAAGATAATAAATACAAATCTCTCATAATAACATTTCTTGATATTTTTTCCCAAATTCAGTTTTTTTATGGGTTCAAGAACAAAGGTTCCATTTAAAAAAAGAATAAATGGAGAATGTGTCCCCATGGACACAGATGATGCCCCCTCTTGCATACATTATAAAGGGACATAACTCAAGGACTATAAAAGTGATACTACCCAAATTTGTACGTGATCTGAGTTTTGTGGTAATAAGTATTGTGTATAGGTCTCATAATGTTTGGTTGGGACAAACTTAAGTTACAGAACAGAAACTAAAAATTTTGCAATTTTTCGATTTTTAAAGGGCAAAACTCGATAATGATTAAAGTGACGCCACCAAAATTCAACTTGATCTGTATTTTGTGGTAATAAGCATTGTGTAAAAGTTTCATAACATTTGGTTGAGGCAACTTAAGTTAGAGAATTGAAACTAAAAATTTTGCATTGTTTTCCATTTATTAAGGGTCATAACTTGTGAATGGTTAAAGTGACCCCACCAAATTTCAAACTTGATCTGTGTTTTGTGGTAATAAGCATTGTGTATAAGTTTCATAATATTTGGTTGAGGCAAACTCAAGTTAGAGAACGGAAACTAAAAATTTTGCAATTTTTCCATTTATAAAGGGGCATAACTATAGAACAGTTAAAGTGACACCACCAAAATTCACCATTTATAAAGGGGCATAACTCTAGAACAGTTAAAGTGACACCACCAAAATTCAGACTTGATCTGTGTTTTAAGGTAATAAGCATTGTGCATAAGTTTCATAACCTTTGATTGAGGCAAACTTAAGTTAGAGAACTGACTAAAAATTTTGTAATTTTTCCATTTATAAAGGGGCATAACTCTAGAACGGTTAAAGTGACGCCACCAAAATTCAAACTTGATCTGTGTTTTGTGGTAATAAGCATTGTGTATAAGTATCATAACATTTGGTTGAAGCAAACTTAAGTTAAAGAACAGAAACTACAAAAATGTAAAAATTTTGCAATTTTTCCATTTATACAAGGGCATAACTCTAGAACAGTTAAAGTGACGCCACCAAAATTCAAACTTGATCTGTGTTTTGTGGTAATCAGCATTGTGTATAAGTTTCATAAGATTTCGTTGAGGCAAACTTAAGTTAGAGAACGGAAACTAAAAATTTTGCAATTTTTCTATATATAAAGGAGCATAACTCTAGAACAGTTAAAGTGACGCCACCAAAATTCAAACTTGATCTGGGTTTTGTGGTAATAAGCATTGTGTATAAATTTCATAACATTTGGTTGAGGCAAACTCAAGTTAGAGAACAGAAACCAATTTTGGGACGTACTTAAAAATTTAATTCAGTAGAAGAAGAAAAAAATCAATCCAATAGCTATTTTCTTTATGCTTTTTCTTTCTTCGATTTATTCCCAACCTGTTAAAATTGGGCTTTTTCTAGGATAAATTACAGATCACGGTTAAAAAAAAAATTCAACACAATTGTTGATAAAAACGTTCATGAGAGTTTAGGGAGCTACCATTTGATTTCTATGGGGGCTAGGATGAAAAATCTTGTCCTGCAAAATCTTGTCCTGCATTTTTTTTAGTTTATCTTGATTTTTTTTTACATAAATTGTCATCCTGCCTTTTTTTTTTGCCAAGTTGCTCATCCTGCCTTTTTTTTTTTACTCAGAACTCCTGTCCTGCCTTTTTTTTTTTCAAATTTCATCCTAGCCACCCCAACCCCCCCATAAAAATCAAATGGTAGCTCCCTTAATTCTCTAAACATACAGCTGCTTGCATCAGAGAGTAGCTCTTTGATCTACTTTGAACCATTTCATTTAATAGAGATCGAAACAAGCATGAGAGTATTGCATGGCAATATATAGTCCCCTACTGGATAAAGAATTAATTGTACTGGAACAAAATGCTAACTTAATCTATAACTTGTCATGGTGTAAAATTTTATAACAAATATCAAGTCAATATCTTCAAGCATGACAAAAAAAAAGTGTGGAAAACTGATTATTTCTTTGAATTTTCTTAGTCCAAGGACATAACTCTGCACAAAATAATCAGACCGAAACAAAATTTGAACTTGGTCTGTAACTTGTCATGATAAAACTATATACCAATTATCAAATCAATACCTTCAAGCATGACAAAAAAAGTGTGAAAAACTGATTATTTGAGTGAATTTTCTAAGTCCAAGGACCATAACTCTGCACAAGATTATCAGACAGGAACAAAATTTGAACTTGATCTGTAACTTGTCATGATAAAACAATATACAAATTATCAAATCAATATCTTCAAGCATGAAGAAAATCAAAGAGCTGATTGCTCTGAGGTGGAAGAAGATACATAAAAAGTAACTTGAATTACCATAAAAGCAGCCCTATCAACCAAGCCTGCTCTGTCCCAGTATCATGATTATTGCTTTCGACATATTTTTCTTCCAAAAATAATAATACTCATAACTCAACCAAAACTCACTATACTAAACATAAAAATCTGCAAAATCTGCAAATACTGTTGATTCAAATTAAATTTTCTATAACTAAATTCCATACATTCGTCTCAGCATGGTCAAATTGATGCAATGCAACTTCGCCAAGCAATTATAACAGTATGTGATTTGGTTTCACTTGAAAGTTTTCTGTCAAAGGTAGATAGTAAACTTAAAAAAAAAAAAAAAATTTGCCACCAAGATTTTAGTCAAGTTTGCTTAAACAAGGGTTTTCATTATAAACATATACTAGTATTGACAAGTTCTTAATATAACCAATGCAGATATGTGTCAGGCCAAGGATTGGGTTTGGGGCACTTGTTAGCATTTAAAACTGTTCATTTTCTGTAAGCATGGTTAGTGCTCGACCCATATCTTATTTGTTTTTCATTTTTACACAAAAGTATGAGGGTAGGAATACCTTTTTCGGTCAGGAGTCACACAGCCCTTTTCTGAAATTTTTCATGAAAATAAAAGTATTGACAGCAACTGATTACTGGTTCCGTACTAGAGCCTTGATAATGGGTGTACCTTAATTATGAATAACGGTAAAGAGCTAGACTATTAGTTGTTAAATCCCGTTTTTGATCACTTATAAAACTTTGAAACATAAGACAATAAAGGCAATCATTGGGGACATTCCGACAATGACCGACATGAAAACTATGTACTTTCGAAATGGAATCAGTCAACTGACATTAGTTTGTTCATTGATATTTCTGTCAACTGATGGTGCATTGTTTGATGTGTAAAACACCATCAGATTCAAGTGTGCGAATGACTCTTTATTGTCGCATATAACATACTAAAATATTCTAACTTTCGTTTTAAAAAAAACACATGCTGTCTAAAACCGGAATATGACTTGATTGCATTAATATCTGAACACAGACGGAACAACTAAATCCATGTATTTTTTTAAGCATCCTTGATTTGAAGTCGTACTTGACTCTAACACAAGATGGATTGTATGAATATATGACAATTTTGTTTATCATTATTTTGAAACTTCCAGATACACAATTAAATTTCCCATTTGTGCACATGCGCAGATACGTAACCAACGTGGTTTAGAGTATGACCTATTAATGCTCCGGCCAAAACAAGCAATCAACTTTTATTATTTCCATGTGTTTTCAGGAACTTTGAGAATGTATACCATATAAATATCTGAATAAGTTGTATTAAACTTTAATACCCATTATATTACTATGTTTTTAATAAAAGCGAGGACGTATAATACGTTCTTGATAAAAGTAAGCAGAAGGAACCCAGGGCGAACGGGGAATCAACGGATTCTATGAGCGAACGTACTCAGGGCGAACGGACCAAGGGCAAACATGTGATCAGGGCGAAACCGACCGGATACCAAATTCATGCATGCGTATTACTAAATCTACTTTTAAAACATCCGGTTACAAGTAAACAAATAACATTCATGTAAGATGAAGATGAAATCTAATATTTTACATAAATAAAAGGGTAGATATTAAAACATTAAAACATGAGAAATTATAACACTAACGATAGTGATTGTTTTTCAAGCCTAACTAATAAATTAAATGATGCATATGCTTAGATCATGTGTAAACATTGGTGTCAAGATATGGCACGGAAGTTATTATGAAATTGTAAAGCACAGAAAGGGATACGGCAACACTCCTGGTGACGGTTCAATGATTTTACTGTCGGCAGTAAAGGCTTTCAGAAGACTTGAAAGTCTTCTTCCACCAAAAAGTGTGGAAAACTGATTTGCCGGACTGACGGATAGACAGACGGATGGAGTGCAAACCTAAAGTCCCCTTTCGACTTCGTCGGTAGGGGACTAATTAGATGTGGTATGATTGCCAACGAGACAACTCTCCACAAGAGACCAAATGACACAGAAACAACTATAGGTCACCGTACGTCCTTCAACAATGAGCAAAACCCATACTGCATGGTCAGCTATAAAAAGCCCAAAAAATGAAAAATTTAAAACAATTCACAAGACACATGAGAAAACTAATGGCCTAATTCATGTACAAAAGAATGAACACATAACAATAGAAGAATTAACAAGAAGAGAACTCAATATAAAAGTGAATAAAAAATCTTTCAATTCAGTTATCCTGTCTTTGACACACGCACAGTATCCCTAATAATGGATTCTGCCATGTTGATTTAATCATTGTCATGTCAGACCTTTCAATGCAAAAATGAACCAAATTTTATCAAGTTGTATTTTTAACCCTCTTGCTGCCGGAGGGACACATGTCCATACCGGTTGTGCTGGAGGAACACATATGTCCATGTTTTAATTTATTCAAGCTTCTCATCATTGCTGTATATCTTTCAAATTAAATCCTGGAGATTGAACAGGTTAAATTTTTCTAGTTTGGCTCAATTGGTTAAAGCGCTGTCTTTAGATCCTGAGATTGAGGGTTTGAATCCTGCTGGTACCATCCATGGATTTTCACATTATTAGTCATTATATTATTTAACAACTATGCGACATATTTTCATCAACAAATAATGTATAGATGATGTTACCAGCAATGCTGTTGAGTGTTGTCTTGTTGAGGATGAAGCTAGAGTACTTTTTTGGAGGTTGGGTTTGGTTTTTCATGTTTAGTTAGTTGTAGATCGCAGTTTTACAATTTATATCACAAAAGTGATAATTGTTGATATACAGAAAATTTAAATGGTGAATTAAGTGTAGAAAAATAGAGAAAACATACAAATAGATGTTTACAACAAAAATCTCATGCGGTTTGAACAGAGTTGCCTCCCCAAAATTATTTACTGTTTAATCTCGAAACTAAATTTTTTAGCATTGGAATAATCTATATTTGTTCTATATGATTTGTTAGACTTTATTAATAACACTGAGAATTCTATAAGACAATAAATACTCTGAGAACGGATTGGTCAAAGTGTTAGTAATAGCCTCAACACTAAAGACAGTATCTACAAAACGTTTGAGGTAAGGAATATTTTGTGGGTTACACTAATGTCCTGACAATGTCCTGACAAAGTCCTGACCGATATGAAAATGCTAAATACTTTTTGTTATTGAAAGGATTGACTTTAAATTTGGAACCAAGCAAGATGACAACATTTCTGAAATAAATACAAGAAAAATTTTAAAATATATTTGTAAGAGTTAGAAAACTTGACCTGACCAACTTAGACATTGTCCTGACGAATGTCCTGACCGATATGAAAATGCTAAATACTTTTTTTTATTATTGAAAGGATTGACTTTAAATTTGGAACCAAGCAAGATGACAATATTTCTGAAATAAATAAAAGAAAAAAAGAAAAAAAAAATGTTTAAGAGTTAGAAAACTTGACCTGCACAACTTCGACTTTGTACTGACTAATGTCCTGACGGATATGAAACTGCTAAATACTTTTTTTATTTTTAACAGGATTGACTTCAAATTTGAAATCAAGCAAGTTAATAACATTTATTTAATTATTGTTTGAAAAAAAAAATTGGAAAAACAATATTTTAAGGTTAAAAAACTTGACCTGACCAACAACGACTTTGCCGTGACTAATGTCCTGTCCAATATAAAATGCTAAATACATTTGATTGACTTCTTATTTGAAACCAAGTCAAACTCTCAAGTTTTTTTTTAACTTTAATATCATAAACAAATTGAAAAAATATTTCAAAGGTAATAACAATTTGACCTGACCACCATCAACTTTACCAAACTTAATACACAAACAAAAACGTTATAAGGTCTTACCGTATATTATCATTGAAATAATATCTATCCAATCCATAAACACAACATCAAAGCAAATAAATATTGTTAAATGAAAGATAGGGAAATATGAGTACAGGTTGATGACTGTGAGTATTGTTTACCCTCCTTTCACAACCCTATTTGTTAATTTGATTAAGTGCAAGTAAAGAAATTAATTACTGGATTATCAAACCCAATTTAATAATTATGAAAACTACCTATAATAACGATGTTAATTATTTTAATAACTAAGTAAATGCAAAGTGTTTTTCCTAGATGCAAGAATTCACATTTTAACGTTTAATATTAAAATTGTGTATACTTTTTCATTTCTTTGTGATTCTAACTTAATTTTAATTTGTATGCTTGTATTTACATATCATTTTCAAACAAAACGAAGCCCATGTCCTGCCTTTACATGACATTTATAATCACAATAACTAAATAAACAATTAAAAATAAGTAATAGATAGGTAAGTAAACATTACAATTTGTGATTACAGTAATTAATATATAGCTTAACCCTTTGATTAAACTTTATTTGTTATTGTTACCTTCTTTGTTTTAATTCTTGCATCTAAGAAAAAACTTTTCATTTACTTAGTTAGTAAAATCATTATCATAGGTAGCTTTTATAATTATTTAATTGGGTTTAATAATGCAGTAATTAGTTTCATTATTTGCACCAAGGATTTGCATACTATATAAATAAAACCTTGCTTGCACTTAGTCAAATTAACAAATAGGGTAATTATGAAAGGAGGGGTAAACAATACTCACAGTCAGCAACCTGTACTCATATTTCCCCTATCTTTTCATTTAACAATATTTATTTGCTTTTGATGTTGTGTTTAATGGATAGGATATATATATATAATAATTTCAATGATAATATACGGTAAGACCTTATAACGCTTATGTTTGTGCATTAAGTTTGGTAAAGTTGATGGTGGTCAGGTCAAATTGTATTACCTTTGAAATATTGTTTTTCAATTTGTTTATGATATTAAAGTAAAAAAAACTTGAGAGTTTGACTTGTTTCAAATAAGAAGTCAATCATACCCATAATAAAATGTAATTAGCATTTTATATTGGTCAGGACATTAGTCACGGCAAAGTCGATGTTGGTCAGGTCAAGT
Source organism: Mytilus coruscus (assembly GCA_017311375.1). Taxonomy (NCBI): domain Eukaryota; kingdom Metazoa; phylum Mollusca; class Bivalvia; order Mytilida; family Mytilidae; genus Mytilus; species Mytilus coruscus. The sequence goes on along the minus strand of CM029602.1, from coordinate 95,763,344 downwards.
TTTTTAACCTTAAAATATTTTTTTTACATTTTTTTTCAAATAATAATTAAATAAATGTTATTAACTTGCTTGATTTCAAATTTGAAGTCAATCCTGTTAAAAATAAAAAAAGTATTTAGCATTTTCATGTCGGTCAGGACATTAGTCAACAACAGTTAAAATTGGTCAGGTCAAGTTTTCTAACTCTTAAAAATATTTTTTAAATTTTTTCTTGTATTTATTTCAGAAATGTTGTCATCTTGCTTGGTTCCAAATTTAAAGTCAATCCTTTCAATAATAAAAAGTATTTAGCATTTTCATATCTGTCAGGACAATCGTCAGGACAATGTCTAAGTTGGTCAGGTCAAGTTTTCTAACTCTTACAAATATATTTTAAATTTTTTCTTGTATTTATTTCAGAAATGTTGTCATCTTGCTTGGTTCCAAATTTAAAGTCAATCCTTTCAATAATAAAAAGTATTTAGCATTTTCATATCTGTCAGGACAATCGTCAGGACAATGTCTAAGTTGGTCAGGTCAAGTTTTCTAACTCTTACAAATATATTTTTAAATTTTTTCTTGTATTTATTTCAGAAATGTTGTCATCTTGCTTGGTTCCAAATTTAAAGTCAATCCTTTCAATAACAAAAAGTATTTAGCATTTTCATATCGGTCAGGACTTTGTCAGGACATTGTCAGGACATTAGTGTAACCCATATTTTGTTCCAAGCGTCCAAAGTACAGAAATATAAAACACAAAACCAGAAAAATTGGAAAGAATGAGTTCTTCTATTTTAAAAAGAAGTTTAGAGCTTTTCAACGAGGACGACGACGTAGGAAGAGGTATTTTCAATTTCAGTTTTGTAAAAAATATAATAATTATTACCCAGAAATAACCCAGAAAAAGGCAATAAAGTTATTCCGGGTCTAGCAACGTGTAAATTACTATAGAGACATGATAAATATGTCTCTGATCTGTATCTCTTGAGATTTCATTAAGTATGCTTGGAAACAGTGTTTTATGCACAGAGATTCAATTTTAGTGTTTTAAGGTTGGTTTTATTGTAGTGGAATTCAAGTAATATGAGGCATGCATTACCTGTGAAACTGAAAGGGGACGAAGTTTGTATGAATTATTTTTTTTGTAACTTCAAAATCTGTTGAAAAAGAAATGGAAATACCGTCACGTTTCCGATTTTGGTTCTGTTGTAAGGGATTTTACTTGTGACGTTATTTAAGTTATGACGTCATGTTCAATGTAAACAAAGAAACGCGATCATCAGGTAACGTTTATTCATATTAAAGACAAAGAATTATTAAAAATGAAATTGGTATTGTGTTCCTTGAGTTCCTATATTTTATTAGACTACTCAACAGGGGCGGATCCAGCCATTTTAAAAAGGGGGAGTTCCCAACCCAGGATAAAGGGGGGGGGTTCCAACTATATGTCCCCATTCAAATGCATTGATCGTCCAAAAAAAAAAGGGGGGTTCCAATCCCCGGAACCCCCCCTCTGGATCCGCCACTGCTCAAGGTCTCATGACAACGAGACCGGAAGAAGGAAGTAGATTTCTGCGCAAATGCGGGAATTAAAAAAAGAGACAAAAAAAAAAAGTTAACGATTTTGAGTTCATTCGTACAATGAAAAATTTTGGGAAATTTTCCTGATTTTTTTTTTTTTTTTTTTTTATTGATTTTTCTACTGTAATAGGGGACTTCGTTCGTCCCCTTAATAACCAATTGCAGCATTCATCAACATTTCACAGTAAGACCACAGAAAAGACATACAAGATCTTCTGCAATGTCAACTGCAAAAGCTCAAACATGATTTACGTTCTTGAGTGTCCTATATGTGGTCTCCAATATGTTGGTGAATCTATGCAGCCATTTCACAAACGCCTTAATGGCCACAGGAGTGACCTCACAAAAAACGTATATTCCTGTCAGCCAACACTTCAGGTTACCAGATCACAATCTGAAAGATTTTGATCACATGAAGATCCTTGTGATCGAACAGGATTGTACATGGCAAAATAGGCAAAGAGAGAATCGGAGAAGTTTTGGATAAAACACTGGGTGTCCTCCATCCAGATGGAATCAATAGAAAGAAATAATTAAATTTACAGTCTAATGTTTATATTATGATATTCAGGATTTTGGATTAAAATCAATCTACCAAAACTTACCTGTATTATTACTGATCTATGTTTACTATTTTACACCTTATAAATTATATATCAGTATTGTTAAAACTTTTAACACTGAGGAAGGCCATTTGTTAAGCGAAATATTTGTCAACACGATTTAATAACAACATCTTCGTATAATACCATCTTATATTAGTATCGTTGTGCAAATTTTAGACTTATATATATATATATATATATATATATATACTGAGTCTAAAGATTGTGTAACAATACCGATAAATAGATGGAAAACAAAACACTAAAAGTGTTGAATATCATCGCACAAAAATGGAAAACTGAACAGATGATATAAATTATACAATAATTGCAAATATTTCGCTCAACAAATGGCCTTCCTCAGTGTTAAAAGTTTTAACAATACTGATATATAATGTATAAGGTGTAAACATAGATCAGTAATAATACAGGTAAGTTTTTTCGATTGATTTTAATCCAAAATCCTGAATATCATAATATAAACATTAGACTGTAAATTTAATTATTTCTTTCTATTGATTCCATCTGGATGGAGGACACCCAGTGTTTTTATCCAAAACTTCTCCCGTTTCTCTTTGCCTATTTTGCCATGTACAATCGTGTTCGATCACAAGGATCTTCATGTGATCAAAATCTTTCAGATTGTGATGTGGTAACCTGAAGTGTTGGCTGACAGGAATATCGTTTTTTTGTAAGGTCACTCCTGTGGCCATTAAGGCGTTGTGAAATGGCTGCATAGACTCACCAACATATTGGAGACCACATATAGGACACTTAAGAACGTAAATCACGTTTGAGCTTTTGCAGTTGACATTGCAGAAGATCTTGTATGTCTTTTCTGTGGTCTTACTGTGAAATGTTGATGAATGCTGCAATTGGTTGCAACATTTGCAGCGCTTATCCCCACAAGGCTGGCAATTACCTACAGTATGGTTAGGTTTGGAAAGGTCAGCACGGACAAGTATATTTCTCAGGCTGTTAGGTTGTTTGAAGGCAATCATGGGAGGCTCAGGAAAGATTTTGTATAACTTAGAATGTTTCTCGATTGCTGTCCAATGATCACGAATGGTCTTGAAACTATTTCTCAGGCATGGATGGTAAGTGAGCACACATGGGATTCTTTTACTTTTCTGTTTTTCTTTGTAAGTTAGCAGACTGCTTCTGGGGATGGATTCGCTTTTGAAAACTATTTTTGATGTTTTGTGTTTATATTCCTTCTTTTCAAATGTCCTTTGAGCTGCCCGAGACATTGTTTTGCATTGTCTTCAGAGGAACAGATTCGCCTTATTCTGAGAGCTTGGCTGTATGGAATGCTCTTCGTGCAGTGTGGAGGATGGCAACTTTCAGGCGACGAGTATTGATGAGTATCTGTAGGTTTAGAGTATATATCTGTGTTTATTATACATGCAGAGAGGGTGCTAGATGTATCAAGGAAGTTTATAGTGGAATTAGATGTTTCATGGGTGAATTTGATGGTAGGGTGTTGATTGTTAGCATTTGTTATAAAAGTTTGAGCCTGAGATATATACTTGTCCGTGCTGACCTTTCCAAACCTAACCATACTGTAGGTAATTGCCAGCCTTGTGGGGATAAGCGCTGCAAATGTTGCAACCAATTGCAGCATTCATCAACATTTCACAGTAAGACCACAGAAAAGACATACAAGATCTTCTGCAATGTCAACTGCCAAAGCTCAAACGTGATTTACATTCTTGAGTGTCCTATATGTGGTCTCCAATATGTTGGTGAATCTATGCAGCCATTTCACAAACGCCTTAATGGCCACAGGAGTGACCTCACAAAAAACGATATTCCTGTCAGCCAACACTTCAGGTTACCAGATCACAATCTGAAAGATTTTGATCACATGAAGATCCTTGTGATCGAACAGGATTGTACATGGCAAAATAGGCAAAGAGAGAATCGGGAGAAGTTTTGGATAAAAACACTGGGTGTCCTCCATCCAGATGGAATCAATAGAAAGAAATAATTAAATTTACAGTCTAATGTTTATATTATGATATTCAGGATTTTGGATTAAAATCAATCGACCAAAACTTACCTGTATTATTACTGATCTATGTTTACACCTTATAAATTATATATCAGTATTGTTAAAACTTTTAACACTGAGGAAGGCCATTTGTTGAGCCGAAATATTTGCAATTATTGTATAATTTATATCATCTGTTCAGTCTTTCCATCTTTGTGCGATGATATTCAACACTTTTTAATGTTTTGTTTTCCATCTATTTATCGGTATTGTTAAATAAAAACTGCACTTTTTATACGTGTGCATGTAAAACAAATTTCTTTGTAGAGGGGTCTAAATACAGCACAAACAACATTTTCCAAAAGACCAAAAAGTGAAAAAGTATATCTTAACAAAACGCATTTGACTAACAGGTCGAACAACTGATATTCTTAAAGCCTGCTGACTGCCATTGCCGATTGCCAAATAAATTGATCACTAGTTTTATTGAAATGGATCTTCATATTAATTTAATACCAAACAGAAAACAAAAAAACTTGCGGAAAAGTTTGTAAATTACAAACATGAGGTGCAAATATTTGTACACCATATCTGGATTTCGACAATTAATGTCTCTTCAGTGATGTTAGGGATCGAAAGGGTATTTGGAAGGCCATATAATTTATCTCAATTTAGGATTGACTCTTGAATTTTAAAGAGCTGGAATTGGATGAACGGATCATATAAACCCGAGGAAAAAATATAATACAAGCCCAAACGAAAAAATATAAACAAGTCTAAATTGAAAACAACGTTCAAACCTATGATTGCGTTGGATAAAAACCACACTTTTTATACGTGTGCATGTCAAACAAATTTCTTTGTAGAGGGGTCTAAATACAGCACAAACAACATTTTCCAAAAGACCAAAAAGTGAAAAAAGTATATTTTAACAAAACGCATTTGACTAACAGGTCGAACAACTGATGTTCTTAAACCATGTTGACTGCCATTGGTGATTGCCAAACAAATTGATCACTAGTTTTAACGGAATGGATCTTCATATTAATTTAATACCAAACAGAAAACAATAAACTTGCGAAAAAGATTGTATACGTACCACAAACAGGAGGTGCAAAAATTTGTACACCATATCCGGATTTCGACAATTAATGTCTCTTCAGTGATGTTAGGGATCGAAACGGTATTTGGAAGGCCATATAATTCATCTCAATTTAGGATAGACTCTTGAATTTTTATAATAAAGAGCTGGAATTGGATGAACGGATCATATAAACCAGAGGGAAAATATAATACAAGCCCAAACGAAAAAATATAAACAAGTCTAAATTGAAAACAACGTTCAAACCTATGATTGCGTTGGATAAAAACCACACTTTTTATACGTGTGCATTAAAAACAAATTTCTTTGTAGAGGGGTCTAAATACAGCACAAACAACATTTTCCAAAAGACCAAAAAGTGAAAAAGAATATTTGAACAAAACGCATTTGACTAACAGGTCGAAACAACTGACGTTCTTAAACCGTGCTGACTGCCATTGGCGATTGCCAAATAAATTGATCACTAGTTTTAACGGAATGGATCTTCATATTAATTTAATACCAAACAGAAAACAATATCATGCCGTCGTCGTCGTCATCTGAACACATTTGGTTTCAGGACAATAACTTAAGTTTAAGCAATGGATCTCTATGAAATTTTACCAAAAGGTTCAATACCACTAAAGAAAGGTTGGGATTGTTTTTGGGGGTGATGGTCCCAACCGTGTAGGAATTAGGGGCCAAAAAGGGGCCCAAAACAAGCAATTTACTAGTTTCAGGACAATAACTTGTGTATAAGTATATTGGTTGCTCTGAAATTGTACCACAAGGTTCAATACCTTAAGTCAAAGGTTGGGAGTCATTTTGGGGTAATTGTGTAAACCGTTCAGGAATTAGGGGCCAAAAAGGGTCTACAACAAGCATTTTTCTAGTTTTCAGACAATAACTTGTGTGTAAGTGTATTGATGTCTCTAAAAATGTACCACATTTTACAAAAAGAAAATTTTCTTCAAATGTTATTTTTGTTTGGAAAAGGGGTAAAGGTAAAAAAAATTATTGGGGTGGGGGAGGGGTGTTGTCAATTTTTTTTTCTTCAAGATTTAAAAATTGTCAATTTTCCAAAGAAAAATTGGAGGTCACAATTGCTAATTCTTTGTATATAGTCTGAAAACAGATTTACTAAGTATTGTGCAACAGCACAGTGTATTGCACAAAAGCAAGACATCTTCAATTGAATATAAATTCAAATCATATAACCAATTTTAAGTTCTTTGACTACATTTATTCTGTGTCAGAAATCTATAATGTGTCAAATATTTAATTACAATCCAAACTCAGACCTGTATCAAGCTTGAATATTGTGTCCATTTTTGCCCCAACTGTTTAGGGTTGGACCTTTGCAGTCCTATCCAGCTGTGCTTGGCAAAGCAGTTTATTTGAATTGATCCACATTGAGGCCCAAAGGGTCGAAAATCAAACTTTGTTAGATTTCATCAAAAATTGAATTCTTGGGGTTCTTTGATATGCTCAATCTAACCATATATTTATATTTTAGATATTAGACCATGATAGGTAAATGTGCAATTTGAAATTCTTAAGTTCTTAGACCACATCCATTCTGTGTCAGAAACCAGATTATAATTTTAGAGAAAAAATTATGTATAAATATAGATTGAAATTTACTGTTCACTATTAGATATTTTGAAAAATAATTTAAGGTAAGTTTTATAGATTTTTAAAGACATTGTATTAATGATGAATGATCTTTTGGAAATTATTTTTTCATTTTTTGATAGTATATTTTGAAGAATTTTGTGGTAGGTTTGTTTGTTATTCTGTATAAATTAATTTTCAGATATATACATACATATATATATATATATTTTTGATGAATGTAACCCCTTTAAAAACTAAACAATTATTGTCCATTTATAAATAAATTAATTAAATCTTGGTGTACTTGGATGTGCTGAATCTAATCGTGTATTTATATTTTGGAGATTGGATGGACCATAACAGGTAAAAGTCCAATTTCAAATTTTTAGTTCTTTGACCACATTCATTCTGTGTCAGAAACCTATGCTGTGTCAAATATTTAATCACAATCCAAATTCAGAGCTGTATCAAGCTTGAATGTAGTGCATATTTGCCCCAACTGTTTAGGGTTCAACCTCTGTGGTCGTATCAAGCTGCGCCCCTTGGAGCATATTGTAATTTGAATAAATTTTAGTATGATTTAAATCTAATATGACAATTTTGTTAGGAATCTGGGAGTGTTCTTTGATAAGACCTTGAGTATGGAACAGCAGGTAACAGCTGTCTCAAAATCATGTTACCACCAGATTCGAACCATCAGAAACATTAGATCATATATCACTGAAAATGCGTGTAAGACACTAGTCTGCTCTCTTGTCACCTCCAGATTAGACTATGGGAACGCTTTGTTATATAATGTAAACTCTTCCACTATAGCAAGACTGCAACGCGTTCAAAACACAGCAGCTAGACTTATCACAAGAAAAAGGAAGTTTGACTCCATAACACCTGTTCTGATGCAGCTGCATTGGCTCCCCGTGCAATACCGATCACATTTTAAACTTTTACTTTACTTTTTTAAGGCATTACACGATAAAGCACCTAAATATTTGGAAGAACTGATTGTACCGTACGCTCCTATTAGAACACTTCGGTCAGAAACCAAGAGATGTCCGCACTAAAACATACGGTGAAAGGCGATTCAACCAAGCTGGAGCTACATTGTGGAATGACCTACCAATTCATTTACGGAAAGAACAATCGCTTCCTCGTTTTAAAAAAGGTTTAAAGACACATATTTTTAGACTGGCGTACTGTGATGTGTAAGACCTGTGATATTTATTTATTATTCTAACAGTTTAAGTGATAGGGCCTTTTTATTTTTATTTTATTTAAATTTTTAATTTTTAGTTTTAAAGTTTTTATTTAAGAGACAGTTTTATTTATTTTTTCTCTGTGTTTTACTGGTTAAATTTCTACCTTATATTTTCTCTTAGCTAAGTGAATAAATCCTTTAATGCAAATTTTTCTAGGTTTTACTTGTGTATATACCGTAGGGAATGTAAATTTTATTTTGGTTAACTGCTATATTCTAATATGTTTTTATGGTATTCATTGTGATATATATTTCCCTTTCAATGCTTTTAATTTACATCATTATTCTATTTAATTTCTGTTTCATTCTTATGTTCACATATATATATATATATATATATACAACTCGTCTAAACATCAACCCAACAATGTTAGATCTGTAAATTTGCTTTTGCAAATTTTTGTTCTTCCTCGCGAATTGAACCCATGCTACTGAGATATCGTGACACCAAATCGCCTGCACTGTAGCCGTCCCGCTAGACCACACGACCACCTGGGCTTCATAAAATGAAGCTTTCGGTGGCGGGTGTTACCTTTCCACGTCAGTTTTAATCTAGTCGTACTACAGTACATGATATATAAGGCATGGAGATGTTATTTTACAGATCAGCTAAATTATCTATAGTAAAGGATCCTACAAATTAATGTAAGATACAGTCACAGAAAATAATTATATTTATAAGTACGTTTGAGCCAGTGACAACTCTACAACAGATTGATCCATCGGATCACCAGCAGTGATGGTGATACATGGCTGTGTACATTATGTATATACAACTCGTCTAAACATCAACCCAACAATGTTAGATCTGTAAATTTGCTTTGCAAATTTTTGTTCTTCCTCGCCGGATTTGAACCCATGCTACTGAGATATCGTGACACCAAATCGCTTGCACTGTATATATATATATATATATATATATTTGCTATTATTGTATGCATTGTGATATATATTTTCTTTCAATTTTATATGCTAAGCGCTTAGAGTATTATGTTTATTAAATAGGCACTATATAAAAGCTATGTAATAAATAATAAAATAAATAAACAATTTGGGTCAAATGGGTGAACATGATTTTGACAACTAATGCCGTTTAAAGTTTCAGCTTTTTGATTTTTTCACTTTACAGGTAATCCAAAAAAAAAGGTAAAAGCTTCAAGTACTGGTAAAACCTACTCCGAGAAAGGAAGGTACACGAAAAAGACAAACCCTAAAAAGAAAAGACATAACAAAGATGGTAATTAAAATTTTCTTTCATATGTATATATAATTACAGATTAAATAAAGTAGTGTCCAATATACATGATTCTGTTGATGGTAAATTAGAAAAAATATGTAGATCATATAGCTATTTGAAGTACATGGATTTTTGTTAACCAGAACATGTAAATTATGATAACTAAAGCTTGTGTCCAAAAGAAGAATAAAAACATATTTAGGACATAAACTTTATATTACAAGATTTGAAATTCTGTTAAAACGACTACCTTGACATATTGAATGATTGTTTAAAAACAGTGCAGATTGCTATTGACATACATTTTTACTTTTTTGTGCCTGTCCCAAGTCAGGAGCCTCTGGCCTTTGTTAGTCTTGTATGTTTTTTAATTTTAGTTCATTTATATGTTTTGGAGTTTAGTGTGACATCCATTTTCATTGAACTAGTAGACATTTTTGTTTAGGGGCCAGCTGAAGCCTGCCTCCAGGTGCAGGATTTTCTCGCTGTGTTGAAGACTCATTGGTGGCCTTCAGCTGTTTTCTGCTCTTTGGTCGCATTGTTGTCTCTTTGACACATTCCCCATTTCCATTCTCAATTTTATTATATGACCCATAAGAAATAGTTAATTGATCATCTTTGATCCCAGATGCTTGGTAATGATTTTAACTGAAATTCACAAACTAATATGTAAAACTTTTTAATTTCATAAAAGAAAATATTCTAAATAAGGAAATGTGTGTGAAGTGTTATAATAAGATGAATGTATAGATTATTTAGTACAGCAGGAAATATTACATAATTCAGTCAGAGATCTAGTCGATAATGTCCTGAGACTAGCACTCTGCCACAAGATTATCAAGTGTCTTATTTTGCAGGTTAAATGAAATTCTTTATAGCAAAACCAGTCATGTATCACAGAACAAAATTAAACAAGCTAATAAGTGTAGTTGTTAATTCAGAAATAATTGCATGCATTTATTATTGTGAGTTTTGAATAATGGACAAAAATGCGAGATTAATTTTTGTGATTTCAGGAAAATCTGCATACAGATATATGTTTATGTATCAAATATCAGAATGCGAATTCTTATTATTGCAATCATCACAGTCGCATTATTCTCATAATAACCTCACAATAATTTCTGAATTGACAGTATGTAATTTTAAAGAAATTTAAGGAAACTAGTAGTATAAGTAACTTTAATTTACATTTTGCATGTTTCCAAATGTTCACAAGACCTTTACTACCTTGTGTTTATATTTTTGAAATTTTGTCTTAATAGCCTCATTTTTAGATTTTGTCATTAATATTTAGATGTGAGCCAAGGCTTTACAGAAAACAATATTTTGCTATAGAAGTTTTTTATTCTAAGGCCAGGGCTAGTATCTTTTTTCCCTCAAAACTATGTGTAAAATGGCAATTTTAGTTAAATATGTCCATTTCAACATGCTTTTGATATGATAGTGACATCACAAGTGACCTTTCTGTACTAAAATGTCCAAATTACACCAACCTCTTAATTTATCTGTAAAATTGATATAATTTGAAAGGCTTGAATAATAACAACAACAACAACAACAATACTTTATTTTACTGTTGAATAATTTTACTGTTTTGGCAATTTCAGAGGCCAAATAGTGGCTGACATTTTAATAAAGGTGCGGTTTATCAGGAATTTATCTAACTGTTTAGACGATCTTAGAACAGGTTTATATGCATGTTGAATTAGTTTTTAATCTGACTATCCTTCCTGATAATTGTAATTTCGATATCAAACTGTACTGTTAACCTCTAAGAGTTGGCAACCAAAATCAATAACCGACTTGTTTTTGTTCACAGAAGTCAATTACTTGACATTATTTTGTAATAACATGACTGATTATTGTTAAAGCCAAGTAAATGTGGTGAAGAAAATTATAGTTTTCCTGTAAATAAATCAAATGGAAATTATTATATGTTATTGTTCAATATCATGTTTTTCTCATAATCTTTTCATGGAGTGATTAACCTAATATAAGTATTTAATATTATAGGTTTTCTATTATTTTGTTATCAAAATAGGGTTTATTCCATGATATAATTTTTCATGATTGTTGTTATCTTCTTATAGTATCAATATAATCATGATAATACAATACAAAATATTTTATTTCCAAATTAGGTCCCCAAGGGGCATATACAGGTAATGAATATGATATTTCACAAAATATTCATATAACAATCAAATAAGTTACCAATCCCAGATCTTTCAATCAGAATAAAGGATACCTCTTGATGTCATCTTTTTTTTATGTTGTTTGGATGCATTCTCCTTGACATATACCCACACATCATCTCCTTATTTGATCTTTCATGATTACAACCTTTGACATATTGCTTTGAAATGACGTTTACTGTCATTTAGTACAATTAATTTTAATCCCTGCATTAGAAATTCCAGTGAAGTTATAAACATTATATTGAGAAATCAAAATGAAGCAACTGAGAATTCATTTGAGTAAAGTATCCTTATTTTTGTTAACTACAGGTGATTCTGACTAAAATCAGACAAATTTTACCTACTCAAGTCCCAACAATGATTTAATGTCGCTTATTTCACTTTCAGTGGGAAATAAATATGTGCAATATTGTTTTTTTTTCATCTCTGGTCAGTAAGTTTTACTGTTATTGGTTAGATATTGTATTTTTATCAATCTTTAGTCATAAAATCAAAACATTTTTAGCATTTGCCATTGTTATCATGCAGTTTCTATGTCCTGATTATGGGGATTTCTCTGCAAAATTTATAAATAGAATGTAAATCAAGATCAGTTAATTTAAAAGTGATAATGAACAAACTTATTTTTATAGTAAATTTAGGAAGTCCATTGATGTTCCGAATTTGTACTAATTTGGCACTAATCATTATTCATTTATTGGCCATTATTTACAGAATTTGACTCTGTGACATTGTATAAATGTTCACAGTATATACTGGCATTGTAAAGGAATCAGACATCTGTAAAACAAAAGTTACCTAGGTTAAGTCTTTGTCATTGATTTCACAGCCTCATTACCATGTACTTACAGATTTGTCTCACTGAATGTTTTATTTACCGTATGTTTAAGACAGGGAGAATTCTTCTTACAATAATGACACTGATATAATTTAGTAATGCAGAAACCTACATGATTAGCTAGTCTCTGTTCTGTTGTATTGACCATATCCTTTTTATCCAGTTTGTGACTGGGTCAAATATTAGTTGTAAAACTCCTGTTAGAACATGATAAATAATGTTATGTTTGACTTTAACGATTTATATAGATCTTGTAGTTTCTTATTCTTGTATAAATCACAGTGGTTGTCTTTGGTTTATGTCTGTCATATTTGTTTTGTTATTAATTAGGCTGTTGATTTTCTCATTATTCATGTTGGAGACTTTTGAAGCAGACTTTATGGTATGGGTTTTCTCATTGTTGAAGGCCATACAGTTGCCTATAATTGCTTACATCAACTTCATGAACTCTGGTGGATAGTTGTCATATTGGCAATCATACCATATCTCCTTATTTTTATATAGACCAAATTAGGGTCGATAATGCTTCTTACAGGACATCTTTTGATTTTATTGTTGCAAGGTCAAAGAAGCTCATAAACAGACTGATTGGACGAGATGTGAGTTACCTAGTTATATGGTTAAAACATGCAGAATATTTTTGTGTTGAAGAAAATATCATTTTTGAGGTCTTAAGATTAAAGGTAAAAGTCACAGCAAATATAAAAAGACGGAAATTTGGATTTAAAAATGTGACTCTGTTGGATAGCTGTCTTATTGGCAATTGTATTACATCTCCTTATTTTTATATTAAATCTAGTGAGCCTGCTGGGACCAAATGATGCTGACATGCTTCTTTGCTGATGTTGCTCTTTTAGAATTATGTTAAATGACAACCAACAAAGTTATTATTGTGATATATTTGTTCTTTTAACCCCTGCACAATTATAATATAGAAACAGCCTTCATCTGTCTGTCACATTTCTAGTTTATGTGATAGTTTGAGGAGAAAATATCAGATTCCAAATTTGGAATACTGTTTTGTATTAAGGATGCAAACGAGAATATTTTGGATGAACTTTTAGATGGAAGTAATTCATCAGAAATATTTGGGTGAAATCTAAGTTTTTGTTAGAAATGTTGGATTTTGAGGATTAAATTTCATGTATACTATAATTTTAGTTAAAGTTGATGGGTGGTTAATATTTATGAATAAGACAGCAACCCAAATACAAAAAAAAAAACCAAAAGACATCTAGAGGTCATACGTTTTCTACCAAAGAGAAGGGTTTATACAATATATACAAGCTCTATATGGCCTGAAGAAAGTTGTGAATAAATTTTAAGATTTGCCATCAATTCCATAATGGACAAAAACACAAAGATATAAGAAAAGAGACTTGTCTACTAAAAGGGCATTAGCTGTCAAATTCATGTTCACCGATTTGACTCAAATTCTCATATTTGATTTGTAACATAATAAAAAATATATCCAAATTTCAATTAGTCCGAAATAAACAATTAACAATGCATGGACTCAATAATATATATCAGCATTTTATGTGTAGTTTAGTCTAAACACCATTTAATTAACCTTCGAGATGACCTCTGAAAACTGCCGTCAGTCACATGACCCAATATAAACATAAACATAAATGTAATAGATAGCAACCACATGCAATTGGATTTTTCTAGGTCTGTTTGGTTTCATGTTATAGGTTATAAGTTAATCATCGTTTTTATCTGTGTAAGAATGATTTTTTTGGATCGAATCAGTCAACGAAATGGTTCACTTTTGTTTCACTTTCAATGTTGACATTCTTTTCCTTTAAATGGCTGAACATGTCTACTACATGCGTAACCAATCTCTTGCTAAGGGGTTAAATTAAAGGTCACATGAATACGGGTTCAATGAGGTTGAATTATTCTCTTGCAAGTGAATAATTCATCAGCGATGTTTCTTAGTTTATTTTTTACAAAATTGAACTAAACTGGCTGCATAAAGCGAATTATCATTTCTCTATTTCACTTTCATTAATGATTGGACCAAAAAAAAAATTATATTTTAATTTTTATAGGCCCGTCAAAATTTTGATGGGACATATTATGGTATACAAATGTCCGGCGTCCGTCCGTCCGTCTGTCCGTCTGTCCGTCTGTCTGTCCGGCGTAAACATGTCGCACTGTAACTTGAGAACGACTCATCCAAATTTCATGAAACTTAATGCAGTTGTTCCTTATGATGGTCAAACGATCTGTATACTTTTTGGTGAAAATAAGATTAAAACTTTTTGAGTTACGTGACTTTGTAACTAAAACAGGGGTGCTGTCCGTCTGTCTGTCCGGCGTAAACATGTAGCACCGTAACTTGAGAACGACTCATTCAAATTTCATGAAACTTAATGCAGTTGTTCCTTATGATGGTCAAACGATCTGTATACTTTTTGGTAAAAATAAGATTAAAACTTTTTGAGTTACGGGACTTTGTAACTAAAACAGGGTGTGTTTTTTTCACATGTCGCTGTATCTCAAAACCATTTATGATAATTGCTTAAAACTTTACACACTTCTTAGTTATATCAACCGTAAGATCTGTATAATTTTTGGTGATGATTCAAAATTTATTTTTGAGTTATTGAGTATTTTGTTAAAAAGGGGGATGGGGTTTTTACATGTCGCACCATATCTCAAAAACAATTTATGATTATTGCTTAAAACTTTACACACTTATTAGTTATATTAATCTAAAGATCTGTATACTTTTTGATTTTGATTCAAAATTTTATTTTAGAGATATTGAGTTTTTTGTAAAAAAGGGGGTTTTCACATGTTGCGCCGTATCTCAAAAACAATTTATGATTATTGCTTAAGACTTTACACACTTCTTAGTGATATTAATCTCAAGATCTGTATACTTTTTGGTGATGATTCAAAATTTCAATTAAGAGTTATTGAGTTTTTATTAAAAAGGTGTGTTTTCACATGTCGCACTGTATCTGAAAAACAATATGTGATTATTGCTTAAAACTTTACACACTTCTTAGTTATATTAATCTCAAGATCTGTATACTTTTTGGTGATGATTCAAAATTTTATTTAAGAGTTATTGAGTGTTTTGTTAAAAAAGGAGTGTTTTCACATGTCACGCTGTATCTCAGAAACTATTTATGATTATTGCATAAAACGACGGGCGTATCATGCGCTCATGGCTATGAATTTGTATGTCTCGTACCTAATGCCCCTTTAATACTTTGAGTTCAAAGGACAAAAAATTATTGTATGTCTGAGAGCATTTACCTAATCTTCACCTTATTTCATGGTTCAGTGATAAACATTCAGTTCTCTGGAACTGTAAGTTATAGATTAACTGTAAGGGTTATCTGTCCATTTGACAGTGTTCAGCTTACCTTGACAAATTTTTCATAGTTTTTTGTCAATGCTAAGTTTTATGATTAGTCAAGTCTTATCAGATACTATTAATAAAAGGTGAACTATACATGATGTAAGTGGTACGTGTCTGTTTGAAAGGGTTAATCTGACCTTGACCTTATTTTCATGGTTCATGGGTCAATGTTAAGTTTCAGGGTTAGATCAGTTTCTTAGTAACTATCAGTAATAGTGAACTATTTGATTTATAGAATGATTATAAGGTGTAGGTTCACTGAACTTTGACCTGATATGCAGTCTGACAGGGTTCACCTAAATTTGACCTCATTTTCATTATTCATTGGTCAATGATAAGTGTTCATTATTATGCCAATTTCTCAGTAAATATATGTAGGAAGTAATATTTAGTTGATGTATAGAATGATTGTAAGTTATATACGACAGAGTTCAACTGACCTTGACCTCATTTTGATGGTTCATTAATCAATGTTAATTTTTTGTGATTAGATTAGGGTTTTTTTTCAATGAAGAGAGCAAACACATTAATATCTTGCACACATTTTTAGATAAAACCAATTCAGCTAATAATTTTGGAGAGAATATTGTCTTAGTTTTCTGTTAGAAAAGGTAATGAACAAGATTGATTTTGTTTGAAATGTGTGGGTGCAATATATGGGCAAATGGAGGAAATTCTATTCATTGTGCTAGGCAGTGTATTTATTCAGTCATAGGAATGCATAGCAGCCAGGCTTCTCAGGACTGACCAACCCCTCTCCTAAATTATTGAAATCTATCATTTTGAATAATCCATAATATCTTTGTGTAAATTAGATACACTCAATGGGGCTAACAGTGTATCATACATAGAATGTATGACATGTAGGAAAAAGAAAGGCAACTGTTGCCAAATATCTGTCTGTAAAGATTGTTTTTGCTGCTCTGCATTCATATAGAATCCTTCTATTATATAATTTTATGTGTTATCAGAGATCAGGAATGGTATCCTATATCTGTCGACTGTGTTATATTTAATGCATTACATTAGCAGTGCATGATAACAGATGGAAAGTAGCACATTTCATTATTGATCTACATGACAAGCTGCTATTAGATTAAGTTAATTCTTCTCTAACCTAAAAGAAAGTAGGTTTAGTGGTGAATACCATTAGCAAGGAGATCATTTAATAGAAAGATGTGATAAGATCGATAAATATTGAAAAAAATAAGAATCTGTTGTGGTGTATGCTGACCTTGACCTGTCTTAGCATACTATATATGAATAAAATGAGATAGATGTGTGGTTTACACCAATGAGACAGCAGCACAACAATGCAGAAAATAAAAATCGTTCAGAGATCAACATACAGTCTTCAACAATTGAATCACTATTAAGGAATGTCAAAATCTAAAAGAGACTATCAAAGATCTGCCATTAACACTAAGTTATTGTTTGAGAAAATATAAACACATTAAGATATGATAGAATACAACGACTAACAGAGTGCCTTACTTCGACAAACACATTGAACATGTAGCAGAGTTAAAACTAGGTTTTTGAGATCTCAACTCTCTAACTTTTTATCTCCTATATTTAGCCAACAAAAGATAAGGTACTTAAAAGAATGCACAACAAACAGCAGTGGAGAAAGAAGCAATTAAATTAGGAGCATTAAACTATATCACCACCTCAAAGAAGGGGCTGTGGGGTATAAATTGATTCACATGTCTGTCTGTTCGACTGTTTGGTACATCCTTCAGTCTGTTTGCTCTTCTGTTGTCAGCCCATCACAGTTTTAGTTTCTTGACAATAATTGATTATCTTGCGCACCAATTCTTTTAAAATTTTATAACAATATCATGCACCCCAAAAAACAGGTCGATCATGATTTTGGTTGTTTTGATATTTATTGTTCAAGAGTAATGCTCCTTAGTAACCTTAAAAATTTTGTTTCTTTTCAGTTTCTACATGATAATTAAAAAAACACTAGACCAAATCTTGTGAAACTTTAACACAAGGTCAAGGACTATTAAATTAAAATACAGGTCAGGTTTGATTTTGGTGGTTTTAATGAAGACAGTTCAAATGTTATACACCTTAGTTGCCTAAACAAATTGGTATTTCTCTATTTTTTTCACTATTTTCACATTTCCCAACCGATTGTGAAAAAATTGTTCTCCTCACTAGTGAAATAACTGTTCTCGGCAAATGATTGGTCGAAATTTAATTGTGACGTTAAATTTTCTTGGTTTCTTCTGAATTTCCTTTTGTGATATCATGAAAAAAGGCGACCATGTCTGATGACTTCACATATAAAGAACACAACTTTCTGCAAATCTTTGAAAAGGAAGGATAAAAATCATTAGAAACAGATTCCACCACTATAACTTGTGTATTACGATTTTCTCCACTCTCAACAGTTAAATTTTAATTATTTAAACAGCTCGGTAAGCCTCGCGCTTTAAATATTAAAATTTAACGTCTGGAGTGGAGAAATATTGTAACACACTTGTTGCAGTGGTGGAATCTATATTTCTCCAGTTTCCTGGTGATAATTGAAGTACCACTTGACCAAATCTTTTGAATTTTAAACACAATATCATTGATCATAAAATACAGGTCAAATTAGATTTTGATGGTTTTGACAATTCAAGAGTTTGTACTTTGAGATCCATTTAAATTTTTTTTTTTTTTATGCTCCAACCAAAGCGGAGGGGGCATTAAGTTTTACCCTTATCTGTCTGTACGTCCGTACGTCCGTCCATCTGTACATCCCAAATTGGTTTCCATTCTCTAACTTTAGTTTGCCTCAACCAAATATTATGAAACTTATATGCAATGCTTATTACCACAATACACAGATCAAGAATGAATTTTGGTGGTGTCACTTATACCATTCTAGAGTTATGACCCTTTACAATTGGAAAAATTGCTGAATTTTTCATTTCCGTTCTCTTACTTAAGTTTGCCTTAACCAAATGTTATGACACTTATACACAATGCTCATTACCACAAAACACAGATCAAGTTTGAATTTTGGTGGTGTCACTTTTACCATTCTAGAGTTATGCCCTTTACAAATTGAAAAATTGCTGAATTTTTCGTTTCCGTTCTCTAACTAAAGTTTGCCTCAACCAAATGTTATGAAACTTATACACAATGCTTATTACCACAAAACTCAGATCAAAATGAATTTGGGTAGCGTCACTTTTACCCTTCTTGAGTTATGTCCCTTTATAACATTGTATGCAAGCAGGGCATCATCTGTGTCCCATGGACACATTCCCCATTTATTGTTCCCATGTTATAATGAAAGTTATACTCTTTGAGAAAATCCTGTTGTCATGACTACATGCTATAGCTTTATGCATTACACTTATACAAAGTTTTCATAAGAACTTACACCAAGATGTCAATTAATGTAATTTGATATCCTGCTAACACCAAGATGTCACTAAATGTAATTTGATATCCTGCTAATACCAAGATGTAACTAAATGTAATTTGATATCCTGCTAACACCCATCTTCAAGGGTGGAGAGGAGGGGACTGGATCATAACCCTTGGCTACCAAAGATAGTTAACACCAAGATGTCATAATAAATGTAATTTAAATTCCTGCTAACAGCAAGATGTCACTAAATGTAATTGGATATCCTGCTAACACCAAGATGTCTTTAAATGTAATTGGATATATATTCTGCTAACACAAAGATGTCATTAAATGTAATTGGATATCTTGCATTTATCATGATTTGCCATAAAATATGATTAAATTGAAAGACTCCCTCCTTTATTATTGAAATATAATTTTTTTAATCTCCCCTTGAAGCTTAATTTAGTTATTTTTAGCTGGACAGCATTGTGCAGCACAATAGTTTTTTTATTGACATTTTTTGATAGAAAACTCATACCTAATTGATTTATATAGCTATATTGAGGTTGGTGATTGTCTATAAATTGTTTGCTGGCAAACAGAATTTTGATAGCAATGAAATATCTTTTCTTTATTTAGAATATTCAGAGGACAAGTTTTCAAATCTTGATTTAAGATAAGATTATTTAAACATTCTATTTTTATGTGTATTTTATACATTTACACTTTTATTTTATCAATCTTGAACAAACATATTTTGGGAAAAATAAAATGTAATTATATAAATTTTCAATATCTACATTGAGTTCAAATTGTTTTATTACAATTAGCTACCTGCAAAATTTCATAAAAATTTGAGAGAAAACATGGTTATGCCCTCTTACCTTGATTAATTAAATGAATTCTGAACTTATAAATTATATTAAATATTATTGAAATTATAAAATATATCTTAGTAATTAAACAAACTACAAAAATACAAATGCATTAAAATGATTAAAGAATTTCTTACCGATTTAAACATCCTTATGAGTTAATTGTCCAAGAAATCACTACTTATTGTCAATTACATGGTGAATATTTAGCAATATGATTGGTTTTCAACAGTTGATTGTATACTTAATTGACAAGCCAGATATTATGTACGCACGTTGATGCAGATGTATATGGTGCTAAGGTTTCTGAAGAGTTCATTAAAACAGACGAGAATGTTAAGGAAAGTGATCAATAATTGTGTAGGTTCTCACCACAAAAGGATTGTTATTATTGCCTCAAATGACAGCTGTAAGATGAAAACAATGATTAAGTAATGGACACACAGTAAAACTTAGTATTATCAATGAAAAAGATTTAGTTTCACTGTTCCCCTCACTTGGCGTCGGTCGTCCTCATTTGTTGTTGGATTTTTTGGTGGAAACTATAGTAGACTAGTTCTAGATAGATGGACTCTTTCAATTATGAAAATGTTTATCAAAATAAGATCTACAAATGAGTCAATATGCACAAAAAATACAGATGCTTATGTTACAAAGATTTAGATTGCCATATGTCTGTTGTCCTTGACCTCATTTTCATGTTTGAACGACTGCTTGGAAAAAAATTTAGTTTTTGATATATGAATTTCTCACTTATTATGTGTAATAGGATACATTGTAACTATTAGGTATATGGGTTCCCTACATGTCCGTCAGACAGGGTTCACCTGACCTCGACATCATTTCATGGATCAGTGATCAAGGTTAAAGTTACATGATTAGGTTTGTTTCTCAGATACTGTAAGAAGTGTATTTGGTGTATGGAATAATTGTAAGGTGTTCATGTCAGTCTGGCAGATTTCATATGACCTTGACCTCATTTGATGGTTCATTGGTCATTGTTAAGTTTTTGTGTTTTGGTCTGTTTTTCTAATACTATAAGCAATAAGTCAACTATATTTGATGTATGGAATGCTTGTAATGTGTACATGTCTGCCTGTCAGGTATCATTTGTCCTTGACCCCATTTTCTTGGTTCATTGGTCAATGTTAATTATCAGTAGTAAGGTCCTTTTCTAAGATACTATAAGCAATAGGTTAAATATATTTGATGTATGGAATGATTGTAAGGTAAACATGTCTATCTGTTGAAGACCGTACTTTGACCTATAATGGTTTACTTTTATAAATTTTGACTTGGATGGAGAGTTGTCTCATTGGCACTCATATCACATCTTCTTATATCTATCTGGCAGGGTTCATCGGACCTTGACCTCATTTTTATGGTCATTGGTCAGTGTTAAGTTTTCCTGGTTAACTTTGTTTCTCAAATACTATAAACAATAAGGTAAACTATATATGGTGTGTGGAATGATTGTAAGGTATACAGGTCTGTCTGATCCATGAAATGAGACAAAAACCAAACAGACAGACCTGTACACCTTACAATCATTTCATATACAAGTCTGTCTGGCAGGGGTCATCTGACCTTGACCTCATTTTTATGGTTCATTTATCAATATTAAGTTTTCATGGTTTGGTCTGTTTCATGTATATTATATTTATAAGCAATAGGTCAACTATATTTGGTGTATGAAATGATTGTAAGGTGTACACGTCTGTCTGTTTGGTTTTTGACTCATTTCATGGATTATTGATAATGCTAAGTTTATGTTATACTTATAGTAAAACTATAGTTATCTTTAGGACTATCGACATAGAATAAATCATGAATATAGTGAAGCAGGGGAGACATTTAAGAGTGTGCACTCTTGTTGCTTTTTTTGCAGAAACCATGATAGGAAGGGAGAAATTGTAATTAATTATTTATCACAATAAGATTTACAAATCAGCAAGGCCAAAATTGTCAACTGACTCCTTATTAGAGTTATAACCCCTGAATGACCATTTGTACCCATTTTATGAACTTTTTGCAGAAACATATTCAACAAAATAAGATCTACAAATAAGTCAACACAGTTGAAATCCTTATTTAACCCTTAGATGGTTTATTGCCCTTTGAAAGATAATTGTTACTTATTTTTGCGCATTTTGCACACTGTAATAGCTAGATAAAGGGGAACAGTAGATAGCAAAAATGTTCAGCCTCAAAAAAGTTAAGCACAATAAAATCTACAAGTAAGTCAGACTTCTTATAGTATTAATTGCCCTTATTTAAATGACAACTTTTGGCTAATTTCTGTAATTTTTTCAATTATCTTGAAAAAATTGAATCGATGGGTATAAACTGTAAACAGTAAAAATGATCTACAAAAATGCCACTTAATAATATTAACTAATAAGTGAACATAACTGATTGCAATAAAAGTAAAATTATTATCAAAATGGCATATTTTTACCAGGTGAGCAGTTCAGGCACTAAAAGGCCTCTTGTTTTAATCACTGTTGTTGGAAATCACCAAATTAGGTATATGTAAAATAATCTGTTGGTGTGGATTTATGTCTTTCTTTTGGAGTACTAAAATTAATCGATAGCATGAAATAGATTGAAAATACCCATAAATCTTTTTTTTATATGTTTGATTGCTGTATTATTGACGTATACGGGGGAGCAGATAATAAAACTTTGAAATCAAGTAAACTGCAATTATTTCCAAGTCAACAAAATAAACTGAAATAACAATGTCTGTGAAATTTAAAATACAAGTGAATGAGATATAAAGTTTGAACAACCATGCAGATTTTGTTTTTTTAATGAATGAATCTTTGTCTTCTATCGGTAGACACATCTTGAATTTTGTATTTTTTGACCTAACTGTTTGGAAATTAGATTTAATGTGCTTAATCAGTACATTAATTGTTTTCTGTAAAATGAACTAAAAAAGGTGCACAAAAATTTGAAAGTTGATAATATTTGGCTGAATGATGACATGGTCATTATCCAAAAATGTTGCATAAATCTGGAAGTTATTGTTATGACAAATATATAACCAGTATGATATACCTCATATGGCCTTGGCCTCTTTTCAACCTCAATTGCAAAATTAGTCTTTAAAAAGTTATAGGTCTAAACAGGTTGTGATACCTTGCCAATTGTACAAACAATATGGAAATATGGAGATGTGGATGATTGCCAATGAGACGACTTTCAGCCAAAAACCAAAGGACAATGATGTAAACAACTACAGGTCACAGTCCTTCAACTGTCAGATTAAAAACCATGCCGTATAGGTGTTAGTCAACCAAAACATAGTACGTCACATATAGTTTCATGTTAAAAAAAGGACATAAAAAATAAGTCCCTTCAATTTTACAATTGTAGGAAGTAGTCTCCACTGAATTTCTAAAATTGCAGAATTTTTTTTTCTAATTCATAAACATCTAGTGGGATTTTTCTAGGCACCATTCTTTTTTATTTTCTGTTCCTATAAAAATATTTTTGAAACATGCGATGACCTAGTTACTAATGCTTGTAAACAATAAAAAGAAAGTTGAGAAATTGCCTTGTTTACTCCCAAGGAAGTTTACTTGCTAATATGCAATGACGTATTGTGTTAAATTTTCACTGTAGTACTAGACAGGATAAAACATAGTTCATGACAAGAATTTCTTTATTAGAAGCAAAGGTAAATATAATTGAAAAAGTTTTTTCAAGGACCATTTGAGCAGCAATAGCCAACCATCAGCTGTTACTATGTATACTTCAGCTATCTTCCTGTAGAAGGGAGCATATTTTAGCCTAAATTGCTTTCTCAATTATGTGCTGGTTTTTATGGCCCTGCAACAAAGTTGTTGGGGCCATATAGTATTACCCTTATCGGTCATTCCGCAATGAACAGTTATACAGACTTTTTTCTAAAGGCCTTCACATAATGAGCTGATTTTTAGTACGTTAATTTACTATGATGAGTTACAGATCACATTTATGTTTGGTTCTGCTCCATTGATTTTTGCTGAAATTAGGGGCTTTGGACTTTGAAATTTCATGAAAATAGCTGTTATATGGACTTTTTTCAAAATGCCTTCGCATATTGATCTGATTTTTAGTATGTCAGTCTACTATGATGAGTTACAGATAGAGCTTACTTTTGGTTCCTCTTTGCTGATTTTTGCTGAAACAACGGGCTTTGTACTTTGAACATTTTGTGAAAATAACAGTTATACCAACTTTTTTTTCTAAATATCACATATTTTCTTCACATATCATGTATATTGAGCTAATTTTTAGTATGTGAGTCTTCTATGATGAGTTACAGATCAAATTTACATTTGGCTCGCTCCATCGATTTTTGCTGAAATTACGGGCTTTGAACTTTGCATATTGAGCTGATTTTTAGTATGTTAGTCTGCTGTGATGAGTTATAGATTGAGTCTACAACTGGTTCCGCCCACTGATTTGTGTCGAAATTACAGGCTTTGTACTTTGAAAATGTTCATGAAAATAAGTTATACGGATTTTCATTCTCAAATTTCCACTCCTAAAAATGGCTTAAAGCTTTTTTTGCGAGCAAGACCATTCGTGTCGTTTGTTCAAATTAGTGGTTAACTAGTTGGTAGCCATGTTTTTTATTGTGTGTTTTACTTTTATGACATAAAGTTTGTGTGCATATGAATCTGGTTTAACCCCAGCACATTTTGTGTCTGTACCAGGCTACCTGGAACTTGTGTTGTTGGTTGTCTTTATAAAAATAAGGAGATGTGGTATGATTGCCAATGAGACAACTATCCACCAAAGTTCAAATGAAGTGGATGTAAGCAAATATAAATAGATTTAAAATGGAAAAGGGGAATGTGTCAAAGAGACAACAACCCCAACCAAAGAGCAGAAAACAGCCCAAGGCCATCAATTGTCTTCAACACTAATCAACCGTATGAGAAAAACCCATACTGTATAGTCGGCTATAAAGGCCCTGACATGAAAAATACGAAAACAGTTTAATTGAGAAAACTAACAGCCTCATTTATAACAAAACAATATTTGTTGTCTGTTATTTTTCGGAGGAGTTGAGTGTTGGATAGCTGGTGGGATTGATTTTGGGGTTATGGTACCAACAGTTACAAAAGGAAATTATTTTGGGGTTATGGTACCAACAGTTAAGGAATTAGGGGCAAAAGGGCCAAAATAAGCATTTTTATAACTTCCAGACAATATCTTGTGTGTTAGTGTATGGCTGTCTCTGACATTGTACCACAAGGTTCCATATCACAAAGGGAATGCTGGGATTGATTTTTGGGGTAATTGCCTCAAAATTTTAGGAATTAGGGGCCAAAAAAGGGGCAAAAAACAAGCATTTTTCTAGTTTCATGACAATAACTTGTGTGTGAGTGTATGGATCTTTCTGAAATTGTACTACAAGGTTCCATATCACAAAGGGAAAGCTGGAACTGAGTTTGGGGGTAATTGCCCAAAAGGTTTAGGAATAAGGGGCCAAAAAGGGACCAAAAATAAGCATTTTTCTGTTTCCAGACAATAACTTGTGGTTAAGTGTATGGATCTCTCTGAAATTGTACTGCAAGGTACCATACCTCAAAGGGAAGGCTGGGATTGATTTTGGGGTAATTGCCTCAAAATTTTAGGAATTAGGGGCCAAAAAGGGGCTTAAAAAACAAGCATTTTTATAGTTTCAGGACAATAACTTGTGTGTAAGTGTATGGATCTTTATGAAATTGTACTACAAGGTTCCATATCACAAAGGAAAAGCTGGATTTGAATTTGGGGGTAATTGCCCTAAACGTTTAGGAATTTGGGGCCAAAAAACAAGCATTTTTCTAGTTTCCAGACAATAACTTGTGTTCAAGTGTATGGATCTCTCTGAAATTGTACTGCAAGGTACCATTCCACAAAGGGAAGGCTGGGATTGAGTTTTGGGGTAATGAATCATAAAGGGGTTCAAAAAAATTTATGGGGGGGGAGATTTTTTTTTTTTTTTTTTTCTTTTTTTTTTCTTTTTTTTTCTGTAAAATTTTCCATTTTAAGTTGGTTATTTCTGATTTATATATATAAAAGCAAATAATAATGATATGGTTTGATTTCATCAAAATTGAAATATTGGGGTTCTTTGATATGCTGAATCTAACCGTGTATTTAGATTCTTAATTTTTGGTCCCATTTTCAAATTGGTCTACATTAAGGTCCAAAGGGTCCAAAATTAAACTTAGTTTGATTTTAACAAAAATTGAATTCTTGGGGTTCTTTGATATGCTGAATCTAACCGTGTATTAGTTTTTTTGATTTTGGGCCCTGTTTTAAGATTGGTCTACATTAAGGTCCAAAGGGTCCAAAATTAAACTTATTTTGATTTTGACTAAAAATTGAATTTTTGGGGTTCTTTAATATGCTGAATCTAAACATATATTTAGGTTTTTGATTATGGGCCCAGTTTTCAAGTTGGTGGTAAATTAAAAATGTTTAAGTTCTTAGACCACGTTTATTCTGTGTCAGAAACATATGCTGTGTCAAATATTTAATCACAATCCAAATTCAGAGCTGTATCAAGCTTGAATGTTGTGTCCATACTTGCCCCAACTGTTCAGGGTTCGACCTCTGTGGTCGTATCAAGCTGTGCACAGCGGAGCATTTTATTTTGTATTATTCTGATTGTTAAGATTGATTGGAAGTGTAGTGTAGAAAGTAAAAAAGTAATAACTGTCAATGGAATTGAAAGGACCATTGAAAGCACATAATTTATCTAAAACATTCAAATACAGATTATTTTAAAAACAAAATATCATAATTTACATCTTTTTTCTACTCTCAGCAGTAATATTGGTTAAATAGCCACCTTACGGTTAGACTGGGCAGATACAATCACTATTGGATGTGATATAGAAAAAAAGCCTTTGACACATTTTCCGTTTAAATAATCACAAAAAAGTACATCAGATTTTCTATTTTCATAATAATCTGATTTCAATTCAGCAAATGCTCTTCTGTTGCTTCTTGAAACTTTATCCAATTCTGTGAACATTTTTCTTTTATTAACCTTTACTTAATTTAAACAGATCTATATTGACAATCCTATTATTTAATTTGACGACTATACAGACATTGAATACCCAATAGAGTCAGATGTGTTGAGGAAGACCTTGACTCAAGTTTTATTTATTGATATTCTATCCATCAGAATTAATTGTCCTGTTTAGTTAGTATTTTTTTTATTGTAAATAGATTATGGTCTTGTTTTTCCTTTGTCAATGATTACTGTTATACATATACAAGTTCTGAGGGAGTGTCACAGAAGTTTGTTCAAAGTGCCATATAGTAGGCAGGATTTTCTTTAACGTTTCTTTGAACAACACATTAAAAGATCTAAGAATTTGAAAGTCAAAGTAGCAATATTTCAAATCTATAACTTCTATGATAATTCTTAGGAGCAGATCAAGGTCCAAGGAAAAAAAGGAGGGGGGTATAATTGTCCAAAATGTTAAAAAATATTTTTGATGATTTTAGGTAAACAAATGATTTTTTTCAGGGCATAAGCCCTCTATGCCCCCAACCCTGAATCTATCACTGATTTCAATACCGTTTTGCTAAAAATAGTTAGATTTATTTTCTGAGGTTGACCAGGTTTTTCCTTGAAGAATTATGTAACCAAGTCTACTGAAATAATAACAATATTGGTGGAGTTTTGATCATAAATAGAATAAAATGCTATAAATTGTAACAGAATACCTCACCAGATCATTGCCTGATATGTAGGAGATATAATATTTTATGGTTTTCAGTTATAATTGTTCAGTCTTGTTGACAGCTGCTTAGTTTAAATTTTATCTAGAGATTTTCCAAGTATTGACATAAAATTCTATAATTGGAAAATAAAGGCAAGTTGGTTTGGGTTCTGATAATATCAACAGTTCAAACAGCAAGACAATTTTATTTGAGGATTTTAAATTGCCTATATACATTTCTAGCACGCCTGGCTGTGAATTATTGTCATCATTTGGCATCTGCTGTGCTTCAGTTGTCCATATGAATAGTTGTTAGTAAATTAAAAAAAAATCTTCTATACAACAATCAAGATATTGAAATCAGACAGGGATATGATCATCATTATGGTGTCTACACAGACTAATTCAAATTTGTTCATGAAGTTTCTGGTAATCAACAGACATAGCTGCCATTACAAAAAAAAAAGAGCCTTGTTGTAAACCAGTTTATGTTAGTTTTTGGGGCTTTAGAAAAAAATATTTATCAAATATTCAGTTTTTGTTGTTAGTAGTCACAGATAAAATATAAATCTTTTTCCAGTTGACATACTTTTGACCTAATTTCTCTAGAATATTATTTATTTCCTGTAACTTTTTTTTTGTAATGAGAAAGGCAAATATGCTAGATATATTTACTGGGGTGTCTAAGTTTTAGACGGTTTTTGTCTAAAATTGAAGTGGCCGGACTTGTGTTCAGTCTTAATATCTATATATATGTTGTATTTTATGATAATACATAACATATATAAAGGTTGAGACTGAATACAAATGCAGCCACTTCCATTTTAAACAAAAACCATCTGAAAAGTGACGTTTTGTGGCATATTTGATAGATTTTTCATATTTAAGCTTGAATTTGAGTGAGTGCCTTTAATGACCAAATCAGTTCAAATCTTTTACATAAACTAAATAGATTGACTGGAGTAAACACGCAAGTGTTTAAAAAATATCAAAAATCTTTTATCAGATATACTTTGAATTTAAGGCCAAAATTAGCCCTTACCGGACCTTCTTCATTTAGAACATATAGATTGGGGTAAATGAATTCCGTAAATTGATGCAATTGATACTTTTGAAAAATAATATTTAGCAAAATGATAAATCTTGAAAATAGCAATTGGCGAAAAAGGACTGCTGCCCTTACTGGAACCAGAGACATATATATATGTCTCTGCTGGAACTGTGATGAAATGATTAAATCTGTTAATTTTCTGCTTGACAACATCTATGTACGTTTTAGCCATTTTATAAAAATAATTAATTGTGGTATGATTGGCAATGAAACAACTAACCACCAGAGTCCAAACGACCTGAATGTAAGAAACTATAGGTCACTAAATGTGAAACAATTCAACAAGAAAAATAATGGCCTGATTTATGACAAAAACAATTAAAGAAAAAATAAATATAACAGACAGCAACCAACTACAACCACAGAATTACAGGTTCCTGGCTTGGAACAGTACATAAAGAATGTGGCAGGATTAAACAATATGTTTGTGAGTGCTCAACCCCGTCTCCTCACTTGGGAGTGGTGTAACGGCACAACATGAGAAAAAACTCTTAACCTTCCCAATTATTTGTAATGAAAGTAGTCTTTTTAATGGCATTGTTTAGACTAAGATGGAGTGTAAAGTGTTCTCAAACCAAAACTAAAACCAGCAAAAATCCAGAAATTAATTGAAAGTTCTACTTACTGTATGATGTTAAGTCTAACGTGGATTGTTTCCTTATCAGATATATAAACATCATATGTCATGTCACAACAAAATGTTATTAGATTTTTTTGTAATTGTTAGGTTAATATGAAATAGCTATTTTAAAAAAGTTTCTAGTGAAAAAAGGAGAAAACATGCCTTAGCTCTAGTACATGTTTAATCTTCTGGTTATAAAAGCAAAAAAAAAAAAAAAATGATCAGGAGGGTGTTGAAATAGATTGCATTTGTAAAAAAATAATAAAGACGGACATTAATCCATTAATCTACATTTTGAACAAAATGACTAAACTGCAAATTAAGGTCAGAGCATTCACCTTTCCTTTATTATCAATTGCTCATATTTTGGATGTTTCTTTGGTAAAATTTCACTTGTTTTAATTGTCTCGAAAGAAGCATTGTGGAGGGCATGCATTTATAAATAATTATGGTTAACTTAACTTAAGTCACAATTTAAGTCTTAAAAGGCTTGTTTATTTGAAGATTTAAGGTAGATTAACTGTATGCTGCCATCTTGCATTGTACAATAGCAGAACACAATTGGTCTTGTTCTTTGCCTAATTCTGCAAATTTTGAGACAAATTGGCAATTAATGTGTATAACTGTTTATTATATTAAAGAAAATGTTTTGATTTATTACATTATTGGGACTGTTTTAACAAATACGAAACATTTGTTTTTTGTTCAAATCAATTTTTCAACTTAACCATTTAAGGGGAGATAACCCTTACAGTAAAAAATTTATTAAGGAGAGTTAGAGAAAATTTCATTTTTGACCTATAGCAAGAAAACAGTTTTGGTGACACCATTTTTTTATTTTCATAAAGCATATTATAAAACCTATCGTCTTATATTTTATTTCAAAATTCTATCTCACAGATTTCTTTTTACTCACATAAAAGTGTTTTTCATGAATAATCTATGCAAAAGTGGGCAATTTTACAAAACTTTTAGTAAATAAAAAATAGCAGGGTGACCCATATTTTTAAATATGTTTTTGAAAAAAAGCATGATAAAATCTACATTTTGGCCAAGTTAAAGAAAATTCTATCTGGAGAAATATATACTGATGATCTCACTTAACTAAAAAAAAGGGGCTTTGTAATTGTCCTTGTGATTATTTTGACATACAAAAGTACATTTCGCATAAACAACATCAACACTTTATACTAATTATGGGAACTGATAGTAATTAAAATTGATGTAGAGAAGCATATAAAACAACATTCATTAACACAGGAAGCTAATGATTATTTCTCTGTAGGATACTGAGTAAAGCAGTAAAAATTTGTTGTTATTGCATGCCAGATCAAATTTATATAATTTCCTAAGAAAAGATCCTCATAATTCAATTAAGTGTTAGCAACATGATGCTACAGTAATTAAAGAAGGTTTGGTATTGTTAATCAATTTAGACTAGGATTTTATGTTTTCTTATATCTAAGCAAATTTGATGTGTGCTGTTCTCTAACCTGATTAAATTTTTAGACATGACAAGAATTGAAAGAACAGTGGGAATTTGATATCTGAAAAAAAAAAAGAAATATTTCACAGTTAAATCTTGTTGGAAACGGATATGAAAAATATGTGGTGTTTAGGTAATATTGCCTTTATCTGACATCTGGGTCCAGTGACTTCTGGTCTCGTCTGTGATGAAAGTCACAAAATGAGTAATGGGGATGCTAAAATATTTGTATTTTACTAGATAGAAGACCTGGATGTTTCATACCTTGTATAGAAATGCTGTTACCTTATCTTCTGAAGTTTTAAACTGTCATACAGCCATTGTCCTTGACCTCACTTTCAAGGTTTCAGCTAAAAAGACTAGTTTTTTGGTAACATAAATTTCTCACTTATCATGGAAAAAAAGGAAAACTATATTTGGGTGATGGGATCCTTGCAAGGTCTAAATGTCCTTCAGACAGGGATCACCTGCCTTGAACCTCATTTCAGGTTAAATGTTTTTGTTCATGTCTGTATCTCAAATACTATAAGCAATGGATCAACTATATTTGATGTATTGAAGGATTATAAGGTGTGTAGTACACATGTCAGCTAGTCTGGCTGGGTACATCTGACCTTGATCTCATTTTCATGGATCATTGGTCAATATTAAGTTTTTTTGTGGTTTGGTCTACTTTTCAGATACCATAATCAATGGGTCAACTATATCTGATGTATGGAATGATTGTAAGGTGTATTATCCATCTGGCAGGGTTCACCTGACCTTGATCCTTTTACATGATTTATTAATGTTAAATTTATGTGATAGTTGTAGTAAAACCTTTATCTTATAGACTTTCAACATCTATTCAATCATGATGAGTACAGCAGTCGAGACATTTGAGCATGTTCAATCTTGTGATTCATTACTGTGAGTTGCTCATCACCTATTGCAACTTATTCAAAATTCTGACCAAATTGCAATTTGTTTTATAAAACCAGACTGTTCAACTGGTTAAAAATTTGAAGAAACTGCTGTAGAAAACCACAGTATAGTCGTGAAAGTGCAAGGTGATAAAATATGGCATACTTACAATCCTATAAGACTTTAATTCCACTTCAATGATATAATGAACAAGAGTGCACACGCTGAAATGTCTCGCCTTCTTTACTAATCATTGATATTATGTTGATAGTCCTAAATATAAAGCTTTACTACCTTACAATCATTCAATACACTAAATATAGTTCACCTATTGCTTATAGTTTCTAAGAAACAGACTTAACCAAGAAAACCAAACATTCATGATTGACCAATGAACCATGAAAATGAGGTCAAGGTCAGATGATTCATGCCAGGCAGACATGTACACCTTACAATCAATCTATGCATTAAATATAGTTGACCTATTGCTTATAGTATCTAAGAAACAAACTTAACAAAAAAAACTTAACATTGACCAATGCACCACCAAAATGAGGTCAAGGTCAGATGATACCTGCCAGACAGACATATACAGCTTACAATCCTTCCATACAACAAATAAAGTTGACCTATTGCTTATAGTTTAAGAAAAACAGACCAAAACACAAAACACAAAAACTAAAAACTGAGTAATGAAATGTGAAAATGAGGTCAAGGTCAAATAAAACCTGCAGACTGACATGTACATCATAAAATATTTCCATACACAAAATGTAGTGGACCTATTGCATATAGTATTAGAAAAAAGGACCAAAACTCAAAAACTTAACTTTGACCACTGAACCATGAAAATGAGGTCAAGGTCAGATGACACCTGCCAGTTGGACATGTACACCATATAATCATTTAATACACCAAATAAGGTATACCTATTGCATAAAGTATAGGAAAAACAGACCAAAACACAAAAACTTAACTATAACCACTGAACCATGAATATGAGGTCAAAGTCAGATGACACCTGCCAGTTGGACATGTACACCTTACAACCCTTCCATACACCAAATATACTAGACCAATTGCTCATAGTATCTGAGATATGGACTTGACCACCAAAACTTAACCTTGTTCACTGATCCATGAAATGGGATTGAGGTCAAGTGAAAACTGTCTGACGGGCATGAGGACCTTGCAAGGTATGCACATACCAAATATAGTTATCCTATTACTCATAATAAGAGAGAAATCTTAACTTTTTTTTCAAGTAGTCACTGAACCATGAAAATGAGGTCAAGGACAATGGACATGTGACAGACGGAAACTTCGTAACATAAGGCATCTATATACAGGTTGCACTTTGTAAATACAGCTGTTTCTCAAACCACGCCTCTTTTGGGGAGATATAGAATATTCATAGATAATTAATTTTGTTTACATACTGGTTCCCAGTTATGATCTCTAGGTTTCATCTCATAGAGACATAACTTGGGAATGTTACCAGTAAATATACATATGCATATTGTCTGTATAGAAATCTGTGGTAATCCTACAGTCAAGGTAGGGATAGTTAAGAAATTTAGTGTTAGTTTAAACTCTTAGAAGTTCGGGCATATAAACGTTGAAAATATGCCGCACAGCCCTATATTTTGACCTTTGAAAAAATTGTAGTGCATATGAACTTTCCATTCTAGGATATGATTTTTTCAAAACTTCATAGTAAAATGGTACAGTTTTAGCCGTAAAAGGAGTTCCTATGGAAATTGCATTGTCAATATTTACAGAAATGCAACCTATATTGGGTGAAAAAGAGAACATACAGAATTTAACCAAATTTGGTTTATCTCACAGATTTTAAAGAAATTATCTCAAATATGAAGTTTTATAAATATTTCATGAAGATTGAGAAAATCCTGGGCTTCAACTATGATGACTCAGCATAAATTCACAGTTTACAGTATGCATAGTTTACTTAAAGCCCTGAATGCAAAATAAATTAATAATATATGCATATTTGTAAGTTAAATTGTTTAGAAGTGCTTATATTTACTCTTCACAGTCATTGAAACTCATAGATCCTTCCTGAATATTATTGGTGGGGTGTTTTTGTCCTGTTGATAACCCAAAAGTAAGCCGTAACGCCTAAATCTGCTTTTTGTCACCGCGGCATAAAATTACAAGCTAGAAATACAAAATATCTCAACAAAACTTACAATAGTGTGTTCTATACTAAATATGTACTAAATATTCCATATTGCTAGAAACAGCTGTTTAATTTAGGAAATTTGAGGCCCCAGAGAAAATTGCCTACCCCTGGGTCACAAAACAAATAATTTAACGTGTAAATGCTATAATTTTATGATTTTAAAGGTCTTTATATAGAAAACAATAACTGTGCATGGAAGTTATGCAAAATTAGATGTTAGCAGTCATTTCTATAAAATTTTAAGTGAATTTATACATCAGACTGGTATCTGCATACATACAACTATTGCAAATATGGCTTTGTTTTAATACTTCTTGCTCATATATTAGCTTAATTATGTCAGATATATGGTTAGAGATGATACTGTTGTGACAAGAATTCTAAACTGACCATTTGAGGCAGAAATTGTGCACTTTCATTGATAAATAGGCATACAGTAAAATGTGGACTGGAGACACAGGCAGGATTTGATACTTTATATAATCTTGAATGTTGCAATGATTGACTGCTAAACATAACATTTACAGTATTCTGAAATGCTTTCAATATGTTATCAGAACAGTTTTAAACAGGTTCTAGGCATTTCATGTCAGAAAACATGCTAATAGGGTAAGCTGGCAAGAATTAAAGTCTGGTTTTCAAATTCTTCTAAAAATTGAAACAGGGGAAGGGGTATCAAATGAACAGTAAAAGAAAACTTAGAGTTTATGCAGTGATTTCTTTAAGGCTACAATACTGATAAATAAGTATTAATGTGAGAAAAAGTGTTTTTAGAGAGTTTTCTATTGGAATAAATGTTTGTATAGGTTGCACTTTGTAAATACAGCTGTTTCTCAAACCACGCCTACTTTCCCAGTTATGGAGATATAGAATATGTCTATAGCACAGTAATCCTACCTATATTTTGACCTTTGAAAAAAATTTTGACCTTTTGTAGTGCATATGAACTTTCCATTCTAGGATATGATTTTTTCAAAACTTCATAGTAAAATGGTACAGTTTTAGCCGTAAAAGGAGTTCCTATGGGAAATTGCATTGTCAATATTTACAGAAATGCAACCTACAAAGTATGAAGCATCCAGGTATTCCACCTTCTAAAATATAAAGCTTTTAAGAAGTTAGTTAACGCCGCCGCCGGATCACTATCCCTATGTTGAGCTTTCTGCAACAAAAGTCGCAGGCTCGACAAAAATCAGTCTAACAATTTGTATACAAACTTAATTGTAATTGTCATGATGAAGGTGATAGGTAGTAATTTTGAATTGCTTTAAAAATGTCCAAACTAAGCTTTCATACAATTATTTTTCTTTCGAAAAGTCTTCTATATTCATAAGAATCAGACATCATTTGAATTAAAACATCTTATATTCAGTAAAATATATGTGAAATTACATTACGTTGTTAATAAGTTTCCATGGAGATAACCAGAATAAAAGCCCTGTTCATTGATAATTTTCTATGTTTTCTATATATTGTGTGCGATTTAATCCCATGTACATTTACTCCATATCCTTTCATTTTCTATAAAATCATTATTATTTTTAATATAGAAGACATCAAAAGAAAAAAAAATCACACCATGTTGGCGGGCAACTGTCGACTTTTAAAACGTTGTACGATCGAAACATATGACAAAAAAAAACCCAACTGCAATCAACAAATAAGACACAAAGAGTCACAAGAAATAACAATATAATGCCATTGGCGACTTGTCAATACTGTATGATCATACACAAACATAGCCAAAAGATGACACCAAAGAAATAAGATGCAAACTAAATTACAAGAAATTACAAGATCAATATAAGATGTATAAAAATAAAAATAATTAACACAAAAAGTACAATTGTTCAACTTGACAATGGTCAAGAACTTTTAAATAATACAGTAACAAAACTTTTAAAATTATGACTGTCTGCGTAATTATTATTGTTTAAGAAAAAAACATGTCAAACATGCAAATATTATTTTTAAATAATAGTTTTAATCATTAAAAAGTCATGTGATGTTACATATATAGGACGGGGTGTGTTCGATGCTTTAATCAGTGAGGAAAACCCCGCCATATAACACCCAACTTTGAAATTGCGTACAAATGTCAAATTTAGGTGTGCCACATTGGGAATGGTCTTAACTGATTGATAATTCATTTTTCAATATTTGTAATTTTTCCCAGATTTTTTCTATGTTGGGCAAAAAAAGTAGCAGTTTATAAGGAGACCCCCTAATTGACGTAACAACTTGACTTATGGTCGTTTTAAAAACGATTGTTTGCAAGTTGAATTGTTAACAGTTGTACAATATGAAAATTTATTAATGTGAATGCAAATATTCATAATGGTTTTACGGAAAGTAACTTTTGTGTCATCTTGACAACCGTACAGAAAGTTCATTTCACTTTTCTACCTTCTAAACACAAGAGTTCAAATCCTTTTGTTCTATTTAAACCGCATACTGGACTGGTTCATGGTTAGGGATTTACATTTCATACCCCGCTCGACAGAGTATGGGTATATAGTACACCTCATGTCCGTCTGTCCGTCCATCTCACTTTTGGTTTCCAAAAAATAAATAGAGAATCCCTTTTTGAAATTATTTGAAATTTTAATGGAATGTTTTGGACAATTAAAGACAAATTAAATATTTTTTTGTCGTTTTCACATTTACCTATCAAGAGTTACAAGTATGGTACTTGATTGTTTGAAAAATTAAAAATTTTGTGGTTTTTGGATAAAAAATGGAGAAATTGTTTTAGAAATTGATTGAAATTTTAATGGAATGTTTTAAACGACTGAATATTTTTTATTTTACCGCCCCAGAGCTATGGTTCTTTATTGTTGGAAAAATTTTTTTCTTTGTGGTTTCCAGATAATGAATTGAAAACCCCTTTTTGAAACTGATTGAAATTTTCATGGAATGTTTTAGACCATTGGTTATCTCTCAGTTGCTGCATGTAGGGGTATTTTTGACCTTTATAGTTTTCAGATTGTGCTTGTTGGGTAAATCAATATCATTGGAAATTTGTGAATAACATAGTTGTTGATAGAATAGTTCTTCCTGCTTTTGAAACAGTCACTTTTGATTTTTGTTTTACTGTTTTAATTGAAATTTGATTGATACAGCTTAAAAAGCAAGAGTTCAGGGGGAATTTTTTTTCTACACAAGTATTAAAATTGGTTTTACCTTGAATATTTCATGACAGCTGAGTCTCTATAGATAAAACTCATATATACCAGAAGATATAAATTGATTGGTATATATAAAAGAGAAACTGTTTTTGAAAGACGAAAATTTGAGCAAGCATTCAAACATATTTGCTCATTGTATTCGCCTGTGAATTTAACATTGTATCAAAACTGAAAGCAAATTATCAAAAACAGTTATATGCAAATTCACTGAAATGGTTATTTATGGAATTTGTTATATAAGAACCTGCCACTTAATGATATAAATGAATTTGTTGATAAGAAAATCATTTTTTATGTCAATATAAAGAGTTTGTATAGCACATTGATAAAGAATTTCTACTGTTTATTGTTTTTCAATATCTGTGATAAGTAGAATGGTATCACCATACTGAATATTGCTGAAGGTTAACCAACTGGATGAATAAACTTTAATTTAATTAAAATTATGTAACATGTGGTTAACTTTACCGGGTCAATCAATGGTATGCCATAAATATTTAACAAAAATGCATCATAAAGAATGACTGATTGTTGCTAGCTGAACTGCAGAACTAAATAAATGTTGTTCACTTTACATGCACTTTTGAGTTATATTCTATATCCATTCAAAAGCAGAACCATAGTTGTTGAAAGTTTTTTTTTTATTTTATAATAATGGTATACAAATGTCGTCTGTCCGTCCGTCTGTCTGGGCGTAAACATGTCGCACCGTAACTTGAGAACGACTTATGCAAATTTCATGAAACTTAACATAGTTGTTTCTTATGATTGTCAAACGATCTGTATACTTTTGGTGAAAATAAGATTAAAACTTTTGAGTTACGGAATTAGTAACTAAAACAGGTGTGCGTTTTTTTCACATGTCGCCGTATCTCAAAAACAGTTTATGATTATTGCTTAAAACTTCACACACTTCTTAGTTATATTAATCTTAAGATCTGTATACTTTTGGTGATGATTCAAAATTTTATTTTAGAGATATTGAGTGTTTTGTTAAAAAGGGAGGGTTTTTCACATGTCGCGCCGTATCTCAAAAACAGTTTATGATTATTGCTTAAAACTTTACACACTTCTTAGTTATATTAATCTAAAGATCTGTATACTTTTGGTGATGATTCAAAATTTTATTTTGAGTTATTGAGTATTTTGAAAAAAGGGAGGGTTTTTCACATGTCGCGCCATATCTCAAAAATGATTTATGATTATTGCTTAAAATTTTACACACTTCTTAGTTATATTAATCTAAAGATCTGTATACTTTTGGTTTTGATTCAAAAATTTATTTTGAGATATTGATTTTTTTTTTTTAAAAGGGGTTTTCACATGTCGCGCCGTATCTCAAAACAGTTTATGATTATTGCTTAAAATTTTACACACTTTTAGTTATATTAATCTAAAGATCTGTATACTTTTGGTTTTGATTCAAAATTTTATTTTAGAGATATTGAGTATTTTGTAAATAAAAAGGGCTTTTCGCATGTCAGAAACTATTTATGATTATTGCATAAAATTCACACACAAAGACGACGGACATATCATGCGCTCATGGCGCAGCTGTTTATTATAGTGAATGTGTCATTTATGACATTTACAATGTTGGTAGTGGTGTTAATTCATTGTTGATTGCTTAATGTCCAGTGGCAATTATTTCATGCATATTCAGGACAATAAACTATTACTGGTAATAATTAAAACAATAGGTAGGTTCTGCAAGGAAGGACAGCAGGGATAAAGAGCCTGAAATTTGGACTGCCACTGCTTTTGTTAAGGAAATTGGTTAATGTTACACCTCCTGGCCACATGACTGTTTAATCAAAAATCTGTAGCCAGAAAAGTTTAAGAATTGTCTTTATATGAAGTAATATCATTTCTGATGAAGACAAAATTTAGTGCAGATGCACAGGTTTTTGATTGTTTTACAGGCAATTAATATTTTTAGAAAGGTCTGTTGAATGAAAACATCTAAAAATTGTTTTATAAGGCTGTAAAAGCACTGACATCATTTCATTTTCTTGTCAAATTCATTAATGAAGACCCTGATTATTTTTGTAAGAAGACTACATGTGCAACATGTTTTAATAACACTAAAAGTTCCATCCTTGATTAGAAATGATATGTTTTTCAATGACTTTGACACTTTAGGATTCCCATAACCAGTGATATAAAATACAGTTTCCAAAAATTCTCACAGTAGGGAAAAACTAACATAATTCTGTAAAAACTGTATGTTTTATTGACAAGCATTTTTTTTTTTGAATCTGTAATTAATTGTATGGAGAGGACTTTGTGGGTAAAAGTCCAATGAATCCAGGAAGAAAACAATGTTGATTTATTCTAAAACCAGTTGTTGGTATTGATAAGGGTGATGTTCTCATATATTTTATGATGGTATGATACTAATTAAACCCATAACGGGAGGGATTGTGCTTGATTTTCATATGATGAAGACATAATATTTCAATCAGTTTAATTGAGGTCTGGAGCTGGCATTTCAGTAACTGCTACTAGTCCTTTGTTAATTTATGTATCATTGTCATTTTGCTTAGTTTCTTCTGTTACCTATTCTGACATCTGACTGACTTCTTTTAAACTGAGTTTTACTGTGCGTATTGCTGTCTGTTTGTTTATTCTACATTGGCTAGAGGTATAGGGGAGGGTTGAGATCTCAGAAAACATGTTTAACTTGCGGCATTTTTGCGCCTGTCCTAAGTCAGGAGCCTCTGGCCTTTGTTAGTCTTGTATTTTTTTTTTTTTTAAATTTTAGTTCATTTATATGATTCTGAGTTTAGTGTGACATCCATTTTCACTGAACTAGTACACATTTTGTTTAGGGGCCAGCTGAAGCCCGCCTTTGGTGTGGAATTTTCTCGCTGTGTTGAAGACCTATTGGTGGCCTTGGGCTGTTTTCTGCTCTTTGGTCAGGTTATTGTCTCTTTGACACATTCCCCATTTCCATTCTCAATTTTATTGCTAAGATTTACACATCCTTGAAAGCACCATCAATCTTGAAATAGATATTTCTGTTCAATAGATATGTCTTAAAATTCCATGACATATCATAAATAAATAACATATACTCTTTTCATGTTTTTTATAGGACTGCAAAAAATTTTTGCGGTTGTATATATTGTTTGACTTTATCAGAAATATCAACATTGAGTTTTCAGGTTTCCACCATTTTGGTTACTGATTAAACAAGTGATTTCTATCAGCTACTAAAACTATGACAATGAACCACAGTTTGAATAACTAACCTAAAAATGAAATTTAAGCAACAACCTTAACAGAAAAGAAATTTTAGACCCATCTACATTTTTAGTGTGTATTAGTTCTCGGATGCTTTTATGTTTTTACATAATTTTATTAATTGTCTATAAGTGTTACCCTATTTATATGAAGCATCCTAGAGTAATCCGATGGAAAAGAAAGGATATGGGATGGAGATATTGAAAAGTAGAAATGGTCAATGGAACAGAGTTTTTATTGCTGTTCTTCATCCTTAAGTTGGAAGGGCTTCAATGAACTTACACCTTACAAGAATAATCATGATGACATGTTGTAGCATCAACTTTAAAAAAAAGCAGTTCTCTTTAAAATTCATCAAGTATGTTACAGGAAACTTTTACAGGAAGTTCAAAACAACTCCTGTGTCAACTTATAAAGGCATATGGTTAATCATATCTTTATTATTGTGGTCAATTATGTTTCTGACATCTTAGCTAGTCAAGGATTACGATCCCACTTAACAAGTATAGATGAGAAATCTAATGTTATTGTCAAGCCTGCGACTTTTGTCACAGAAAGCTCAACATAGGGATAGTGATCCGGCGGCGGCGTAAACTAACTTCTTAAAAGCTTCATATTTTAGAAGGTGGAAGATCTGGATGCTTCATACTTTGTATATAGATGCTTATGTCTTTCTATGTTGTGATGTTACACTATTGTTCCAGATAAGGGTGAAGGTTTGGTACCATTAAAACGTTAAAACCCGCTGCAATTGTTTGCACCTGTACTAAGTCAGGAATCTGATGTTCAGTAGTTGTCGTTTGTTGATGTGGTTCATAAGTGTTTCTCGTTTCATTGTTTTTTATATAGATTAGAACGTTGGTTTTCCCGTTTGAATGGTTTTACACTAGTAATTTTTGGGGCCCTTTAAAGCTTGCTGTTGTGAGCCAAGGCTCCGTGTTGAAGACCGTACTTTGACCTATAATGGTTTACTTTTATAAATTTTGAATTGGATGGAGAGTTGTCTCATTGGCACTCATACCACATCTTCTTATATCTACTTTTGTTACGAAGTTTCCGTCTGTCA
The DNA here is from genome assembly GCA_017311375.1 of Mytilus coruscus. NCBI lineage: Eukaryota > Metazoa > Mollusca > Bivalvia > Mytilida > Mytilidae > Mytilus > Mytilus coruscus. The sequence goes on along the minus strand of CM029602.1, from coordinate 95,721,790 downwards.
CATGTCCATTGTCCTTGACCTCATTTTCATGGTTCAGTGACTACTTGAAAAAAAAGTTAAGATTTTTTGTAATGTTAATTTCTCTCTTATTATAGTAATAGGATAACTATATTTGGTATGTGCGTACCTTGCAAGGTCCTCATGCCCGTCAGACAGTTTTCACTTGACCTCGACCTCATTTCATCGATCAGTGAACAAGGTTAAGTTTTGGTGGTCAAGTCCATATCTCGGATACTATAAGCAATAGATCTAGTATATTTGGTATATGGAAGGGTTGTAAAGTGTACATGTCCAGGTGTCATTTGACCTTGACCTCATTTTCATTGTTCAGTGGTTATAGTTAAGTTTTGTGTTTTGGTCTGTTTTCTTATACTGTATGCAATAGGTATACTATATTTGGTGTATGGAATGATTGTAAGGTGTACATGTCCAACTGGCAGGTGTCATCTGACCTTGACCTCATTTTCATGGTTCAGTGGTCAAAGTTAAGTTTTTGAGTTTTGGTCTTTTTTTCTAATACTATATGCAACAGGTCAACTATATTTGGTGTATGGAAATATTTTATGATGTACATGTCAGTCTGGCAGGTTTTATTTGACCTTGACCTCATTTTAACGGTTAATTACTCAGTGTTAAGTTTTTGTGTTTTGGTCTGTTTTTCTTAAACTATAAGCAATAGGTCAACTATATTTGTTGTATGGAAGGATTGTAAGCTGTATATGTCTGTCTGGCAGGTATCATCTGACCTTGACCTCATTTTGGTGGTTCATTGGTCAATGTTAAGTTTTCATGGTTAAGTTTTTCTTAGATACTATAAGCAATAGGTCAACTATATTTAAAGCATAGATTGATTGTAATGTGTACATGTCTGCCTTGCATGGTTCATCTGACCTTGACCTCATTTTCATGGTTCATTGGTCAATCATGAATGTTTAGTTTACTTGGTTAAGTCTGTTTCTTAGAAACTATAAGCAATAGGTGAACTATATTTAGTGTATTGAATGATTGTAAGGTGAACATGTATTTCTCGTTTGGTTTATCTGACCTTGACCTCATTTTCTTTGATCATGTTAAGTTTATGTGATACTTGTAGTAAAGCTTTATATTTAGGACTATCAACATAATATCAATGGTTAGTAAAGAAGGTGAGACATTTCAGTGTGTGCACTCTGGTGAGAGTATACAAAAGTAATAAATCTTCTTTTTGTTTGTTAATTTTTCAAAATGTTTCAAACATGATTAATTTTCAAGATGCAGTTCCACTTTCTCAAATGTTTTTGACCCACTATATAGAAAATAAATCTTTTTTTGGAATTGCTTTGAATTTTATTGTCTTCATAACTGATATGATATCATTGCAACTGTATCGGAAAAAAGTCTGTGTTCATTAAATCAGTCTTTTGTATGGTTTCACTTGCTAAAACCTCAAATTTCTACTGAGAAATGATATAACTTCCATTATTTTTTTTCTTACAGGAAACAGACAAAATGAAGATAGAACAGAAAAAAGCATAGAGTTTTTACAAAAGTTATCAAAGTTTAACAAAACAGATAGCCAAACAACTAAAACAGTAAGTATAGACATCATTCATTCAGTAGCCAAACAACTAAAACAGTAAGTATAGACATCATTCATTCAGTAGCCAAACAACTAAAACAGTAAGTATAGACATCATTCATTCAGTAGCCAAACAACTAAAACAGTAAGTATAGACATCATTCATTCAGTAGCCAAACAACTACAACAGTACGTATAGACATCATTCATTCAGTAGCCAAACAACTACAACAGTAAGTATAGACATTATTCATTCAGTAGCCAAACAACTACAACAGTAAGTATAGACATTATTCATTCAGTAGCCAAACAACTACAACAGTAAGTATAGACATTATTCATTCAGTAGCCAAACAACTACAACAGTAAGTATAGACATCATTCATTCAGTAGCCAAACAACTAAAACAGTAAGTATAGACATTATTCATTCAGTAGCCAAACAACTAAAACAGTATAGACATTATTCATTCAGTAGACAGTAAGTATAGACATTATTCATTCAGTAGCCAAACAACTACAACAGTAAGTATAGACATTATTCATTCAGTAGCCAAACAACTACAACAGTAAGTATAGACATTATTCATTCAGTAGCCAAACAACTACAACAGTATAGACATTATTCATTCAGTAGCCAAACAACTAAAACAGTAAGTATAGACATTATTCATTCAGTAGCCAAACAACTAAAACAGTAAGTATAGACATCATTCATTCAGTAGCCAAACAACTACAACAGTAAGTATAGACATCATTCATTCAGTAGCCAAACAACTAAAACAGTAAGTATAGACATCATTCATTCAGTAGCCAAACAACTAAAACAGTAAGTATAGACATCATTCATTCAGTAGCCAAACAACTACAACAGTAAGTATAGACATTATTCATTCAGTAGCCAAACAACTAAACAGTAAGTATAGACATCATTCATTCAGTAGCCAAACAACTAAAACAGTAAGTATAGACATCATTCATTCAGTAGCCAAACAACTAAAACAGTAAGTATAGACATCATTCATTCAGTTTTATACTAAAAATCAGCCCTATTCCTCCATCCATTAGGAAAAGCATAGAAATTTATTATACATAGAATTCTTGAAGTCCAAGGACTGTTCATCAGCCAGCCAGAATAAAAAAAGCTAAAGATAACAGCACAGAGAGTGAAATTAACTTAAATGGTGTTTTAAAGCAAGGTCATCTAAAAGATTTGTGACCTACTAGAAAAATTAAAGCTTTAAATCTTGGTGACAAAATTCCAACACTTACTATTCTACATACTAACACTAAGTAAATTTTGGTGTTCAGTTACAATAGTCCCTTATCTCTAGTGATTACTTGTCACAATGAAAGTGCTATATTAATGTACTGTATAATCAGAAATAATTGCATGCACTTATTATTGCGCTTTTTGAAGAATTGACAAAAATGGGAGATTAATTATTGCAATTTCAGGAATATCTGCATACAGATATATGTATCAGATTCAGATATCAGAATGTGTGTTCTTATTATTGAGATACTCACCCAGTTGCATTATTAGCAATAATAGACACCTCACAATAATTTCTGAATTTACAGTAATTGTAATTTTAGCATCTGTCTATTTTTTTGAATTGGCAAAAATTAAGTTGTGTGTGGTAATGCCATAAACAGTTATATATCCCTTTGATTCTGACTGAGAATAATAAAGTTGTGTGTGGTAATGCCATTAGCAGTTAGATATCCCTTTGATTCTGACTGAGAATAATAAAGTTGTGTGGTAATGCCATTAGCAGTTAGATATCCCTTTGATTCTGACTGAGAAAAATAAAGTTGTGTGTGGTAATGCCATTAGCAGTTAGATATCCCTTTGATTCTGACTGAGAAAAATAAAGTTGTGTGTGGTAATGCCATTAGCAGTTAGATATCCCTTTGATTCTGACTGAGAATAATAAAGTTGTGTGGTAATGCCATTAGCAGTTAGATATCCCTTTGATTCTGACTGAGAATAATAAAGTTGTGTGGTAATGCCATTAGCAGTTAGATATCCCTTTGATTCTGACTGAGAAAAATAAAGTTGTGTGTGGTGATGCCATTAGCAGTTAGATATCCCTTTGATTCTGACTGAGAATAATAAAGTTGTGTGGTAATGCCATAAACCGTTATATATCCCTTTGATTCTGACTGAGAATAATAAAGTTGTGTGGTAATGCCATTAGCAGTTAGATATCCCTTTGATTCTGACTGAGAATAATAAAGTTGTGTGGTAATGCCATTAGCAGTTAGATATCCCTTTGATTCTGACTGAGAATAATAAAGTTGTGTGTGGTAATGCCATTAGCAGTTAGATATCCCTTTGATGAGAATAATAAAGTTGTGTGTGGTAATGCCATTAGCAGTTAGATATCCCTTTGATTCTGACTGAGAAAAATAAAGTTGTGTGTGGTAATGCCATTAGCAGTTTGATATCCCTTTGATTCTGACTGAGAAAAATAAAGTTGTGTGGTAATGCCATTAGCAGTTAGATATCCCTTTGATTCTGACTGATAATAATACAGTTGTGTGTGGTAATGCCATTAGCAGTTAGATATCCCTTTGATTCTGACTGAGAATAATAAAGTTGTGTGTGGTAATGCCATTAGCAGTTAGATATCCCTTTGATGAGAATAATAAAGTTGTGTGGTAATGCCATTAGCAGTTAGATATCCCTTTGATTCTGACTGAGAATAATAAAGTTGTGTGGTAATGCCATTAGCAGTTAGATATCCCTTTGATTCTGACTGAGAATAATAAAGTTGTGTGTGGTAATGCCATTAGCAGTTAGATATCCCTTTGATTCTGACTGAGAATAATAAAGTTGTGTGTGGTAATGCCATTAGCAGTTAGATATCCCTTTGATTCTGACTGAGAATAATAAAGTTGTGTGTGGTAATGCCATTAGCAGTTAGATATCCTTTGATTCTGACTGAGAATAATAAAGTTGTGTGTGGTAATGCCATTAGCAGTTAGATATCCCTTTGATTCTGACTGAGAATAATAAAGTTTTGTGGTAATGCCATTAGCAGTTAGATATCCCTTTGATGAGAGAATAATAAATAATAAAGTGATGAGTGTGTGGTAATGCCATTAGCAGTTAGATATCCCTTTGATTCTGACTGAGAATAATAAAGTTGTGTGTAATGCGATTAGCAGTTAGATATCCCTTTGATGAGAATAATAAAGTTTGTGTGGTAATGCCATTAGCAGTTAGATATCCCTTTGATGAGAATAATAAAATGGTTTTACAAAGGAGTAGTTTTCCTTGTATAATATATACTGGTAGATTTCATTGACAAACCTGATCATTAGTATTCATTAATGTCTAGATGGTGCCATTATCATCGTATGCTTCTTTGTACAGTAATTATCCCTCATTCCAATACATATACTAATAGTCTTTGTCTGTTTTTAATCTGTAACACTTTGTGAACATTACTCTTCTGGGACTGTTTTCATTGAAGATTTCTTACTTGGTAGCATTGTTTGTTATCATGCTTAGTTGATCCATATATCCATTGCCATGATGATTATTTTGCAGAATTTATGAGATGTTAAGTCGTTGACCATTTTCGGCTTAGTGTTATATAATGACACCTGGAAATTGCTACTCCTTTAAGACCATATGTCTGAAAGCTTTCATACTAGGTAGGATTGTTCCTCATGTAGTTGACAATACTATACCACCAATTGGAAAGACTAGAGGCAACGTTAAATCAATAATTCAGATGTGCTTTAACCAATGCTCCCTTTCTATTCTGAACATTTTTGGCTTTGTAGTTCCAGAGTTATGGGACATTTACTATTAGATTTATGGCAAATTTTCATATATTGCGCACTAGCTCCAATATGCCTGCATTGATTTCCTCAAACATTTTATTATTGGGAATGATAAAAAGAAGCTCCCTTTGGATTTTTTCAAATTTACTGGTTTGTTATTTCAGATGTTACAGGACTTGAATTGTTTGGTTTAACAAAATTTTAGACATTGTACCATAATTTGAGTTTGCTTGGATTGATTTACATAATTGCTTGAGTTGGTGAACATAACACACAGTAAGATTTTAAAAAAATTCTGATTTGTCATTTCAGAGTTATGGGACATTGATGGTCAAATAAATAAGTTTTTTTTTAAGCAAAATAAACGAGACTGTTGTTACTACTTTGTTTTCCATTGTAAACACCAATTGACAGGAAAAGTATGAGCAATATTATTTGTTTATAATCCTATAAGATTAATCTTTGCATGTATACAAAAGAGTCTTATAATACAAAAATCTTATGATGCAAATCTTATTGTGTGTGCTGGCCTTAACACTATTGTTGGGATTGGTGATTGTAGACTAGCTTTTGTTTTTGAAAATTTTCTGATTTGTCATTGCATTGTCATTGGGTCTTTTAACACTCATATTTGATGCAATATCTATATGCCTAAGGGTATCCTGATGTTTCTACAGAGCCATTTTATTGGCTTCTGATTAAACGCCTTCTGAACATTTCATTTTATTCTTGCAACAATTTCAATATATACGTGTAAAAGCTTTCATACTTGGTGAAATTTTCATCATATGAAGTTGAACCTTTATTTTGATTAGATGACTTTGCAGGAGTTCTGGCATTTTTTTGTTCAATTATTGCATGCAAGATCTTAATCATGAATAAGTTTGATGTGATGTTTTATGAGTATGGTGATTGATTTCTGGTAGTTAATTTATTATACATTCAATAATCAGTGTTGAGGGAAAATATTTTAAAAATGTTTCATCATACTCTTGATGTCTGGCATTATTCTACAGTCTACTCTTGAGAGACTAATATTACACAGTTATAAAGTGGGCAGGGGACATTTAGATGGCCAAGATTGCATAATCTTATTTCAATAAAGTACATTTGTTTGGAGCCTTATTTCTAAAAAAATTCTATGCTAGTAATGCAACATGATCTGTGCAAAAACTTTAAGAATATTAGACTTCACCAAAGGATATGTACTTGGATTTATATATCAAAGGAACAATGCTTATTCTGCTGTTCTTAATCTTGTCAGTCACTGAAAGTTCCTTAGCCATTAGATTAAGAACTCATACCTCATATCAAGATCCATGTTTGCAACTTTATTGTTGAAACATATTTGAATAATTTAATTTTGGATGTAACATGTCTTCTGATTGGCTATCAGCTCATAGACGCAATTTTGTCATGTGATTGTGACGTCATCAACGTTTTTTCATGATTTATTCATTAAAAATAAAATTTATAATTATGCAGGTTATTCAGTGTGCACAACATTTTTGATATATTTCTTCATAGACAGAAAAAATATTAGTCATTCCTTAATAAATAAATTTGGTGTATTTACTGTCTTCTGATTGGTTAAAAGTATTACTTTTATTTTCAATGTTGTCAATTTTATGGCGACACGCCCACTCTGACGTTGTGTTTTCATCGCCAACATGTGTACGTTGTTATTGTTGATATAAATAATATAAAAGTTCTTTGAGCCTTATTTTGATAGAATTTATTTATAATGAATGGCAAAATTTATTTTGAATTATTTGAATCATAAATTAATTTTGACTCTTCACATTTACATAATCCGCTTTGCGGATTATTTAATGTGAAGAGTCAAAATTAATTTTATGGTTCAATAAATTCAAAAATCATAGCCATTCATTAAATGAATTTGTATTTATGATTCTTTATGTTAAATATTTCACTTTATTTTGGTTATTATGTGTTTGATGTCCTGTTGGTATTTCTGCCAAGCAGCTTTTTCCATAATCATGTTTGTGCTATCTGTTCTGCCCCTTTGATGGTTACCACTATAAATGAAAAAAAGACCACCTTTTCCATGTGCCACAAAACAGTTGTATAAAACAAAACTTTTTATCAAGAATTTAATACCATCAAGCGGTGTTAACTGTAACAAATATCACAGTCCTGACAGTTCAGGTTGCATAAGATTTAAGGTCCTAAACTAAGATTAACATTACAGACCCTAGGTTAATATTGAGAACTGTCTTTATCTTGAGAACCAGTTGGAGTTAAATGTTGATACTTTGTATTAGAATTCATTGCCACTATAGCTGCACAATCAAGATCAGCATCTTTAGCTAAAAGGTTAAGGTCGCAAAATTTAATATCAGCAGACTTACAGTTATAATCAAGATCAAATATCTTTATTAATAAATAAGACTAAATATTCTTGATTTTTATAGCTTTTAACTAACCAATATATAAAATCTCCTGTCCAATGACAATTATAAATAGCAAAATACAAAGCAGGGATAAATAATTGGAATCTCACGATGGGCTCCCACCTCAAAAATATTTAGATTAAAGAACTGCATTTTTGGCTAAAAGAAGAAAATTAATTGTAAGACAATATTTCAACACTGAGGAATTCTAATGTTAATTATTCCTCTTACTGCAGATATGTGCTAAACCCTAAACACTAAAGAATCTACATATATGTAATGTGATACTGTATTTCTTTTTTAGATTTTAAAGTATAACAAAGGAAGATTATCCAAAAATGATGAAAAGATGGAACCTGTAGATAACTCAACTGTATTTTCTAACACAGACTTTGACAAATTTGAAGATGAATATGATTTTTTCTCATGATGCTAATAAAAATATTTTTAAAAAATCAGAAAAAGTTTCAATGTTTCAGAAACAACAGAGTCAATTAAAATTTTTCTAGAGATATTTTACCAGTTAATAGTTCTTAAGATTTTATTCTATTAAATTACCCTGACATAAAAAAAGTCAAATGAAATACTAGTGAGTACTGTATGTTTCTATGTGACTTTTTGGGGTATACTGGATGGAAAAGCTATATACAATTTTAAAATTAGAAAGAACAAAACAAAATTAAACATAAGCAAAACACCTTAAACTGTCTGCAGTCATATATGCCTGTGATCTGAACACTGTAAAAATAACAAAAAAATCCAGCACAATTATAAAGACAAGGATAACAAAAATTGAAAACTCTTGCATGCTTTACTGACCATTGATTTTATGTTGATAGTCCTAAATATAAAGTTTTACTACAAGTATCATATTAACTTAACATGAACCAAGAAAATGAGGTCAAGTCAGATAAATTAAGCTAGAAATACATGTACACCTTACAATCATTCCATACACTGAATATAGTTGACCCTTTGCTTATAGAATACTAGAAACAGACCAAACCCTGAAAACTTTATATTGTCCATTGAACCATGAAAATAAGGTCAAGGTCAGATGAATCCTGCCAGACAGACATGTACACCTTACAATCATTCCATGGATCAAATATAGTTGACCTATTGCATTTAGTATCTACGAAACAAATTTACACAGGAAACTGAACAGACCAATGAACCATGAAAATGAGGTCAAGGTCATATGATACCTGCCAGACAGACATACACCTTACAATCATTCCATACATTAAATATAGTTGACCAATTGCTGATAATTTAAGAAAAACAGACCAAAACACAAAAACTTAACATGGAGCAATGAACTGTGAAAATGAGGTCAAGGTCAAATAAGACCTGCCAGACTGACATGTACACCTTACAATCATTCCATATACCTAATATAGAATACCTTTTGCTTACAGTATCTGAGATATGGACTTGACCACGAAAACTTAATCTTGTTCACATATCCATGAAATGAGGTCAATCTCAATTGAAAACTTTCTGAAAAGCATGAGGACTTTGCTAGGTACACACATACCAAATATAGTTATCCTATTACTCATAATAAGAGAGAAGTTAACATTACAAAAGTAGTCACTGAACCATGAAAATGAGGTCAAGGACAATGGACATATGACAGATGGAAACTTCATAACATAAGGCATCTATATACAAAGTATGAAGCATCCAGGTCTTCCAACCTTCTGAAATATTAAGCTTAAAAGTAGTTAGTTAATGCCGCTGCCAGATCACTATCCCTATGTCTTGCTTTCTGCAACAGAAGTGGCAGGCTCGACAAAAACTACAAGTACTCATATAGGGTAAGCAATGCTGGTTTATTGTCCTTGGGTCATATCGACCATATTGATTTTTGGAAAGCTGCAACACTTGCCCTGAGATTTTGTGACACTTGAAATAATGAGGTCATACACCAATCCCTTTTGCTTTGTGGTGTCTGCCATTTTCTCTTGCAACTCCAAAAATTTACAGGAACCTCTGTGATGTCTAGTAATGGTGAAAAAATAGTGATAATGTGTGTCAAGTGTTAAAACAGAAACTACTCAGGAAGAAATGTCTTTAATCATTTGTGAGACTAGTGAGATAGCAACCCTATAATTCAGCAACTCATTATTTATTTTCCAGTTAGACAACTAGTCATCTTCAGCAATGAACAAGCCTACACAACTCATAATAGCTTGACGTTGGTACAACTCTATAAAAGCTATAGGTAATGGACGATTATCTAACGTCAACACCACATTCTCAATAAAGACAAACAATAATGGGCTTTATCAAGGTTTAATCAAACTTGTCAAAAGTAGTTGGGTTTTCTTAACATGTGATTAGATATTTTGATGGGTCAATTTTTGAGTTGAGGTCAACTTGAGGAAAGTCTCACTTTGTGATGTTTCATGAAAACTTAGAGACAATCAATTTTATTGTTAACAGTTGAAAATTGTTGTGGTATATATTATGGTATGAAATAAGAGAAGGAAATCTTTCGGTTTATTTTCCTGTAAATTAGGAAAAAATCTAAATTGCACACACTGTTCAAAGCTATGGATTTCTATCTTGTTCTGGCTTCTAGCATTGTGAAACCTTCTAGTACAGAATTTGAGTCCTAAGTTAAGTGAAAATTTAGCTGTCTGTCTCACTCCTAAAAAATAACCCAAGTAACAATCCACAGGAAGACATGTCAACTACCCAGACACAGTAATCTGGTCCAAGCCAACCAGTCTGTCTCACTCCTAAAAAATAACCCAGGTAACAATCCACAGGAAGACATGTCAACTACCCAGACACATTAATCTGATCAAAGCCGACCAGTCTGCCTCACTCCTAAATAATAACCACCTTCTGCACTTTAGGTAAACACACCACACAAAGAGACCACTGGTTTGTAAAAATTATTTATGGTTGCACACTTTGGTGTCTATTGCGTAAAAGGATGGAACCTACAACTTGTGATCTAATTTCAAAATTAAGATGCTATTCACAATTTTTAGATAAAATGCCAATTAATTATATTGGGTTTTGAAGGAGTGATTTATTTTGCAGTACCTTTGTTAGTTGAGGAAACTAGCTCGCCAATAATAAACAATCTTGAAAACTCCAATTCATACAAATAATATCAAATGTACCAAGCTTTTCACACAAATGTCCAGAAAGAAAACTGGTAATAATTTGTAATGGCTAGTGCCAGTATAAAGCTGTCTTGAAATTTTTCCACAAATTCCTATAAACTGTTATCACAGAGACATGGCTCGCCTTTTTGTAATTTTGATAATGCAAATGTTGAAATTAATATAGCAATACTTTAACATGTAAGTTATGCAAATATTCAAAGTCAATGAACCATGACTGAACGTACATGGCTTAACAATCTCCAAATACCATTGACTTATTATAAGTCATTCCCTTTAAACAAACCTAAACACAAACATTAACTTGTAAACTATGTAAAAGTTTCAAAGTTGATGAACCATGCTGAGGGGGTTGGGCTATATAATCTCCATTGAAATGAGACTTGCAAATGCCAATAAATTTGCATACCAAATATCATTGACTTAACATTAGCAGTGCATCTTAAACTGATCTAATCACAAACTAATACATGTAAACTAAGCAAAAGTTTCAAAGTCAATAGACCATGACTGTGGGGCAGGGCCAAATAATTTCCATGGAAATGAGATATGCCAATGCTTATACAACTGCATACCAAATATCATTGACCTACCACTAGTGGTTCCCTATAAACTGACCTAATCACAAACTAATACATGTATACTAAGCAAAAGTTTCAAAGTCAATAGACCATGACTAAGGGGGCAGGGTCAAATAATTTCCATGGAAATGAGATGTGCCAATGCTAATACAGCTGCACACCAAATATCATTCACCTACCACTAGTGGTTCACCATAAACTAGACCTAATCACAAACTAATACATTGTTGACGCCACCGCCGCCGCCGGAAACAGCATACCTATGTCTCGCTTATTGACTCTGTCAAGGCTAGACAAAAAATAAGAAATATTTGATGACTGGTGATATCATATGACGTTTGGGTTGAACCAATGGTATACATCTTTCTCCACCTTATTCATATATCTGTTTTACCTTATGCAAACCACCCTGAAAGTATGACATTTGACATTTCTGCTGATACCCTATCATATACACCAGTTTTTCCTTGTTTAACAGTAATTGTGTAAAGGTTGCTATATTAAATACATGACTTAAATGATGCTATAGAATTAATTTTTTTATTGATTTATGGTAATACAAAAAAAAACAATGACATCAGTTTCACTATCACAGTTCATAAAGATCTACTGTGTTTAACTGTTACAGTCCAAATAAGATACAGCACTTTGTAATGTTATTGCCTCACTTTAGCTACCATCAATATCCCTGTATTTTAGAGGAGCTGCCTGGCAGGTCATCATCATGGCTTGATGAACTCTGAAATGTAACAACAAATTTTAGTACTTAATGCATACACAAAACTCAACCTGACCTTAAAAAAAATAACATAGGTTGTCATCATGACTTGGTGAACTCTGAAATGTGACAACAAATGTAAGTACTAAATCATTAAAATGCACAAAACTCAACATGACCTAAGAAGTCAACAGGTGTCAATGTGGAAGCCTCCCAACATCATTTTGAAAATATGAAAATCGTCCCTGATGACCTTTCTGATGAGAGTCACTCGTTTGAAAAACTGTTATTATTCACATTGAAAAAAGAGTATGAATAGAATCATATAATTTCCAGAAAGAGAATTTAACATGTTCAGAGAAATATGAGCCAGCTTAACTGGAAAGTCTCCAATACATTTCATTTCGAGCCATATATAATATAAACCCATTTTTTAAGTGTCCATGCAACTGGTATTTACTATGGAACTCAAGTATACTTGTATATCATCTTACTCAAATTTACAATGATAAACAACATTACACAACAATGTTTTGACAGAAAGATCTGTACTGTGGTTATATATGTTTTACCTTTTGTACAAATTGAGGATTTACTGCTATTTCTCTATCCATTTCTTTCAACTTTTCATCTAACTGGATACATTTTTGCATCTGCAAAGAAAAAGGTAAATTTAGCTGGAAAAAGAACTTTGAGTATGTTTGGAAATTTTTAGATTAAATTGGCAGTAAAAATTACTTATTATTGTTGTTGAACAGATGATTGACATATTATATATTTTCCTTAAAAACTTTGTAAGGGGTTCCGCGGAACCCTGTGTCTCTCTCGCCTGCCATTGCTGCTGTCAGTGTAAAAGTGTAATGTTGTCTTAAAAAGTGAGTCCATTTATCAGTAAAATACTGAATTTAAAAAAAATTTCAAACTGTTTCTTTAGATGCTATTTCATGGTTTTTAAGTTTAGCTTCTGTCCAAGTTTCATAACAATCCATAAAGGTTTACAAATTTATCATGTCAAAAAAATTTAATCCCAGACTGTCTGTAAATGTTAACTGTAAAAAACCAGGTCCATCTATCAGAAAAATACTAAAAATGAAAAAAATATACTTTCGAAGATTTGCTTCAGACATTTATCTCTTAATCATTAAAATGCTTCTGCCAAAGTTTCATAAAAACTCTATGAAGGTTTGACAAAGTTATTGATATGTAACAACTTTAACCCCAGACTGTATCTACTTGTTAACTGTAAAAAAAGTTAAATCCGTTTATCAGTAAAATACGAAAAAAATACAATAAATATTTTCAAAATTTTGCTCTGGATACTGTATTTTGGTCATAAACAAGCTTCTGTCCAAATTTCATAAATTGCCATGAAGGTTTGACAAAGTTATTGATGACTGAAAACTTTAACCTCAGACAGAGCCTGAGTGTTAACTGTAAAAAAACTAAGTCCATTTATCAGTAAAACATGGAAAAATGAAATTAAATATTTTCAAAATTTTGCTCTGGATACTGTCTTTTGGTCATATAGAAGCTTCTGTCCAAATTTCATAAAATTCCATGAAGGTTTGACAAAGTTATTGATGACTGAAAAACTTTAACCACAGACTAAACCTGAATGTTAACTAAAAAAATTTAAGTCCATTTATTAGTAAAATACGGGAAAATGAAAATAAATATTTTCAAGATTATGCTATGGATACTGTATTTTGGTCTAAAGAAGCTTTCTGTCCAAATTTCATAAAATTCCATGTAGGTTTGACAAAGTTATTGATGTTTAAAAAAAACTTTAACCAGAGACTGAACCTAAATGTTGACGCCGCCGATGACGGAATCTAGGATCGCTATGTCTCGCTTTCACGAAATAAATTTTGCAGGCTCGACAAAAGTGAATATTAAAAAATTTCTTAAAAAGTATCGTTTATCCAGTCAATACTGTTTGTGGAGATGTATGCATAAATTATCTAAATGAGAAAACTTTTCCTTTGAACTATACAATTTAATTCTATGCATAAGTCTTTCTCTTCTGCAACCTTTCAAATATTCATTAAAATGTGATCATGTTTGTTACCTCTTTGTCTAATTGCTGTAACATTGCTGCACTTTTGTATTGTTCAGGGTTATCATGAAAACGAACCATTCCATCTTTTTGATTTATCGTGGCATATATTTCTCCATCTTCAATCTAAAGAGTCAACAAAAGTTTTGTAACATATCTATAGAAACATTATTAGATGATTATACAATTAAAATTCTTACTGTAATTTTTCACTCTTAGAAACTGGAACATTTTCATTTGCATAAAATCTGATAAAAATAAAAGACATAACCTAACAAGTATTTGCATTTTATAACATTTATTTGTCTTACAATATTACAACTGTTTAAATTTCACAAATACCCATGATTTAATCTAACTAGACGTCTTTCAATTATTTGTGCCATTGGGTGTAGTCTCATTGACACACATCTTCTTTTATTCATGACCTTGCCTTTTGAATACTGTAAAGTGGGAAATTATTCACTTATTTAGTGGTCATCATCAAATCATGAAAATATTCCTTGGTGTAAATTTGATCTTTAAGGTCAACCAAAATTACAGAAAGAAAAAAGCAAAAATATAAATTCCGCAAACAGGATGGTCATAGAAATAGCGGAAATAAACCACATAACAGTCATAAGTTAAGCAAAATAAAATATGTTTAAACAAATTCATTAAAAATTCATTACAAAAAATATTTCTGTATATTGCTAATTACAACAATGTACTGTGAATTCATCATTATTTTTGGGATATCCATTTTAATGGATTTTGTAGGTATAGGTAAACCACAAATGTAAGTGTTAAGCTAAGTACAAATTTTCTACAGGCTTGTATGCCAACTTTGGCAAATAAAAAAAATCAAATATCCACAAATATACAATGTTTCCTCAATCCACTAAAATTAATAACCACAAATACAAATGAATCCACAGTAAACAATTATAATGGTGAAACCAACATAAAAAGATGCTCTTGAATAATACAATTTCCTAATTCTGTTATAATGACATAAATATATACTGACTCACCATATGTAAAACATATTTCTCTGCCTCCTTAGGACCAGATAGCTGTACTCTACTTGCCATGTCAGACAGGGAAAGAGTCAAGAATGTCTGAAATTACATACAACTGATTAAATACAATATGATAACTTTGTAGTAGTAAGTACGGCTATAACTTTAGTGTTGAAATTCCAAATATGTTATATAACATAAATAGTTATGAAAATAAAGGACTTTTGAACTAGTAATACTGAAATCTATCTTAAAGTTGAACACCTATTTTTATCCAAAGAACAGTCTTCAAAGATAATCCTCCATTCTAATGGAGTTATCTAATACCATCTACTATAATCAGTCTAAAATATATTAATAACACAAACCTTTGTAAGTCTCTGTATATTTTTCTTGTATAATGATGTAAGACACTGCTTTACTAGTCCCATGTTACTGTCCTGTTAAAATACACCATCAGTAATTAAAAATAAAAAGCCCTTCATAATGGTATAAAATTTCTTTATATGAGAACAAAATGAAGTTTTATATATCAAAAACATTTCTATCTGTGTAAATACAATAACCCCTAACAAAAATCAAATATAGATAAATAGGTCTGTACAAATCTTGGAAATACACAACTACAATAAGCAATTCTATAAAGTTTTGTTCCAGTTTAACATGAACTGCAGGAAATTTTACATTCAAAAACTTCCCTATATGTGGAAACTCCAAGTTTTGCTACAAATTTTTTTAAATTGATCTTATAAAAAGGAAAAATGCATATTCCAATGCAAACTGTTGGTGATTTAGAGGTTGTTAAACTCACAAGTTTTGTGAAAGACACATTTTAAGGAACATGGGATCATGTATATTGGTTTAACTGTGTAAAGCAATTTAAAGCATGAAATCAAATACTCTACAATTACAAATTTTAAGATAATTCAACTTGCATGTGATTTCATACCAGTTAGTTAAGCACTGAAATTCAAGAGTGACTTACCCTATTAAATGTTTCCTGATGTTTAGAAACAGTGTTCCGTAAATCTGATGGATTATTGGTTGTATAAGACGCAGCAAGATCATGATATGGCTGACATAATGGCTGTAAAACATAAAAAAATAATTGAGGTTTTTACTTTTTAATTTAAATTAGATAACTGACATATATATTTCCCAACTTTTTTTTGCTATGCCCCGTGTCTGTAGTGATGTTTTAGATTTCTTTAAACGTAATCTACTGGTATGTACAACTATTAAATTGTAAAGTCAGGGATTTCAATACCACAAATAACTTTAAACCTCTCGAGAACTCTATCGTAGATACAAAGATTTAGTTTGGAAGATTGGCTGTACCTATAGAAACCTTATTACAAACAGGATATCATATTCTTATTAAAATAGTAACATTTTTGATAGAGCCTGAATATTTAAATGCGATTGATATGACTAATGGTCCTACGTCCTGCAAATACTAATATTTTGGCATTGTATAAGGTAACAATTTTCTCAGACTGTTTATTTAAAAGTCTTAACACTAAACTGTTGGATGTCTACAGACTGATATTTTGAGCTGGTAAAACATGATTTATCTTGTAGTTGTAATTCGCTTTGAACTAGTTTTCATTATCTGTGAGTACTCTTAGATCTGAACTTTGTGTCTTTTGTCTTTTTGTTAGTTGAATTTTGTGCTTCATATCAATCTGATTAGTCAAGCCCTTTCCAACTAATTTTTATAGTTTTTTTTTTTGTTCTGATGTTACACCACTGTCCCAGGTTACAGGGCGATTGAGCCCTTGTAAACATGTTTAATCTGCAACATTCAATATGTACCTATCCCAAGTCAGGAGCCTGTAGCTCAGTGGTTGTCCGTCATATTTGTTTATTGTTTATTGATTTATCATAAATCAGGCCTTTGGTTTTCTCATTTGAATTGTTTTACATTTTGACATGTCAGGGTGTTTTATATCTTTTTTTTTTTTAACTTTTTATTTTTTATTATTTCCAACAATTACAACATATACATGACATACATACAATATAATACATATAAAATATATACAATGTCATTATCATAAATACATCTTAATTGGAAATATTTTACATTTTCTATTGAAAAAAAAAAAAAAGAAAAAAAAAAAAAAAATATATAAAATAAATAAATAAATAAATAAATAAATAAATAAATAAATAAAAAATAAATAAATAAATAAATAAATAATGATAATTAACAGATTGGAGTTAAGAGTAAAGAAGAAGGAAAAAAAAAAAAAAACAAATTAAAAAAAAAAGGATTATCCAGTTACATCCCTATCTATATTTTAAATATCAAATATTTATGTTGAAAATATTTGAAAAATTAACTAGACATATTTCTTTCGTAACAGCCATCAACACAGATCAAGTACATAACATGACAATAATATTTTCTTTAAAATAGATTATAATTAAATAGTCATAAGTTATTGTAACAAAAATAGACATTAGCTGGTATTCAATAAAAGTTTTTCCAAAACATTCCATACATTGTCAAATTCAGTTATCTTTTTTATTTTTTACAGCAATCATACTCTCTAATTTATACATATCTTTCAGCTTTATTATAGCTGCTTGCAATGAGAGATTTTTTTGAAAGCATCTAGAATTATACACATATTGTTTAATATAAAGGAAAATCATGTTGTATGGGTTGTTGGGGAATATCTAGGATAAGTCTCCAAAAAGAAAGTTTAATTTATTCATTGGGAGACTTATTCCACCAGAAAGGAACCAGTTATCAATATTCTGTAGAAAATTTTGTACAGTATTGCAATTCCAAAATAGGTGTTCTATAGACTCGTTCTCTGATTTACAAAATGTACATAAAGGATCATCGGTCAATTTTATTTTAACTAAATACTGAATTGTTGCAATAATGCAATGGTTAATCCTATATTGCAACCACTGTAATTTACTATTTTTTGTAACAGCAAAAGGCAGTCTGAAAATCTTTTTCCAGTTCAGATTCTGTGTTTTATATCTGACTATTCTGTATGGGTTTTGCTCAGTGTTGAAGGCTGTTCTGTGACCTACATTTGCTTACATCCACATTATCTGGTATCTGTTGAACAGATGTCTCATTGACAATCATACCACATCTCCTTATTTTTATGTCAGTAAGAACCTCGCTTACAAAATAATTTTTTTTTAGCTGCATTCCAAAGCATACTGTAGCAAAACTGGAGCGAAAATTGACAATTTTCTGTTTAGACATTTTAGTTCAATAACTCTAAAACAACTTGTCCAAAAATTATCGAAAAAAGATCTCCACATAATTGAAAATAACTTTGTACATTTCATTGCTTTCCAAAGGATACATGATTTAAGTTCAATTACTTTGAAATAACTGATTAAAAATCATACAAAAAATACCAACGTCACATGATATTTATCAACTGTGTAAAATTTCATTGCATTTAAAAGCATACTGCAGAGGAACTCTTGCTTACAATTTCATGGGGTTTTGGGAGTTATGTCTACCAACTCTGGAACACTGGTTGAAGGGCTATTTTGAATTCTCTTTAACAATATATTAAATTGCTCCACATCTTTCTGCACTGATAATGGTATAAGGAAGAAAGTCAAGGAACTATAAAACTAATTTTACCCAACACATGGATATCTGCATGTATTAAAGTAAGACAGTCTATGGATGTCAATGTGTTTTCTTTTGATTGTCCATTTTCTAGTTTTAAAGTTCATTTCTATCTGTTAAAACATTTTCACAATTTATTTCCTATGACAATTTATTTTGTTTAATTGTGTGTGAATGCCTGGTAACTGTTGAAGTTATATCAATGATTTGTCATATTTAAATGACAGTTTGTACTACATTGTGTAGTAAGAAAAAAAATAAAGTCAATGTATTTGATGAATTTGAAAAGTTTCAATTAATACACCTACCTTAATGTATCTAGCAACAACAGGTGATGTATATTTTGGTAAATTTGGTACCTGAAAGATAATTAAAGAACCTTCAGTGAGCAGACTCACATACCAAACGCCCTACATATAAAAGGGAAACCCTTATAGTGACATGATGGCATAGTTTTTTGTGTTTACTTTAATGTATGATTCTTTTCTATGATTTTAGATTTTTGACCTCTGACCAACTGACTTCAAAATTGATAGGAATCTTCCTCTCACTATATGTGACCATATATCCAAGTAAAATTTCAATCCCATGTGTTGTATTTGATTAAGCATCTTGAAACCACTTTTCTGCACAATTTTATGTCTATTTTTAGTAACTTTGACCTTGATCTTAGACAAAGTTTAACTGGGAAGGACTGAAGAACAAACAAACAAAATCTATATCCCATTCAAAATTTGCAGGTTGAGGGAATGAAAATCCTACAAAATGATACATTATGGTATGTCACTCTATTTCTTATTTCAACTTAACTGTCCGAAAACTTTATTTTAATGCAACATCTCATTTGTAATTTTCAATTTGCACAGAATTTTGTAGTTTTACCTGATTATAAAATCTATATCTACATACTTCAAATTATTAAGAAAACTTATTAATTACAAGATTTTTTAAATCTGCACATAACAAAACAAGAGTGCACACGCTGAAATGTCTCGCCTGTTTTACTGACCATTGATTTTATGTTGAAAGTCTTAAAGATAAAGGTTTTACTACAAGTATCACATAAACTTAACATTCTTAAAGATCCATGACAATGAGGTCACAGTCAGATAAAAACTGTCACACAGACATGTACACCTTACAATTATTCCATACACCAAATATAGTTGACCCATTGCTTATGGTAATTGAAAAACAGACCAAAACACTAAAACTTAATGTTAACCAATGAACCATGGAAATGAGGTCAAGGTCAGATGATACTGGCTAGATAAACATGTACACCTTACAATCATTCCATACACCAATTATAGTTGACCTATTGCTATTAGTATTTGAAAAACAGACTTAAACACAAAAACTTAACATTGACCAATGAACCATGAAAATGAGGTCAAGTTCAGATGTCACCAGCTAGACAGACATGTACACCTTGCAATCATTCCATACACCAAATATAGTTGACCTATTGCTTACAGTACTTGAAAAACAGACCAAAACACAAACAATTAACAATGACCAATGAACCATGAAAATGAGGTCAAGGTCAGATGACACCAGCTAGACAGACATGTACCCCTTACAATCATTCCATACACCAAATAAAGTTGACCTATTGCTTACAGTACTTGAAAAACAGACCAAAACAAAAAAATAACAATGACCAATGAACCATGAAAATGGTCAAGGTCAGATGAAACCTGCCAGTCTGACATGTACCCCTTACAATCATTCCATACACAACATAAAATTGAACTGCTGCTTGTAGTATTTGAGAAACGGACCTAACCACGTAACTTTAACCTTGATCACTGATCCATGAATTGAGGTCGAGGTCAGGTTAACCTTGTCTGACGGACATGAAGACTTTGAAAGGAACCCATATACCAAATATAGTTATCCTATTATTCATAATAAGTGAGAAATTCACATGACAAAAAAACTGTAATTTTTTTTCAAGCAGTCACTGAACCATGAAAATGAGGTCAAGGACAATGGGCATATGACAGACGGAAACTTCGTAACATAAGGTATCTGCATACAAGGTATGAAGCATCCAGGTCTTCTACCTTCTGAAATATAAAGCTTTATACAAATAGTTTACTCCGCCGCAGGATAGTAATACCTATGTCTCGCATACTGAGGCAAGACAAAAATGTTACTGAATAGTGTTCCTCTTTAACTTACTTTTCCATGGACTATAAGTGCTACCAAAATATACTTTTTATAAGCCTCTAACATCACATGACTTACTGCCATACTTGGTGTTGTAATGGCCTGTAAATAAAGAAAAACATATTTCATTTTAGGTGATAAGCTTATACTAACATAATGCATCTTTTATTAAGAACGACCATTCATATTTTTTGGTATTCCTAATATGTTATTCAGTAAGCTACATACATGTGAAACTCTAGTCTTGAGGTGTTTTTCTCCTGATTGTTTATGGTCATCCTACTGAAATTGTTAATCTCAACCTAGCAATAAATTAACTATGACATTGAGAAAATGACCAAAAGAAAACCTCAAAATAAAATTGTCAGTAAATAGCTGGTTGAGGATGTTTTGTTTGTTGTTGGCATTCTGTCACATTGAGGTTAACCCTACATCTCTTTATATTTATATTTACACATCCTCTATTATATCAGCATTAATGTAACATAAAAACAAATATCAAGTAAGTTGAACCATTGAAGTATTATATTGACAGGAACTCCATTGAAAAATTAGCACATTCGCATCCCACTGATTTCTTTAAGAAAATAAAAGGTTCCGACTCAGTTTGTCAAGTACGTGATAACTCCTTTGTGGGGTATCTGCGATGCCGCCTTCGCATTTTCTGTTTACTGAAGTTGGTCTTATCACGTGATATAGTATCGAATGTCTTATCTACCTACCAAAGTAAATAAACATGGAAACTCCCGTGGTTATTTGTGAATCGCCACATGAATAACGTAACCTGTTTCCGTTCAATAAATGAAGGCAAAAGCTGAAAAGATCTTAAAAATCGGTCCATATTTAACAGAATGACATAAGAAAATTAACTGCATTCGGAAAGAGAGCAAGATTATTTTTAGTTTTGTTTAATATGTTTTAATCATTGGAACTTGGAAATCGGGAAATATCCGGTATTAAAAATTACATGTACCTGAAGTTGGGTCTTTGCGGAAAATAATGTGATGCACATGTAGTGTGTAAGATGGCGAAGGATAGCTGAAATTTAAGTTTTTATTGAATGTTACAAAGATATTTATGGTTTTCTCTATCGCCTCAATGTAGAAAAAAGTTATTAACGTATTTATCAAATATGTTTTAAAGACTAAAAGAGGTTAATAATTACACACACGTGATGACCTCTACATAGCATTATCAGGTTACGAGACAGATGAATTGTTACACCTTTTATAATAATTCAAAAGTTAAAAACAACCTTCAACCGTCAACCTAGTCCGAAATTGCTCTGTCGTCTGACAGAATTTTTTTTAGGAATGACTTGTTTCTTGTTGAATTGCATCAAATATTTGCCATTTTACTTTCAGTAAACAAATAATCAACATATTTGTCAAATTTAGCAATAAACCTCAAAAACAGATGCAGATTACAACCCTTTTTTATTCTTTACACTTAAGGAATTTATTGTTATTCAAGCTTATATTAAAATAAGGAGATACGATATGATTGCCCATGCATGCGCTATTTCTTTACGCCAAATATGATATTTTTTTCTGATCAAAGCCCATTTTATGATTTTCAAGCCTAGCATGTATATAACAGTTATGCATGTTTAGCCAACGGCCCTCTCATGAATAAAAATCTTACTATTCAAATTGATTGTAACTAAACCTGAACATAGGTGCTTGATGACAGGATCCTGTTATAAGCCCCCCATAGTCCCTCCCCTTATAATCATAAATCCTTGATTTTTCAATATATATCACTTATTTGTACCATATATATAGCAATATACTATATTTTTACACTTAATATGCATGTTTACTATCAACGTGAAACTCGACTATTGAGACTATATATATGGTACAAATAAGTGATATATATTGAAAAATCGACATTAATGATAATAAGGGGGAGGGACTATGGGGGGCTCATAACAGGATCCTGCCCTCAAGCACCTATGAACCTGAAATGTTCATGGCCTGCGAGTATTTTTAATCTTCAGTTTCTTTTGTGAAAACAGTCGCGGGGTTTTCGTTTCTTTCTTTTTATTTGTTTTAACGCAGCAAATCTTGTCAAAACTGACATACTTGTCATTTAGTGACATATGGTCGTTAAATGTCATTTCCTTGACAATTAAGTACACATCCGGTTATTTCGGTATGTTCCGTAATAACGATCAATCACGAGGTTCCAAAAATATGATCGAACCCGTGCATCCATATGACATGTCGAGTTAATTAACAGATACTTAACGATTTTGCAGCATCGCACTATAAAAGTTTGAAGTCGGTTTGTTGGAGATCCTGTCAATATAATACTTCCATGGTTGAACTAACACATATCAATGTTTTATAAACATAATGATGCATGCATTTGAAAACAGATATCAATTTACTCATGTAAATGTTTTATAAGCTACATGATGTATTCATTTAATGATCCTTAAGTGTTTGGGTTTAGTGGTAGTACTTCGCTTTTGTGAATTATAGAAAGACGTGTGTATATTTCAAACTCTGTTTACTATACTGACTAGAGACGTTATGAATACATTTATACAAAGCGTAATAATCATATGACGTTACAATACGTTACGTTAACAATAAAGGTTACATAAGTTAGTGTCTCTGTATTGTGGCTAATTCGTAATACTCCGGCCACAGGAAAGTGGAAAGGAAAAAACTTAATAAATAAAATCGAAAATTTCAAACATTCACAATGAATAAGAATCACTTTAAAGTCCATGTATGCAGACGAATAACTTCTTTAAAGTTCATATATAAAGAAATTTAATTTACCGAACAGTCTCTATGTAAATCACAAACATGAGATCGTGAAATTTGGTTGCATTTTGATTTGCAAATGTTTATTAGAAACTTCAAGTCAAAGAGTATATTGGATCAATCGAACGATTAGTAAATCCGTTTTTCCTTGATCGACTACTATATAATTTCTGTATTTCTGGTTCCTGTTCAGTCTACTGATAATTCTCGATGTTCTGTTCTTGGTTACGTTATAGTTCCTCGGTAGCTCAGGCAAATTCTCTTTACATGGTAATTTTGTTATATAGTGTTTGTCGCGATGTGATAGAGTTGACTCGTATGTCTTGTAGTAGTGTTTGTCCTTTTTTGTAGATTCATCAGGCGTTACTCCAGTAGATTCCAATTTCCAAAATAGCTCTAGTTCTGCCTCTTCCTTCTTGTGTTGTACCAATACATTCAATGTAGTAGCTGGTACTGTTGATTCTTCTATTGTTGGCATTGGTCCAGACAATAAATATCCCAGTTTTGACTTAACTGCAGTGGGACCCATTCCTCGTAGTATATCGTTTTCGACGATGTCCCAGTAGTAATCTGCTCCAATCAACATAGCTATTTCAAAATGTTCATCCTTACTCATAGGATGGGCCAATTCTATACCTTGAAGATATGACAACTTTAACGCTTCGTAATGGGTACGATTTGATAGCGGTGCGGCGATTGTTGGTACTATGAGTACTTCCATTGATAATTTACCTCCATGTATAGTCTCCAAATGAACAACGCCTTTTTCTAGGTTTCTTACATGACGATCAGTTTCTCCAAAGGCAGCAAGACTGAGTGTACTCATTCCACAGGGTTTTAATTGTAACTGTTTTGCTAGATCCTCCGTGATAAAAGATTGTTGTGAACCTTCGTCTAAAAGAATATTTGTTACAGTGGAATTATTACCTACTGAAACTGGTGATATGGCTGTTTTCAAGAGTATGTCGGTTCTCTGTTTCACGGGATTTTCATACGAGGTGTAAACTGTAGCTGTGTGTGCTTCTGCTTCATCATTCATAGTATTTACAGCTGCGCTTGTTCGTCTTGTTGTTTGGTTCTCTGTGTGTTGTTTGTTTTGACACAAGCTAGTGTGATGCTTTCTGTTGCATTTTCGACATGTATATTTAAACGTACACTCTGAAATTTTGTGGCTTCCAAAGCAGTTAAAACAAAGCTTTTTCTTGTTGATAAACGCGTAGCGCTTTTCATTCGTAGCTAATTTTGTGCACTCGGATGCAAAATGTGGTTCTTGGCAAAACACGCATAATTTTACCTTATTTGTTTTGTTCTTATTTCTTTCGTTCTGTTGTATACTAGTGTTGTACCTTGGTGTTGCTGCAATATGGAATGATGCGGTAGGTGTCAAAGTGTCGGACATTTTGAAATTTCCTGCTTCTTGTACATAAGCTTCTTTGCCAATGGCTTCTCTCAATGATCTAATATCCCAGCTATTATTACAATGTTCGAGTTAGACTTTTACGCATTTCAGTGGAAGTTTACCAAATATAATCGGTACAAGTAGTGACCCAAAGGTATCTTGAGATTGTCCCTTTGATTCTAATCCCGTATACTGGTTTCCATTTTATCGTAAAAGTATCTAATGTTTGTTGGTGAGAGTGACGGGCTGGGCAGTTCCAATAAGTTTTGCATGTATCGTTGATAATGTGTTGTTTTGTCCAAATCGCTCCTTTAATAGATGAATTGCTTGTTCATAGTTGGCGCTAGTGAGAGCTAGTCCTGAAATGCATTGCTCAGCTTCCTGAACGATTTGGGATTTTAAGTAGCTGAATTTCTGTACATTCGTGAGAGACGGATTTGTGTGTACTGTTGTTTGGAAAGAATCCCAGAAGGTTTGCCATGCTAAGATATCCCGGAAAATGTCGGTAATTCAAGTTTAGGTAGCCTGTGATAAAAGTTTGACGGGATTACGGGAATATGTTGTGACGGGTTTGTTTCTAAATCTTCATGAGTTTGATTACAATTCTGATTGAGTATAGTATTAGTAGTGTGATGCGATGAAGAATGTGCATAATCACTAACCATTTGTTGTGGTACACTTGCCTTTGAGTCTGACAGTATATCCTTTAATTTGCGAATGGTGATTTCCATCTGAAAAGTGTAGTCATCCGTATCTAATATTTCTTGTTCCATTTCTCCGACTTCCGTAATGTCAATAATCTTGTTGTCCAAATCCTGTAAAACGTCCCTTTTCTTCTCGAGTGTTTCAACTGTTGCACAGAGTTCCTGGTTAGAAATGTCATTTCGGCAATTTTTTCATCTGTTCTATTTATAAGTCTGGTGACGGCGCTTCTGTGTCCGCCACGTATGGCTTTTATCTTCTCCATTGGTCACGGCACCAATGTTTGGGTTTAGTGGTAGTACTTCGCTTTTGTGAATTATAGAAAGACGTGTGTATATTTCAAACTCTGTTTACTATACTGACTAGAGACGTTATGAATACATTTATACAAAGCGTAATAATCATATGACGTTACAATACGTTACGTTAACAATAAAGGTTACATAAGTTAGTGTCTCTGTATTGCGGCTAATTCGTAATATTAAGAGGGTCTACTGTTTAAGAATAATATTTAGATCTGACAATATGGTGGGATACAGCAGACCACTTAAAGTGATCACAAATATTCTGCATGCACCCACAGTGAATCATAGCCAATACAATGACTAGATAGGAAACATGTCTTTTTGTTGAAAATTTAAGTACTTGCATTCTATTCATCATGTCACAAATAGCACTCACTTTGATTTTCCATGAAAATTCAATGAAAAAGGGTAAATTTCCATTGAATTTTTAAACAGAAACCATAGAGCTCATGCGTTGACAAACAAGATCTTTTAACATAATGTTTGATATAATATTTTATATATTGGACTTGAATATTTAATTTGTCGACGCCTGCACTCTATGTTTCCTAGGCCTAAATTTGGTTAAAACTAAGACAATTTTTTTTTCAAATTTCACAAAAATCTCTATTTTTGGCCTATTTGGGATGTAAAAATCAACACTTTAAAATAAAACTTAGATAAAAATACTTCTATTTAACTTTCTTACATGTCTTTTCATCACCCTTAAAACTTTTTTTATCTTGAAACATTGTCAACCCTTTTTTATGTCAATCACATTGGTAAAAACTTTTTTCATATGACAAAGGGTATAAAGCAGGGCTTCAAAAACGGTTGTATTGTCCAGACATGTCAGTTTAATTATATTCTTAACTTGTTGTGCCGAGTCTGAACCAGGCATATAATGTGGCTTTGCCATTTTAACATAAACAGAAAAAAAATGTGATCTTTTTGACCTGACCTTTTGCATTAAACAGCCACACATTTCCAGTCATTAAAGTGACATGATGAATAAGGACTATCAAAACAAACCCTACTTTAATACCCCTCATTACAATCAAGGTTAATTAGTTGTCTGATAGCTGAAGTTTACCTGTTCAGGCGACAGGTAATCTAATTAAATTGCAGCCGTTTGCATCTAATTTAGTCAAATAGATTAAGATTATCAAAAATTCATATTTAAATATGATTTGATAAAAAATTTAAAAAGGTATTAATAAATGTTTTAAGCGAATAATCGTCAGAACCATGTTATTTGAACTAGTAGTACACGTGTGCGCATGTGCACAGGTGTAAGATTTAATGATGCATCCGAATTTTTCAAAAATGCTAAAATTATCATTGAAACCTTTATCTAACGTTCATTTTGAGTATTTTCTTGAAGAAATAACATGGAAAGAACTACTTAAACTCAACGGTGTTTTGTAATCGTACACAGATTTTATCCGCCTCTGTTCCGTGTTTTACCATTGTAAAGTCAACATCAAATGTGCTTTTTAAAAATGAAAGTAAAGTTTTTGACAGCGTTATTTTGCACTAATAAAGAGTCTAAGACTGATATTAGTATGCTGATGTTGCACACTTGTCAGAACATCAAATTCATATCAAAAGTCAAGTTTAATATCATTTCCATGTCAATCATTGTTTGTATGATGCCCAACTGGTAACCATGATTGCCTTTTGTTACCAAGTCTTAAGGGATTCAAATCAGGATAAGACAAAAAAAAATGAAATTTCAAAGATACTTCAATTTTTTTAACAAGTGAATCCAATAAATTATTGTTTTTTTATGTAAGAAAGGGCAGTAACCCTTGTCACTTGTGTGTAGAATTTCAAAATTTTGAAAGATTTAGTTATACGAAATAAAAATTTGTTGCAGAATATGGACACATAGACAGAATTAAAGATTTATTTCAGGATCCATCAACATCTTTGAACATGAAATATAACATTCAAATAAATATCTTACAATTTCATAAAAGTACAATGCTCTATCATTGTTTTTCAGTGCAGTGTAGATCATTCCTCCATAGTAGTAATACAATAATAAATCTTTAGCATCAAAATGGCCAC
The DNA here is from genome assembly GCA_017311375.1 of Mytilus coruscus. Classification (NCBI taxonomy): domain Eukaryota; kingdom Metazoa; phylum Mollusca; class Bivalvia; order Mytilida; family Mytilidae; genus Mytilus; species Mytilus coruscus. The sequence continues at coordinate 95,693,487 of CM029602.1, read as the reverse complement.
CCTGAAATAAAATCATACCTATTTGTTGACATCAAAGTTCTGTAAATTTGGAATTTTTGGGTGAATTTTTTATTGCCATTGTTGAACAATGGACACACATAAAAGATTTATCATTATGATTTAAGGAAATGTATTATTTTATTTTTGCGAAACCTATGCTGTCACAATTTTCGCAATGATAAAAACAGAGTAAAAATTCCAGAATTTGTAGTTTGACATTTAATAGATTGTCTTATAGACAGCAGTGAAATACCACCATTTTAAAAAAGTATAAATTGAGTATCTTTCTAACAATTTTAACTAAAAAAAACAACAGTTGGTTCTTTCTTATCTTTGACTTGCATAAATGCTATTCAAAATGTTTTGTTAACTTTTACAGTATTTAATATTAAATTTCATTTGAAGACAAAAACTTATTTCTTTTACCTCTTTGCTTATTTCATTAATTTCCACATCCAGGAATGGTATTGCTGATGTCATGTTCTTTGACAGTAAACACAACTAAAATATAGATAAAAATACATGTACATAATCATAAAGTCGGATGTTGTTTTCCTATGTCGAAACAACAATAAATCTGACAAACATAAAACATTTTAATTTGTGTTGTCAAATTAAACATTTTTACCTAACCAGTAATAAGATACTAGGATAATATTTTAACTGATGAACCAGTACAGGTAGTGAAATTGATGTTCAAAGACCTTGTCTACAATACTTTATGAAATAACGAAAAGATGCATTGAAGTTTATTGTGAATTCTTATTATAAGGTTTGGCTTTGAGCATTCCTGATGATTTTCAAATTTTCCTTTTGTCTTTTTGTCATTGTATGATTTTTCAATTTTATAGTGTTTCTAAATTGTATATTGAATTCTGGAGTTATTTGAAAATTCCTTTCCTTCAACAATATATACTGATAATCAATCCAATACTATTATATCTACTTTGGCATTTGTAATAAGTACAGAATTGAGAAGATGAAGATCCTCTTGATCCCAGCGATTGACAAAATCTGAAACAGTGGATTATTCATCTTCTCTGGTGTTTAGAGTAACGTTGTTTATTGTTTCAATTTAAGATTATTTCTATAAATATAGGATGATGTTATATGATTGCCAATGAGACAAATCTCTGCCAGAATCCAAATGACATAGATAGCAACTATAGGTCACTATAAGACCTTCATCGAGAGCAACCCCCACAACTTATAGTCAGCTTTAAAAGGCATGACAAAATGTGGAACCAGACTATAGATGGCATGACAAAATGTGGAACCTGACTATAGATGGCATGACAATATGTGGAACCTGACTATAGATGGCATGACAATATGTGGAACATTTCAAATAAGAAAACCAACAGCCTGATGTATGACAAAACAATTACTGGTAAAAAAGATAAAAATATGACAGACAGCAACCAACAACAAACACTAGGTAATAGGCTCCTGACTTTGGACAGGCACATATAGTTTTGACTGTTCTTAAATTAAAACTATGTGAATGGAATTGAACAGCCAAAATTGACCCTTCTTGAACCAACTCCTTTGCACACAGTAAGACAAAACTGAGAATCTGAGAATGTATAATTATTTTCTTGGAATTATATTTGTCGGATTTTGTCCAACAAATTTTGTCTTACTCTTAAAGATATATTTTTTACAAGAGTGCACACACTGAAATGACTTGCCTGCTTTACTTACCATGGTTGAATTTATGTTGAAAGTATGTAGTATGAAGGTTTAACTATTAGTTTCAAATGAAATTAACATTATCAATGATCAATGTAAATGAGGTCAAGGTCAAATGAACCCTGCTAGACTGACATGTACATCTTACAGGTACTGTACACTAAATATATAATTAACCTATTGCTTATGGTATCCAAGAAACAGACCTAATTATGAAAATTAAACATTGACTAATGAACCATAAAAATGAGGTCAAGGTCAGATGAGACCTGCCAGCCATACATGTATACGTTACAATCATTACATACAACAAATATAGTTGACCTATTGCTTTTACTATCTGAGATATGGACTTGACCAAGTAAACTTAACCTTGACCACTAATCTATAAAATGAGGATGAGGTCAGGTGAACCCTGTTTGCGGACATGTAGACCTGGCAAGGAACCCATATTCCAAAATGAGGACGAGGTAAGGTGAACCCTGTTTGCGGACATGTAGACCTGGCAAGGAACCCATATTCCAAAATGAGGACGAGGTAAGGTGAACCCTGTTTGAGAACATGTAGACCTGGCAAGGAACCATATTCCAAATATTACTCATAATAAGTGAGAAATTCAAATGACATCAAACACAATTTTTCTTCAAGCAGTGGCTGAACCATGAAAATGAGGTGAAGGACAATGGACATATGACAGACAGAAACTTAGAAACATAAGGAATCTACATACATTGTAATCCCTGTCTAGCATTCTGCAACTTTTGTCCCAGGCAAGACAATAATATACTACAATGAGAGACTTGTGATGAATTAAAGAAATTTTTCCACAAATAAATTCAATCCAGGTGAGATAATAACTGCTTATTGTGAAATAGCAAGAAAACATTTATTTTCTAAAAGCTTATTGGAGGGTCATTTTATTCAAGCATGACCATTTCTCTATTTATTCTCTAATTACCTAACACAGATCAGCATGGATTGATGTTTACTGGGCTGGAAATAACTGAATCTTATCAATGGCATTCACCAATTACCTGACACAGGTCTGCATGGATTGATGTTAACTGGGCTGGAAATAACTGAATCTTATCAATGGCATTCACTAATTACCTGACACAGATCTGCATGAATTGATGTTAACTGGGCTGGAAATAACTGAATCTTATCAATGGCATTCACAAATTACCTGACACAGGTCTGCATGGATTGACGTTAACTGGGCTGGAAATAACTGAATCTTATCAATGGCATTCACTAATTACCTGACACAGATCTGCATGGATTGACGTTAACTGGGCTGGAAATAACTGAATCTTATCAATGGCATTCACTAATTACCTGACACAGATCTGCATGGATTGATGTTAACTGGGCTGGAAATAACTGAATCTTATCAATGGCATTCACTAATTACCTGACACAGATCTGCATGAATTGACGTTAACTGGGCTGGAAATAACTGAATCTTATCAATGGCATTCACTAATTACCTGACACAGATCTGCATGGATTGATGTTAACTGGGCTGGAAATAACTGAATCTTATCAATGGCATTCACTAATTACCTGACACAGAGCTGCATGAATTGATGTTAACTGGGCTGGAAATAACTGAATCTTATCAATGGCATTCACTAATTACCTGACACAGATCTGCATGAATTGATGTTAACTGGGCTGGAAATAACTGAATCTTATCAATGGCATTCACTAATTACCTGACACAGATCTGCATGAATTGACGTTAACTGGGCTGGAAATAACTGAATCTTATCAATGGCATTCCCTAATTACCTGACACAGATCTGCATGAATTGACGTTAACTGGGCTGGAAATAACTGAATCTTATCAATGGCATTCACTAATTACCTGACACAGATCTGCATGAATTGGCGTTAACTGGGCTGGAAATAACTGTATCTTATCAATGGCATTCACTAATTACCTGACACAGATCTGCATGGATTGACGTTAACTGGGCTGGAAATAACTGAATCTTATCAATGGCATTCACTAATTACCTGACACAGATCTGCATGGATTGCCGTTAACTGGGCTGGAAATAACTGAATCTTATCAATGGCATTCACTAATTACCTGACACAGATCTGCATGGATTGACGTTAACTGGGCTGGAAATAACTGAATCTTATCAATGGCATTCACTAATTACCTGACACAGATCTGCATGGATTGACGTTAACTGGGCTGGAAATAACTGAATCTTATCAATGGCATTCACTAATTACCTGACACATATCTGCATGGATTGATGTTAACTGGGCTGGAAATAACTGAATCTTATCAATGGCATTCACTAATTACCTGACACAGATCTGCATGGATTGATGTTAACTGGGCTGGAAATAACTGAATCTTATCAATGGCATTCACTAATTACCTGACACAGATCTGCATGGATTGATGTTAACTGGGCTGGAAATAACTGAATCTTATCAATGGCAGTCACTAATTACCTGACACAGATCTGCATGGATTGATGTTAACTGGGCTGGAAATAACTGAATCTTATCAATGGCAGTCACTAATTACCTGACACAGATCTGCATGGATTGATGTTAACTGGGCTGGAAATAACTGAATCTTATCAATGGCATTCACTAGTAGTTTGATACCTCTCATTGGCTGCAATACAAAAATGCATATCACTTTATAAAAAAAAGAATATCATTTAAAAAAAACCAATATTTTTTTATTATAGGACACCATGCCATGCTCACACTATTACATTTCAATTATCAGATACCCTAATTTGGCATAATATAAAAGTTCATATCTTAATGAACAAGTGTACTAAGTTTTATGTTGATTTGATTTTTGATTTTTTGTGTTTTTAACGCCACTTTTAAGCACCGCTTTTGGGCTATTTGGTGGCGGCCAGTTTTTATTGGTGGAGGAAGCTGGAGTGCCCAGAGAAAACCACGGACCTTCGATAGGAAAACTGACAATCCTAGTCAATTAAGATGAGTTGAGTGCACCTGCACGAGCGAGTTCGAACTCACAACCTCAGTGTTGACTGGCTAGTGATTACAGTAGTAACTACTTAGACCACTCGGCCACCGAGGCCCCAGTTTTATATTGATGTGGTTACAACCTCATGGTAAACTACATTTTCTACCATATTTTTATTGTTAATATACATTACAATATCTCCATCTAATAATCTGTTTGATATCTTTGACATATATGTAAGTGTTGTTAATTCCTTATGAGATAAGTCAAATAAATAGAAGCCTTTTTGTTTATGGACTTGTTTTAACAATCTCACTATACCAACTACAAAAGAAAAACATTAAATAGCACCATCTTTATCCTCCATCTATAAGGGTATAATTCTACCAAGTTTGAAGATAGAATACAAAAAGCAATCTCTATTGTGCTTACGAAACAAGGTTACTGAACTATGCCTCCATCTATAAGGGTATAATTCTACCAAGTTTGAAGATAGAATACAAAAAGCAATCTCTATTGTGCTTACAAAACAAGGTTACTGAACTATGCCTCCATCTATAAGGGTATAATTCTACCAAGTTTGAAGATAGAATACAAAAAGCAATCTCTATTGTGCTTACGAAACAAGGTTACTGAACTATGCCTCCATCTATAAGGGTATAATTCTACCAAGTTTGAAGATAGAATACAAAAAGCAATCTCTATTGTGCTTACAAAACAAGGTTACTGAACTATGCCTCCATCTATAAGGGTATAATTCTACCAAGTTTGAAGATAGAATACAAAAAGCAATCTCTATTGTGCTTACAAAACAAGGTTACTGAACTATGCCTCCGTCTATAAGGGTATAATTCTACCAAGTTTGAAGATAGAATACAAAAAGCAATCTCTATTGTGCTTACAAAACAAGGTTACTGTTCTACAATTTTTTTTTAATTTGAAATACTCATATCCACTATTGAGTCTATAAATCTAAGGTCAATTGATAATATTTGCATAAACTATTTTACCTGTTTCTTTTCTACCAAATTTTGTGTAAATCTATGACATAAATCTGCAACTGAAAAAAAAATACATTCAAAAAATAATACCATTATCAGTCAAGTATGGTTTATAATTATGTGAGACAATTCAACATATAAAAAATATCCGAAAAGTAAATTATTTTCAAACTTCATAGATATCAGAAAACTATAAACAACAAAATCTGTTGATTTACCTATTTTTTTTAGTGTATAACAATATCTTGGTAATGTTATATGAATACTTAATAAATTTAGAAACATGAAAATCAACTCATATCCAACCAATATCTCTCTTACTATTATATCCCAAAAAACATTTTTTTCACTTTGATGTGGTTAAAAGGAATTTGCCAAATTTTTTGCAAAATATGGGTTATTTCAGTAAAATTATAGCTTAATTCAGAGATATAAACCTCATCTAAAATGGATTTTACCAGTATAAAGTTGATGATAAATAAAAGAAAAATGTGTCCATGGGACACAGATGCACCTGCTTGTAAATATAGGCAAAATCAGCAATTTTTCAAATTATAACTAAAGGGAGATATCTTGAGAACTATGAAAGTGATACACCCAAATTCGAAACTTGTTCTGTGTTTTATGGTATTAAGCATTGTCTATATGTTTCATAACATTTAGTTGAGGAAAAGAAAAGTTAGGATTCAAAGAGGCAATTCATCAATTTTACTATATCTGCTGTTTCACCATTGAAATAAATATCTTAAACAATAATTGCTGTGTTTTAATGAAGATCATGTACATAGATTCCAAATCTTATTTTTCAAATAAGAGAAATTATGAAAAACAAATAATTAATGTTTCAAAGGAAAACTTGAAACGAGAATACATGTAAATGCATACCATTATATATGATATACTCAAAGAAGTTAGACAACACCTTAATAAAGAATATTTTTTGTATAAACTTACAACTGTCAGTGGCATATCTGACATGCTCTCCATTACAATTATTGATGAATTCCTGAGTCTGTATAAATAAAATCTCAAAATCTGGTATATTTGGTAAACTGTACTTCACACATCTGAAAGAAGACATCTTTGTGTATAACATTATGTGTAGGTCAATCTGACAGAAATTACCTCAATAGTTAGAATTAGTAACCCATTTGTAATCAATTATATTTCATTTATTCAAAATATATTTGTAAATTTATTTTAAATACTTCAAAATGAAACTTATTCTTTCTTATTGATATCTGTATAATTAACACTAGATTGTCCTTATAAACTCGCTGCTATATAGGATTTTGTGTTGAGGTGGCGTAAAGCAAACACCAATCAATCAATCAATTGTCCTTATAAAGAGGGGGCCTCGGTGGCCAAGTGGTCTAAGTAGTCTATCACTACTGTGTATCCTTGGTGGCTGAGTGGTCAAAGTAGTCAAAACTACTGTATAACTAGCCTGTCAACTGACTGAGGTTGTGAGGTTGAACCCCGCACATGGCAGCTGTGCTCGACTCCAATCTTAATTGACTAGGATTGTCAGTTTTCCTACCAAAGGTCAAAGGTTCTCTCCAGCTTCATCCACCAATAAAAACTGACCGCCATGAAATAGACATTAGTGCTGAGAGTGGCATTAAACACCAATCAATCAATCAAGTAATCAATCCTAAAAAAGATGATTAAACAGTAGAAATTTAAAATATAAAAAATAAATCAAAGCATTGTCTGTGCTGTGAGCCAGCCAATCTGACTTGAATATCCATACATGAAAATTATTACATGTATTTATTTCTTTACAAAATTTTATTCAAAGAAGTTGTTGGCAGTTCTTTTCAAGCATTGAAAGGGAAATACTTGCAGCTTGGTTAAGATGTTTCTTACTTATGTAGATCTCATTCAAGCATAAGTTTGTTTTTTAAATGACACATATTCAACATTTTTAAGCAAAATTTAATGAATAGTGGTCTCATTGGCAATCATACCAAATCTCCTATATATCTATATTTTAAACATCAAGTGTGCTTCATTTTGGATAACTGAAATTGACTAGATAGGGAAATAGAGAAGAGGATTATGACAGACTATGCCAACAAGTCATTAAATAATGGCTGATAAATATAAGGCACATATACTGTGGATTCATTATAAGCTGTGGGTTACAATTGTTTCTAGTATTTCTTAGGAATTGGTAAACCATTAAATTAATTGTGAAAACAGTTATAACAAAAACACTTTAGGGATTACTGCAGTAATTTAATGAGATCAACATGTTTCAGTGTCTAGAGCATGTCGATCTCATTAAATTACAGAAGCAATTCCGTAAACATGGTAAAGTGCTGTTGTCATAACTGCTTTCACATTTTGTGTTTTTTATGGTAACAACCCTGCATAACTGAAGTATCCACTTTAGGGATTCTATCGAACTGAAGATTTACCAGGTGTTGGTTCACTGTCGTTTGTAATTCATTAAATTAATTGTTCAAAGAAGTGCAAATTTTCTGTAGGTTTGTGTGCAGACTTTGGCAAAACATGCTCCATATTTCATTTTAGTCATCTTGTCTTTGCCATTATTAAAAGTTTTGTAAAACTAATATATAAGATTACTGCACAAACATTGGTGAATATTACCATGGAACATCATTGCAACTGTTTTCTACTTGGGACAAAATTCAACAATAATAACGCACCAATCCAATAACATTTTGTGTATGTCACATTCTACTTAAAATCAATGGCTGACTTTTGTTTAAAGAGGTGGGTCCAAAAATCATAATAGCAACGTCTAAGGCAGGAAAATAGAACTTTGCAATAAAAGGAAATCATAAATAGATATAAGAAGATGTGGTATGAGTGCCAATGAGACAACTCTCCATCCAAGTCAAAATTTATAAATGTAAACCATTATAGGTCAAAGTACGGTCTTCAACACGGAGCCTAGGCTCACACCGAACAGTAAGCTATAAAGGGCCCCAAAAATTACTAGTGTAAAACCATTCAAGCGGAAAACCAACGGTCTAATCTATATAAAAGCGAGAAACAAGAAACACTTATGAACCACATCAACAAACGACAACTACTGAACATCAGATTCCTGACTTAGGACAGGTGCAAACAAATGCAGCGGGTTTAAACGTTTTAATGGTACCAAACCTTCACCCTTTTCTGAAACAATAGTGTAACATCAGAACATAGAAAGACACACTATAAAATATCAACTGAAATAGCTTAACTCAATCAAAGGACATAGTAACACCATTGAACATACACTGAACAAATAAATTTGACCTATGATACAATGTAAATTCAAAATAAATAAACTAAGGGAAGAATAATAAAAGTAACATGTTATATCGGTATGAAATGTTAAACAATTTAAGAAAAACAATATGCTCGAACAAAAATATCAGCCATTTGCAATAACTTTAAACACAGGTAAATAACATAATTTTGTTGTTAGGTATACGTATACAGTTACAATAGAGAAAGGAAATATTTTAACAAAATAAATAATTTTGATGTTCATAGTACGAAGTGGAAATTTATATTAGTACCAAACACTCATCAAAGCTGGTATATAGACCAGATATAACCCTGAATAACATTAAATAACAAAAAAAGCATTACAATTAGTATCTACAGGTCAAATAAACAAGAAAGTACGATTTGAGAGTACTCGCAGTTACTGACAGCTTAAAATACTTATTTTGGCATGCCTATAGACATGATAGAAGAACACATTTTTATGAACTTCAGGTTATATATGATTCTTTTGTCGTCTTTGATTGCATATGACCAGATGACAGCAAAAGGTAAGACAAGATTTTAAATAAAATTAGCAAATTTAGATGCAGGAATACAATTTACTTGTGAGACATATCATTTAAAATGTATGTGAATTTATCTGATAACAACTTTTTTCACAAATAAAACTTTGCTTTATAAGGTTATGCAAGTCAGATCTTTAATTTAGTTGAAAGAAATGATTTGATTTGATTTTTGGTGTTTTAACACCACTTTTAAGCACCGCTTTTGGGCTATTTCGTGGCAGTCAGTTTTTATTGGTGGAGGAAGCCGGAGTGCCCGGAGAAAACCACCGACCTTTGATAGGAAAACTGACAATCCTAGTCAATTAAGATTGGAGTCGAGTGCATCCGCACGCGCGGGGTTCGAACTCACAATCTCAGTGTTGACTGGCTAGTGATTACAGTAGTAACTACTTAGACCACTCGCCACCGAGGCCCCAGTTGAAAGAAATGTATCTAGTTTGTAATGTAGCAAGAAAATAACTGTGGTCAATGGTGGTAGTGCCATTTTTTTTAATGTTGTGCTATCACTTCATAAATGCTATCTTCTCATATTTTATTTGAAAATTCTATCACTTAGTTTTCTTTTTATTTACATAATATGGCATTTTCTATGTATAATCTTACAAAATATGCAAATTTTACACAACCTGTAGCTTGAAATCAAGCATGGTGACCTATACTATTTACTATATTTTATGAAAAAAGCATGAGATAAACTTCATTTTGGTCATGTTGGTAAAAGTATGGAAAAATTCTATTAATTTTTGTTTATACCCTATATCATGATCATTGTATATATCTACTTTACTTTAATTAGACTACCTTTCTTATTGTGCTCCTAAATCAAATACTGAGTAAAGAATGTTATATTGTATGTCCAACCGGTCTTGTGTGACAGTAAAAATCACTTAACAAATAACAATATGTTTACTTACAATATACCCAAAATTCCTAAAGAATGTTGCTGAATATCTAATGTTGCTAACACATTGTCCAAATGACTTGCATTTTTGGTAAGAGCATCTGCACTTTTTCCAATGAATTCACACAGCTGAGAAAAATTTCCTACAACAGAAGTACATTAAATTGATTAAGACTGAGAAACACTGCGTATATACCACATCTATGTGTTTTTGTGTATGATATTTAAGTGTTAAATACTACGGACCCAGGGGTTTATCTGGGTATTTTGGGAAATTGGACCCTGGCCAGTTTTGGGAATTTTTTAACGCGGTTTTCAATGAAATTGGGAAAAACAACCAACATACCAGATGTTAGTTTTATAGTGTGTTTAGTTCATTCAAATGTTTTTTTGTTGGTGAAAATAAAGTAAGGACTACACCTTCTTGGTTTTTAAATATAACAACAAGGCATTAAAATTTATTTGAGTATAAAAAAAAATGAGTTCTTAAAGGATCGTTACATTTTTTTGATTTTGACATGAAAATTTGTGAACTCAAATATTTTGAGTTCTGTATAAAATATATCCTGTTTCTATTTTCTTTTTTATATATCTTTTAGTTTTCAATTTTAGTGTTGCTATGATAGCTGTCACATGCTTGGTTCTTTTAATTTTTATTTACTGTATTTGATCGACAAACCCGGAATTATAGCCGTATCCGTTTCCGGAATTGATCTGGTTTGAGTATTTTCCCACACTTCCTGTTTATTTATCGCAGCCATTGTTTGTAAATGTTGTTTTGTCAAATTATGTTTCAACTTGGATTTACACAGTACTTGTTGGCGATTATTGGCATAAAACGGTTGAATAAAATAAACATTTCTGTCATGATTAATAAAGATGAAAATGAATTTTGTGATCATTTGGGAATTTTGCTCCCAAAATTGGGAAAAATGTAGGGTTTTTGCCGTTGGGAATGGGTCCTAATACCGGACCCTGTGGAATGCTAGAAAAATCCATGGGACCAAATAATACATGTATGTGTTAGTAATTATCAAAAGTTATTTGAAATATATAATTCTTAAAGCCAACTTACTTTGTTTTTTTTATTCTAAATCCAACAAAATTATGTCAAATATATATGCAACAAGGTTCATATTTTCAAGACATTATGGTCAGATGAAACCTGCCAGACAACATGTGCATCATTCCATACACCAAATGACTTGTATAAGTATTAGTATTACTCTGACTAACATGTACATCATACATGAAGGGTCCATGAACTTGAAAATGAACATCGGGGGCAATAAACCATGCAGTACATCCTGATGGAGGATATTCTACTTCAATGCATGGTACCTTTTCTAGAGTTCAGGTAAGGATCTACATTTATTGTGACTCATTTTACTGTCAGTGTCAGTCAGACATCAGGATGAGACTAACTACTAACTCAACAAATTGAATAAGATTGGTCAACTGAAATTTTTTTATTTAAAGACTATAAAAATGACAAATACCCATTAAACATGATGATGAGGTTTAAAGACAGTAGAGTAAAATGACTAATTCTTGCATTTCTATATGTTCTAGGGGGTCAATTTTATTCCTAGCAAATGACGAAATGTCATGTAACTGTAATATTCGTACAGTTGATCGAATTAAATTGTTAATGCTGAAACAAATTATTTGTTCACCTTGGGAAGATAGGTTCTGTACTGTATTGACATACTGCTCTAAGACTGAGGCCATAGTCTATATCTATTATAACTTTTTTAGAAAATGTTCAATTGTCGCTTACACCAACAACAACAAAATATGTCTATTCTTTCTTAAAAACATTATTACTTGTACATATATATTTGAAATTTAAACATATTTCCAAAATATTGATTAGCAATATTATTGTTTTCAAACTAATTTATGGTAATCATAATAAAATAAATACATGTCAACATTTTTTATGTTCTTAAGCGGTAATATACAAATAGTTCATTAAATAGGACGATCTTATAACTCAACATTTCAAATAATCTTATATTGTATGTATTTGTTATTTAATACCACACCGGTATTATACATTGTATTCTTGTACTGTATTGTTTGTATAACTGAATTATGATTATATCTTTGTCATTGCCACCTGATGGACCTTTAGTTATTGTCTATAGGATCTTTCTGAGTTGTACCTGTCATGCCTGTACACTTTATCCCTGTTTCTCCTATTTGGGAAACTGTGACACTTGAACTATTGACGTCATACAACACTCATATTTACCTTTATGGTGTCAGACATTTTCTATTGTGATGTCAACATTCTACAGGAACCTTTGTAATGTCTAGTAATTCCTAATGGCAGGTAAATAGCAATAAGGTGTATAGTAAGAGGATATAAAGATTTATGTTAACCACAGACACTCATCTGTGAATTTTTCATTACCTATATACATAGATATAACATAATTTACTCAACTTGCATTTTCTTGAAATAGCATACTGTCGCAAATTTTTTGCTATTTTTCTTTTCTGCAGTTGTCTAGTCCATTAAAACATGTAACTTGCCATTTGTATTTAAGGGTTTGTTGTTGCTCAGTAATTGCTTTTCTATGTTGTGTTTTGTGTACTGTTTTATTTTTGGTCTTTTTGATCATTTTTACTTTTTTTTTCAATGACTTTGTCAGTTTGCCATTGACTAATAAGTTTGTATGTTTTTTTGTTTTCTTATGCCTCTCTTCATCATAGACACACAAACCTTTGCTATCTGAATTAATTTGTGACAGGCCTTCAAATTAGGCACACTGTTAGTCATTTTATTTGGCTGTCTTACTCAAACCTTACTACTTTTTGTATATATGTCAATAATGGAATGTTTATAATCTGGCTTTTGTTCACTGCATTACTTTTTTGTATTTTGATTGTATTACTAGCCATTTGTTTGAAAATATTTACTTACAAATCCCTATTGGGGTCTTTGAGAAATAAAACTTAACAGATGTTGACCTGGGCTGAAGGTTATGATCAATCTGATAAAAATCAGATCCTTCACTTTTTGGTTATGATGTCCTTATAATCCAGGGATTTCATTTTTTCTCTACTCAGATTTGCAAGATTTGAGTTACATAAAATTAATTTTCTTGCTATTACACACATCTTACCATATATTTACACATCCTTGATAAGATAAAAGTTAGCGAAATAACTGAAACAACTTTTTAAATCACTTGTTTAAGAAGCAGTTCTTTATTCCTAAAATATTTAAGGATATATATTGGAAGATATTAAAATGTTACATAATAAAAAAGAGGAGATTTGGTATGATTGCAAATAAGACAATGAAAACATTTCTTTTTCTCACAAAATGTATCTTTCCCATGTATTTTCACAAAATGTACTGTTGAAAAGGAATAATTAAGTCTTGTTTTTTTAGAATGACACCCACTGCATATGCTATACTTTTTCAGCATTTTTGCATAGTATAGTTTGAGTGACATTACAAATGAAGGTGTTTTTATAAATTCAGTACTACATGTAGCCAGGTTCTGTAAATCTTAGGTATTATTTAGTTTTGGTTGAATTATTTTTTTTCACTCTAAAAGTAAAAATATGTTCTGCAATTTTCTATAGGTAAAGGAAAGCTTGTTAACATTTTTAAAAGTCAGGCCATATAAGTGATTAAGTAGTAGGAATTAAAAAAAAGATCAATTCAACCTATCTTTGAAGTAAGCAGCTGCTTTTTGTGTCTGTCTGTGAAGTATATTTGAAATTTATTTTCAGACTACTCTTATATATAAGTCAGAATATTCTGCACAATGAATTAAAAAACTGATTTTCATCCTCTATATCCACAAATTTGCACACAATGCTTCTCCTTTCATTGAAAGGGAATGGTGTCTTCCTTTCTCAACTGCAAGGTTATTAGTACTTAATCCAATTTTACTTACTGTAGATCTCTCAGAGTTGTTTAAACATGCTAGGTTTTATAACGATTTTTGCTATTTTGGAAGCCCTTATGTTAGAATATATCAGTAACATTTTTCATATATTCAATCCTCTGGATTCTAACAATAAACCATAACAAAATGGGGTTTCTTTCAAAATGCTCCATTTCAATATGAATAAAATGAAATGTTAGTATATATACATCAAAGAGACAACCCAATAACACAAAAAGACCAAATACAGTCTGCAGCAACAGACATTTAGACCAAAAATAAAATTAAAATTGTTTGAAAAGACCAAATACAGTCTGCAGCAACAGACAGTTAGACCAAATACAGTCTGCAGCAACAGACATTTAGACCAAAAATAAAATTAAAATTGTTTGAAAGACCAAATACAGTCTGCAGCAACAGACAGTTAGACCAAATACAGTCTGCAGCAACAGACATTTAGACCAAAAATAAAATTAAAATTGTTTGAAAAGACCAAATGCAGTCTGCAGCAACAGACAGTTAGACCAAATACAGTCTGCAGCAACAGACAGTTAGACCAAATACAGTCTGCAGCAACAGACATTTAGACCAAAAATAAAATTAAAATTGTTTGAAAAGACCAAATACAGTCTGCAGCAACAGACAGTTAGACCAAATACAGTCTGCAGCAACAGACAGTTAGACCAAATACAGTCTGCAGCAACAGACAGTTAGACCAAATACAGTCTGCAGCAACAGACAGTTAGACCAAATACAGTCTGCAGCAACAGACAGTTAGACCAAATACAGTCTGCAGCAACAGACAGTTAGACCAAATACAGTCTGCAGCAACAGACATTTAGACCAAAAATAAAATTAAAATTGTTTGAAAAGACCAAATACAGTCTGCAGCAACAGACAGTTAGACCAAATACAGTCTGCAGCAACAGACATTTAGACCAAATACAGTCTGCAGCAACAGACATTTAGACCAAATACAGTCTGCAGCAACAGACAGTTAGACCAAATACAGTCTGCAGCAACAGACATTTAGACCAAATACAGTCTGCAGCAACAGACATTTAGACCAAATACAGTCTGCAGCAACAGACATTTAGACCAAAAATAAAATTAAAACTGTTTGATGTTGTCTACCTACCCGCTTTAAAAGCACCCTACCTGAAAAGTTTATCACACAAATCGATTCAAAATTTAAAAAGACATGGGTAGGCAACATCTAACAAAGAATTTGTTAAGGGTGGCCTTATCTAAACAAAATGTCAAGCTGAAGTCAAAAACAGTTGTTGATAAATTTGATTACCAAAGATGAATACCAAATTTACCATATGACAAAAAAAACCCAACACATTTTATACACATAGGGAAATAACATTTAGAAGGTTACTTACTGACTTTGAACAGGCACATAAACATGTGGTGAGTCATAGCATATGAAATTATTTTGAATAATAGTGGATTAAAAAAAAAATAATTAAAGTATTCACAGAAGGTTCAAAGTATTATTTTAATAGAAATGTTCTTAGCAGTCAGTGGTTTTATGATAAATTTTTACTTCCATTTTTATAAAATAGAGAAATAAATAAAACATTGAAAATCCCAAATATGTGATGTAGCCATGCCTTTTAATGTCAATCTGTATTTACAGACTGAAACAGTGTGATAATTCATAATATACAATGGCAGCAAAGAGAGGAATAGGAAGTTTGGCACAAAGAAAGTTGATGGTTTTGATAGATCTTGATGAGACTTTAGCAGCATTTGAGAAGCATTTTATGTTCAAGTTTAGAGAAAAATACCCTAATGAACCATATATTCCAGTAGAGAAAAGAAACACATTTTATATTGCAGATCAGTATGATAAACTAAATTTTACAGATGATAGTGTTAGAGTGAGTGATTCCTGTATTTAGACATAGACATCTACTAACATTATTTTCATTTAATCTTATTATGTTGCCTTAATAGTAGTAACAAAGTCAGTATGAATGTTGAACATGTTTGAACATGCAACATATTGATGTAAGATGAAGGCTTCAATATTTTGTTATCTTCATTACTAAATTACAGTCAAATTTATGTTCAGGATCAGAGATTTTGCAGAAGTTCTTGATGGAATTGAACATACATGAAATATTCTGTTAACTCATATTCAAAAGGTAGACAATTCGTAATTGAAATTAATGCATTAAATTTAAGTTCATATATATAATAATACAATTGCAGATTGAAAGTCTGTTAAAAGGACTAATTAATATTTTATTTGTTTTATAGTTTGAATTAAAGAAGATTTACAGGAGTGAATATTTTTTTCGAGATTTACCAGAAATAGATGGTGGATGTGAAGCTGTGAAGGAAATGGCAGAAATGGAAGGGTAGGAAAGTTTTCTCAACGTTATATCTGATAACATTAACGGTACCAATTTTACTGCACCAGATGTACATTTCAGAATCAGAGCTTTGCTTGAAGAAGATATATTCTTAATTTAAAATGCTTTCCAAAATTTTATAACAGCAAATTTAAATCAAACAATATCCCTATTTCCATGCCAGTACAAAGTGCTGGCTACTGGGCTGGTGATACCCCTGGTCACTAAGTCTACCAGCAGAGGTATCAACCTAATGGTAGTAATGTAAAATTGAGAATGGAAATGGGGAATGTGTCAAAGAGATAACAACCTGACCAAAGAGCAGAAAACAGCTAAAGGCCATCAATGGGTCTTCAATACAGCGAGAAAATACCGCACCCAGAGGCGGGCTTCAGCTGGCCCCTAAACAAAAATGTGAACTAGTTCAATGAAAATAGACGTCACACTAAACTCAAAACATATACATGTAAATGAACTAGAATTAATAAAACATATAAGACTAAAAAAGGCCAGAGGCTCCTGACTTGAGGCAGGTGCAAAAATGCGGCGGGGTTAAACATGTTTCATAAGATCTCAACCCTCCCCCTATACTTCTAGCCAATGTAAAATAAACAAACACACAGCAATATGCACAGTAAAACTCAGTTCAAGAGAAGTCGGAGTCCGATGTCAGAATAGGTAACAAAAGAAACTATGCAAAATGACAATGATACAGAAATTAACAAAGGACTACTAGTAGTTACTGACATGACAGCTCCATACCTCAATTAAACTGATTGAAAGATTATGTCTTTATCATATGAAAATCAAGCACAATCCCTCCCGTTAGGGGTTAAGTATCATACTGTCATAAAATATATGAGAAGAACATAACCCGTATCATGCCAACAACTGGTTTTAGAATAAATGTGTTTATTTCCGATGCAAAAACCCTATGAGTGAATCAATATTAATACCAAAATATGCCATCTTTAATGACCTGACAACAATATCGTAACTATATCCCTTCTGAATAAGTCTGTTTAAAGGTTTGGTTAGCTTTTGAGGTGAATGTTGACATTTTTGTGCTTTGTACAGAATATTACCATAAAAGATTGGATGTGAAATACCTGAACGTATAAGATGTCTGCAGGTTGATTTATATTTAAGAATGATTTCTTTGTACCAATGATAAAATTTAGTAAATGTTTTGACTAGTTTGTGATATTGAATATCCTGGTGTAATAATTTTTCAGTAATACAGAGGTTTCTTTCATTAAAATCAAATATGTTGTTACATACACGAGCGAATAGAACAAGTTGAGATATATAAACACCATAAGATGGTGACAAGGGAACGTCACCATCTAAAAATGGATAATTATCAATAGGAAATGAAAAAACATCTCTTTTATTCTAAATTTTGGTATTAAGCTTCCCGTTAAAGATATGGATATCAAGATCCAGGAAAGGGCAGTGTTCATTGTTAGTATTAGCTTTATTTAAAGTCAGTTCAGCAGGATAAATCTCTTTAGTGTACATACTGAAGTATTCATTATTGAGAGCCAATATATCATTCAAATATCTAAAAGTGTTATTAAATTTTTGTATCAGATGTTGTTTTGATGGGTCTTTTGCTAATTTTAGTCATAAATTGTAACTCATAACAACACAGAAACAGGTCCGCAATAAGTGGTGCACAGTTAGTCTACATTGGAATTCCGATAACTTGACGATATATGGAATCTCCATAGCGTACAAAAATGTATCTATTTGCTGTCTCATTGACATATACCCTACATCTCACTAACTTTGAAGGTATATGTGAATTACTTATTAGAAACAAAGCAACTGTTTTTTTATGATATTGAGCCAATGTTAAAAAAGATGTTGTGTTCCTGTAACAGTTTTGAGCTGTTAAACTGTTTCTTATTCAAAATAATGCTAGTTTGATAGATCTTCTACCGGTAGTTGCCTGTTTGTAGGGGCATATTATGGAATTGATTTGAAGGTCATGCTGTCAAAACTGTGTTACTGCATTTTCTTAGTAAAAGTTTTAATTATACTCCTTTTTATAATTTTTGTCAAATAAATCTACCCCAAGCTTTATCTGAAAATGAAAGTTGCTCCAAGTAATATTTCGTCAGATAATATAAAACAATCCTGAATTGATATTGCTTTAAATATACAACTTGAAAAATAAGAAGATATCAAAATGGTAATAAAGATTATAAAAAAGAACACCATTGCATAAGAAAAAAATTAAGGAACTGTCCACAAAACATCAGTCAGAAATCTAATAATGGAGCAACACTGACACGAATTAAAAATTAGCTCCTATACTGATAATATATCATCAACTTTATACTTGCTAAGGTAAAGAAATTTTTCCCTAGATTACTGTAAATTCAGAAATTATTGCGATGTTTTTCTTATTGCGAAAAATGCGACAGGGTTATAATCGCAATAATTTAAACTCGCATTTTGAAATTTTTTATATGAATTAAACAGGATTTTTCTCAATATCGCTAAAATTAAAATCGCATTTTAGTCTAAAATGCAAAAATCGCAATAATAAATGCACGCAATAATTTCTGAATTTACAGTAGTTGTTATAATTGACTACACTTTTCAAGTTTGAGACTGATGGCTTTTGTATTAAATGATTGTCAAAATAAGCTGATAATTCAGGAGGAAAAATCTGAACTATTTGTTATACAAAGAATTGAGAACTTATTACTTGAAATTTATTTTTCAGGGTTGAAGTTTTCATTTGTTCTAGTCCACTATTTCAGGGTTGAAGTTTTCATTTGTTCTAGTCCACTATTTCAGAGTTGAAGTTTTCATTTGTTCTAGTCCACTATTTCAGAGTTGAAGTTTTCATTTGTTCTAGTCCACTATTTCATTTGTTCTAGTCCACTATTTCAGGGTTGAAGTTTTCATTTGTTCTAGTCCACTATTTCAGGGTTGAAGTTTTCATTTGTTCTAGTCCACTATTTCAGAGTTGAAGTTTTCATTTGTTCTAGTCCACTATTTCAGGGTTGAAGTTTTCATTTGTTCTAGTCCACTATTTCAGGGTTGAAGTTTTCATTTGTTCTAGTCCACTATTTCAGGGTTGAAGTTTTCATTTGTTCTAGTCCACTATTTCAGGGTTGAAGTTTTCATTTGTTCTAGTCCACTATTTCAGGGTTGAAGTTTTCATTTGTTCTAGTCCACTATTTCAGGGTTGAAGTTTTCATTTGTTCTAGTCCACTATTTCAGGGTTGAAGTTTTCATTTGTTCTAGTCCACTATTTCAGGGTTGAAGTTTTCATTTGTTCTAGTCCACTATTTCAGGGTTGAAGTTTTCATTTGTTCTAGTCCACTATTTCAGGGTTGAAGTTTTCATTTGTTCTAGTCCACTATTCCAGGGTTGAAGTTTTCATTTGTTCTAGTCCACTATTCCAGAGTTGAAGTTTTCATTTGTTCTAGTCCACTATTTCAGGGTTGAAGTTTTCATTTGTTCTAGTCCACTATTTCAGGGTTGAAGTTTTCATTTGTTCTAGTCCACTATTTCAGGGTTGAAGTTTTCATTTGTTCTAGTCCACTATTTCAGGGTTGAAGTTTTCATTTGTTCTAGTCCACTATTTCAGGGTTGAAGTTTTCATTTGTTCTAGTCCACTATTTCAGGGTTGAAGTTTTCATTTGTTCTAGTCCACTATTTCAGGGTTGAAGTTTTCATTTGTTCTAGTCCACTATTTCAGGTTGAAGTTTTCATTTGTTCTAGTCCACTTTTCAGGGTTGAAGTTTTCATTTGTTCTAGTCCACTATTTCAGGGTTGAAGTTTTCATTTGTTCTAGTCCACTATTTCAGGTTGAAGTTTTCATTTGTTCTAGTCCACTATTTCAGGGTTGAAGTTTTCATTTGTTCTAGTCCACTATTTCAGGGTTGAAGTTTTCATTTGTTCTAGTCCACTATTTCAGGTTGAAGTTTTCATTTGTTCTAGTCCACTATTTCAGGGTTGAAGTTTTCATTTGTTCTAGTCCACTATTTCAGGGTTGAAGTTTTCATTTGTTCTAGTCCACTATTTCAGGGTTGAAGTTTTCATTTGTTCTAGTCCACTATTTCAGGGTTGAAGTTTTCATTTGTTCTAGTCCACTATTTCAGGGTTGAAGTTTTCATTTGTTCTAGTCCACTATTTCAGGGTTGAAGTTTTCATTTGTTCTAGTCCACTATTTCAGGGTTGAAGTTTTCATTTGTTCTAGTCCACTATTTCAGGGTTGAAGTTTTCATTTGTTCTAGTCCACTATTTCAGGGTTGAAGTTTTCATTTGTTCTAGTCCACTATTTCAGGGTTGAAGTTTTCATTTGTTCTAGTCCACTATTTCAGGGTTGAAGTTTTCATTTGTTCTAGTCCACTATTCCAGTACAAGTACAGTGCACCAGAAAAAGTGAGTACACAGCTTTTTTCATGCATGACTGATTTTACTAGGTTTTGTCTTTCTTTTAAAAGATTTGAAGACCAATTTTATTATAAAACTTCTCTACATCTACAAATTTAAATTTGTAACAGAAAGACAAACTTAAAAAAAAAATGATTCTGATCAGAAATGAATAAACATTGATTTATTGATTGTTATTTGCACAGCGTCCTGTTGCAATATGGATAAAGAGGGATTTACGTTAAACCCTAATAGTAGATGTTAAAGATCAATATCTAATAAAAAAATTATAACAAAAGTACCGAACTCCAAAGTAAATTCAAAAAGGGGAAGTCCATAACAACTGACAAAATCAAATGTTAGACTTTATGAACCAACAGAACGAATAGAAAACAACTGTCATATTCCTGACTTGGTACAGGCATTCTCCGAGAAAATGGTGGGTTAAACCTGGTTTTATAGCAAGTTAAAGCTCCAACTTGAATGACATTTGCAGACAGTTTACCATTGAAAGTCTTACATTACAGTATGAATGGGTAGAGAAACATTTAGGACCAGATTGGATTAATCGACTGATTTTAACAAGAGACAAAACAATGATTAATGGAGATATTTTGATAGATGACAAGGTTCATATAACAGGTATGTTCTGCTTTATGAATCTCTATTCACCTTTACTATAATTCTTCACATATTATGTGCAGAAATATTCTTTTCTTGAAATCATTCTTGATGACATGTGGATGTTCAAAGTTTTTCATTGGTTAATTTAAATAAACAACATATGGTTTGGTTTTTCTCAGCTTTTAATTGGTTGAATTTTATAAGAACATATTGTTTGGTTGTTCTCAGCATATTTTTTGGTTGTCTTGATACACAAAGGAGTAGGGGCATTGAGGCCCGGTTTTGGCCCAAGAAAATAAAATGTTTGAACACTATTTCAAATTGGCACATAATATTTGGAAATGCATAAGAGTGAAGAAAAATAAATGATAAACATAAGATTTTTTATCTGATTATGTCACAATTACATCATAAAATGTACCGTTTTCATGAAAACGATGAAAATACAAAATTTATGCAATTTTCATCATTATTTTCATTGTGGAAACATTGTGCCTTCCAAGAAACAACAAAATGATTTAAGATCAGCTTTATTAAAACTATTAGCAATCTAACCAAATATAAAGTTGTTTCTTGAGTGGGCACATACTTTGTCAATCTAAAATGTACTTAAAATTTAAAAATAACCCAGGAAAATCAAGAAATTTTACCAAATGTACAAACTTCGTCATGGTTTGTTGCCATGGTAACTCTTTAAATTTGTTTTTATTTTCTGAATATCTTGTTATTCTTGTAGACAAATTTAAGAATATGTATGATCACTTTTAAATTTGCAGTAATATTTGAGCCAAATAAGGGCCTTATTGCCCCTACTCCTTTGGATTTTGATTTAAATTAATATGGTTGTGCACAACTATTCATCGGTAAATTTAGATAAAAACAAGTATTAGGGTTGTTCTTATCTTTCATAGCTTAATTATGATTTCTTTTTAAAAAAAAAATCACATTTTTTCATGTTTTTTATAGCTTACCAAATTATATGTTTTTTTATATGGCAAAAATTTGCGGCCGTATAATGGTATGGTGATGTTGTTGTAGTTGTAGTCCAAAGACATTTGGTTTCCAGGCAATAACTTGAGTATAAGTGTATGGATCTCTCTGTCCCATAAGGTTTCATACCACAAATGGAAGGTTGGGATTGATTTTGGGGGTTATGGCCTTTATAAATGTTTTAGAATTTTGGCCCAAAAAAGGGGCCAAATGCAAACATTTTTCTGGTTTCCGGGCAATAACTTATGGATTTGTATGAAATTGTACCTCAAAGATCCATACAACAAAAGGATGCTTGGATTGAATATTTGGGGGTTGTGGCTGTATCCGCTTAGGAATTTGGGGCCAAAAAGGGGTAAAAAAACAATCAATTTTTTAAACTTTGTTTGAATTGCTTATTTGTGATCAATTTCAATTGGGTTTGAATAATCTTGAAATATTGGGGTTCTTTGATATACGTAATCTCACCATGTATTTTGAATTTTGATTTCGGCAGTGTTTTCAAGTTGGTCAAATTTAGGGTGCAAAATTAAAATTTGATTGATTTCAGTATGCTGAATTTAACAATTTGGATTTTGTGCCCATTTTTCAAATTTTCTACATCAGGGTCCAAAGGGTCAAAAATTAAACTTTGTATGATTTCAACAAATATGGTAGGGTTTTTGCTATGGTGAATTGCTTATATTTGATCAATTTCATTTGTTATATTTTTTACATTTAGAGTTACCTCCCTTATACTGTTTTTGCTTATAATTTATGTCTTATCTATGAGGTGATATGCAAATGAGAAGCTATCATTTTATTTTTCAAATGTTACTAAGAATTTTGCTGATTCAGATATATTAGAGCTGTATCAAACTTGAATATAGTGTCCATACTTGCCTCAACTGTTCAGGGTTCAACCTTTGCGGTATTATCAAGCTGCGCCCAGTGGAGCATTTTAATTTTATCATGGTTGAAGGCCGTACCATGACCTATAGTTGTTTATATCCTTATCCTGTGATCTTTGGTGGATAGTTGTCTCATTGGTAATCGTACCACATCTCCGTATTTTTATATGGTATGGTTTTATTTGGATGAACAATGTGCGTTTTGTTGTTTTTTTTGCATTTGATAGATTGATTTTGATATACTGTGAGGGGTTTGCTTGTTCATAGTTTTTCATTGGTTTTACATATAATTGAATTATTACACCAACTTGCTTTTCTGTTCTTGGATTTTGCAAATGTGATCATATGAAGAAAAAGCACCATACCTACAGATGACATCAGGCTAAATGAACACATTTTCTGTATCTCCAGATTCTTTTTATATAAGTACCTAATGATACAACCTGAGTTTTGATTTGTTTTAGTTGATTTACACATTTGAACTGAGATAGTGGGTACATGATTTGTTTTAGTTGACTTACACATTTGAACTGAGATCGTGGTAACATGATTTGTTTTAGTTCACTAACACATTTGAACTGAGATCGTGGTAACATGATTTGTTTTAGTTGGCTTACACATTTGAACTGAGATAGTGGGTAACATGATTTGTTTTAGTTGACTTACACATTTGAACTGAGATAGTGGGTACATGATTTGTTTTAGTTGACTTACACATTTGAACTGAGATAGTGGGTAACATGATTTGTTTTAGTTGACTTACACATTTGAACTGAGATAGTGGGTAACATGATTTGTTTTAGTTGACTTACACATTTGAACTGAGATAGTGGGTAACATGATTTGTTTTAGTTGACTTACACATTTGAACTGAGATAGTGGTAACATGATTTGTTTTAGTTCACTTACACATTTGAACTGAGATCGTGGTAACATGATTTGTTTTAGTTCATTTACACATTTGAACTGAGATCGTGGTAACATGATTTGTTTTAGTTCACTTACACATTTGAACTGAGATAGTGGTAACATGATTTGTTTTAGTTGATTTACACATTTGAACTGAGATAGTGGGTAACATGATTTGTTTTAGTTGATTATACATTTGAACTGAGATAGTGGTAACATGATTTGTTTTAGTTGACTTACACATTTGAACTGAGATAGTGAGTAACATGATTTGTTTTAGTTGACTTACACATTTGAACTGAGATCGTGGTAACATGATTTGTTTTAGTTGACTTACACATTTGAACTGAGATAGTGGTAACATGATTTGTTTTAGTTGACTTACACATTTGAACTGAGATAGTGGTAACATGATTTGTTTTAGTTGACTTACACATTTGAACTGAGATAGTGGTAACATGATTTGTTTTAGTTGACTTACACATTTGAACTGAGATAGTGGGTAACATGATTTGTTTAAGTTGACTTACACATTTGAACTGAGATAGTGGGTACATGATTTGTTTTAGTTGACTTACACATTTGAACTGAGATAGTGGGTACATGATTTGTTTTAGTTGACTTACACATTTGAACTGAGATAGTGGTAACATGATTTGTTTTAGTTGACTTACACATTTGAACTGACATAGTGGTGTCATGATTTGTTTTAGTTCACACTTACACATTTGAACTGAGATAGTGGGTACATGATTTGTTTTAGTTGACTTACACATTTGAACTGAGATAGTGGGTACATGATTTGTTTTAGTTGACACTAACACATTTGAACTGAGATAGTGTTAACATGATTTGTTTTAGTTGACATACACATTTGAACTGAGATCGTGGTAACATGATTTGTTTTAGTTGACTTACACATTTGAACTGAGATAGTGGGTAACATGATTTGTTTTAGCTGACTTACACATTTGAACTGAGATCGTGGTAACATGATTTGTTTTAGTTCACTTACACATTTGAACTGAGATCGTGGTAACATGATTTGTTTTAGTTGACTTACACATTTGAACTGAGATCATCGTAACATGATTTGTTTTAGTTGACTTACACATTTGAACTGAGATAGTGGGTACATGATTTGTTTTAGTTCGCTAACACATTTGAACTGAGATAATGGTAACATGATTTGTTTTAGTTGACTTACACATTTGAACTGAGATAGTGGGTTCATAATTTGTTTTAGTTGACTTACACATTTGAACTGAGATCATGGTAACATGATTTGTTTTAGTTCACTACACATTTGAACTGAGATAGTGGGTTCATGATTTGTTTTAGTTGACTTACACATTTGAACTGAGATAGTGGTAACATGATTTGTTTTAGTTGACTTACACATTTGAACTGAGATAGTGGGTAACATGATTTGTTTTAGTTCACACTTACACATTTGAACTGAGATAGTGGCAACATGATTTGTTTTAGTTGACTTACACATTTGAAATGAGATAGTGGTAACATGATTTGTTTTAGTTGACTTACACATTTGAACTGAGATAGTGGTAACATGATTTGTTTTAGTTGACTTACACATTTGAACTGAGATAGTGGGTACATGATTTGTTTTAGTTCACTTACACATTTGAACTGAGATAGTGGTAACATGATTTGTTTTAGTTGACTCACACATTTGAACTGAGATAGTGGTAACATGATTTGTTTTAGTTGACTTACACATTTGAACTGAGATAGTGGGTAACATGATTTGTTTTAGTTGACTCACACATTTGAACTGAGATAGTGGTAACATGATTTGTTTTAGTTGACCTACACATTTGAACTGAGATAGTGGGTAACATGATTTGTTTTAGTTGACTTACACATTTGAACTGAGATCGTGGTAACATGATTTGTTTTAGTTCACTTACACATTTGAACTGAGATCGTGGTAACATGATTTGTTTTAGTTGATTTACACATTTGAACTGAGATCGTGGTAACATGATTTGTTTTAGTTGACTTACACATTTGAACTGAGATCGTGTTAACATGATTTGTTTTAGTTGACATACACATTTGAACTGAGATCGTGGTAACATGATTTGTCTTAGTTGGCTTACACATTTGAACTGAGTTCATGGTAACATGATTTGTTTTAGTTGACTTACACATTTGAACTGAGATAGTGGGTACATGATTTGTTTTAGTTGGCTAACACATTTGAACTGAGATAATGGTAACATGATTTGTTTTAGTTGACTTACACATTTGAACTGAGATAGTGGGTTCATGATTTGTTTTAGTTGACTTACACATTTGAACTGAGATCATGGTAACATGATTTGTTTTAGTTGACTTACACATTTGAACTGAGATAGTGGTAACATGATTTGTTTTAGTTCACACTTACACATTTGAACTGAAATAGTGGTAACATGATTTGTTCTAGTTGACTTACACATTTGAACTGAGATAGCGGGTAACATGATTTGTTTTAGTTGACTTACACATTTGAACTGAGATAGTGGGTAACATGATTTGTTTTAGTTGACTTACACATTTGGACTGAGATCGTGGTAACATGATTTGTTTTAGTTCACTTACACATTTGAACTGAGATCGTGGTAACATGATTTGTTTTAGTTGACTTACACATTTCAACTGAGATCGTGGTAACATGATTTGTTTTAGTTCACTTACACATTTGAACTGAGATAGTGGTAACATGATTTGTTTTAGTTGACTCACACATTTGAACTGAGATAGTGGGTACATGATTTGTTTAAGTTGACTCTGACATACACATTTGAACTGAGATCGTGGTAACATGATTTGTTTTAGTTGACTTACACATTTGAACTGAGATCATGGTAACATGATTTGTTTTAGTTGACTTACACATTTGAACTGAGATAGTGGGTACATGATTTGTTTTAGTTCGCTAACACATTTGAAGTGAGATAATGGTAACATGATTTGTTTAAGTTGACTTACACATTTGAACTGAGATAGTGGGTTCATGATTTGTTTAAGTTGACTTTTTTTGGGGCCCTTTATAGCTTACTGTTCGGTGTGAGCCTAGGCTCCGTGTTGAAGACCGTACTTTGACCTATAGTGGTTTACATTTATAAATTTTGACTTGGATGGAGAGTTGTCTCATTGGCACTCATACCACATCTTCTTATATCTATTTACACATTTGAACTGAGATCATGGTAACTAGATTTGTTTTAGTTGACTTACACATTTGAACTGAGATAGTGGTAACATGATTTGTTTTAGTTCACACTTACACATTTGAACTGAGATAGTGGTAACATGATTTGTTTTAGTTCACTTACACATTTGAACTGAGATAGTGGTAACATGATTTGTTCTAGTTGACTTACACATTTGAACTGAGATAGTGGGTAACATGATTTGTTTTAGTTGACTTACACATTTGAACTGAGATAGGGGTAACATGATTTGTTTTAGTTGACTTACACATTTGAACTGAGATAGTGGGTAACATGATTTGTTTTAGTTCACACTTACACATTTGAACTGAGATAGTGGCAACATGATTTGTTTTAGTTGACTTACACATTTGAAATGAGATAGTGGTAACATGATTTGTTTTAGTTGACTTACACATTTGAACTGAGATAGGGGTAACATGATTTGTTTTAGTTGACTTTGAACTGAGATAGTGGTAACATGATTTGTTTTAGTTCACTTTGAACTGAGATAGTGGTAACATGATTTGTTTTAGTTGACTTACACATTTGAACTGAGATAGGGTAACATGATTTGTTTTAGTTGACTTTGAACTGAGATAGTGGTAACATGATTTGTTTTAGTTCACTTTGAACTGAGATAGTGGTAACATGATTTGTTTTAGTTGACTTACACATTTGAACTGAGATAGTGGGTACATGATTTGTTTTAGTTGACTTACACATTTGAACTGAGATAGGGGTAACATGATTTGTTTCATTGATAATGGGATATCAGTTGATGTTAACTGTACTTGCTCATCATTGGAAACAACAAACTTGACCTCTAGAAGTTCAAAATTTCTTACCACCTGCATTTGAGTTTGATGTCTCTTTGATATTTATTCTGTGATTTTCTTACACAATATGCACATTTAAATATATTTAATATAACTTTTTACCATTGAATATTCAAATGGAGATGGTTCTGTGTTTTGTATGAATAGATTTATGTCAAAAATATAGAAGTCTTATATTCAACAGTATTTAAATAGCCCTTTGATATTATTCATGTTAACACTGTAAAGTGGAAAATGTTATCAAGGTTATTTTTTATACTGAAGACAATAAAGAAGTTTTTGCAAAAATAAATCATATTTTCACAATTTAAAAAGAAGAAAAGAGTTCACTATATAATTATATATAAACAAAAGTATATTAAAATCTTTTAAGCAAGCCCAATTGATCTTTTATTGATCAATTACATCAATTTTAAACCTTTAAAATCTAACAGATTAACTTTATTTGATTTTTATGTTTTTAGGTGCAATGAATTCTCCTTCATGGAAACATGTTGTGTTTACTGCTTCAAATAACCAAAATGTGAAAGTTAAAGGAGAAAAATTACGCCTTGACAATTGGACAGATGGAACTTGGAGGACAATGATTGAAGATTTTAAGAAACGACTTTGATGTTGACTTTACTTAGTTTACAAAAATTTAGGACTTCTATTGTTAGTACATGCACCTCTTATTACACCTTACCGGTACTTCAAGGGAGTATTTAATTGGTGTCTATTTATTTAAAATGAATTTTCTATATATATTTCTTGACTTTACATTTAGATTATTTTTTTTGTTTACTTTTTGTTATCTTTGAAGTTGACATTTCATCAACAGAATATTTACTGCCATTTTATCTTTTATATTGTTACAAGAATCTTTGATGATTTGGAATTATATACATAGCTAAAATTTGTCTTATCAATCTAGTTAAGAAATTTAATAAATAAACATAAAAGGAGATTTCGGGTATATGTCAATGAGATAGCAACCTAGTGACACAGAAAAACCAAAAACCCTCAAAGATAGCCATGGGTTATACATTATGTCTCAATCTTAGGTGTATATGCTTAGATAATAGTATATTGATTTAAATCCATAATTAATATTTTGAACAAAATGATTTGTAAATTTCAAGATCTTTAATACTTACCTGTATTGACAATAATTTTCTACTGTTCATTTTATTTTATTAGAATGTTAGTTATGGTTGAAAATAGACAGGTGTAGTTTGTTATAGCATAAAGTTCAATGCATGTGTTATTTTTTTTTAAAGTTTTTTTACAACAGAAAATTTCAAGAAATGAAAATGTATCTCTTATACCTATGGATACCTATGAATCTTCAGAATGCTGGCACTGTTCTGTTGTGCTCTACTTCATCTTCATTGTAATTTAAGTTGTTGGCTTCTAGAAATGTTTAGTGCATAATGCATCTACAAAGTACAATTTTTCATTATCCTTCACATTGCAATATTTTTTTACATGTCTGAGTTATGGTATTTATTATACAAGTTTTTGAATGCAGAATATTTGGTTGTTATAGCCCTAACTCTGTAGGATCTATGAATTTCGCATATCCTTAATAATTTTATTATTATTATTTCAATTTTGATCAAATTTTGGAATAATATTTCTTAGAATTGTATATAAAGCAAGTGTTTTTCTATTTTTTCACTGGATTCTTCTGGAATTCTTATAGATTATTGAATTTAAATTAGTTTCTTCTGAAGCACTGGAAGAATGATTTGAATTACAGTTGAAATTTAAAAAGTTAAGAGCTGACATCCTCAGCCAGAACTGATATAATTATTCCATTTATCTGAGGTTGAGAGTTACAGAATGTTTTACCGCTTTGATAATATTGTACCTTGAAATGTCGACCTGGTATGTTGAGTTTTGAAAATATGTTTTTTTTATTCCAATCTGACCAATACATCTTTATTAAATATTAATGTATCTAATAGATAAAAGTGTCCTTTAAAGCAGTACACTCATCTTTTCAATTATAAATCAATGTAATTTTAAGTAGTCTTTGTAGAATGAAACAGCCACTAGGAGATATATACTTTCATTTTTCTCTTAAGCTGCTGTGGTTTATTTCCATTAACACATTTATGTGTTATCACTTTATGTATGTTTTCTGTCAGTCTGACATCAGTTGTCTGTTGTCCATAAACTTTTCTTTAAAATTCATCTCCTCTGAAACTGCTCATAAGTTTAATACCATAGTTTGTTTGCTTCATCTATAGGATATCTACTTTGTAGTTTGTGATTTTTTTCATCCAGGTTGATTAACCAACATGGCTACTCTAATTAAGAATCAAACATAGGAATAAAACTACAGATTTTGGCTAATATCTTAAAAAGCATAGCAATAAGAAGAAAAAAATATGAGTAAAAGTGGTCAATACAACAAGCTTTATCTACACTGAAAATTCTAGAAAAATCTGTTCACTCATTTTGGAGTTATTTGCCTTGAAATGTTGAATTTCAACTTTTTGGGCAGTTTTTTGCTATTATTTTGAAAACTTTTGGAGCTAGCTTAAACATAATGTATGCAAAAATTATCAGCATGGCAAGTTATCTGAAAAAATTCAGAAAAATATAAGGACAATTTATTGATTATATGGATTTATTGCCCCAGAAATGTAAGTTATTGCCGTTTTTCACAGTTTTTGACTATTTTCTTAAAAACGGTAGGAACTAGTTCAAGAGTGTAAATGCAAAAAATGATCATCACAACAAAATGTATCCACCCTTAAAATTGGAGAAATATCTGTCAACCTGTTTTTAGTTATAGACCCTGAACTATATTTTTTTTCCAATTTTCATGGTTATCTTGACAACTACAGGAGCTAGGTTAAAAATGACAATTTAAAAATTTGACAACCTGTTTTGAAATTGTTGCCCCGGAAATGTTGATGTTTTTAGTTTTAGTCGTTAGCTTAAGCCATCACTTTGTGCACGTTGTCTCAAAAACTATAGGAGCTAGGTTAAACATAGCAATGGGTATAAAAGTCCTCATTATCAGACACTTTTAGTCTTAGATGCATGATTTTTTTATTAGTTGTTATTGACTTTGAACTAGCTGTCAGTAACTGGGAGTACTCTCAGATCTGAACTTGGTGTCTATTTTGTTTCGGGGGATGTATAAATACCCTGCCAAGTCCGGTGTATGCTTTTGTTAGATGTTTTTCTGCTTTGTACCGATCTGATGAGTTTAGCCCTTTTCAACTGATTTTTATACGACCACAAAAGGTTTGCGTCGTATAATGTTATGACCTTGTCAGCGTCGTCATCTAAAGACATTTGGTTTCCAGACAATAACTTGAGTATTAGTGTATGGATCTCTATGAAATTGTTCCACAAGGTTCCATACCACAAAATGAAGGTTAGGATTGATTTTGGGGGGTTATTGTCTTAACTGTTTAAGAATTGAGGGCCTAAAAGGGGCAAAAAAAAAAGCATTTTTCTTGTTTCAGGACAATAACTTGTGTATAAGTGTATGGATCTCTATAAGGTTCCATACCTCAAAAGGAAAGTTGGGATTGATTTTATGGGTAATGGCCGAAACCGTTTGAGAATTAGGAGCCAAAAAGGGGCAAAA
Organism: Mytilus coruscus; assembly: GCA_017311375.1. Lineage (NCBI taxonomy): Eukaryota > Metazoa > Mollusca > Bivalvia > Mytilida > Mytilidae > Mytilus > Mytilus coruscus. Next base: position 95,661,364 of record CM029602.1, on the reverse strand, counting down.
AAACTAGGATTTTCTGGTTTCTGGACAATAACTTGAGTATAAATCTATGGATCTCTATGAAATTGTACCACAAGATTCCATACCATAAAAGGAAGGTTGGGATTGATTTTGGGGGTTATGGCCCTAACTGTTTAGGAAAAGGGGCCAAAAACAACACTTTTCTAATACTTTGTATAAATTGCTTATTTCTTGACCAATTTCAATGGGGTTTAATCAAAGTCTTGAATTCTTGGGGTTCTTTAATATGCTGAATCTAACCATGTATACAGATTTTGGATTTTGGGCCCAGTTTTCAACCTGGTCCACACTCCACATTAAAGGTCCAAAGGGTCCAAAATTAAACTTCGTTTGATTTTAACAAAAAAATGATTTCAAGGGGTTCTTTGATATGCTGAATCTAACCATATATTTAGATTTTAGTAGTTAAAGTCCAGTTTAAAATTTTCAAGTTCTTAGATCACATTCATTCTGTGTCAAAAACCTATGCTATCTCAAATATTTAATCACAATCCAAATTCAGAGATGTATTGCACAATTAATAGATATGTTAGTAGATTTATAGTTAAAATAGATATAGCATCAAATTCTAAATTTACATTTCCTTATTAGATATTTTGAAAAATTATTAAAGCCAAAAGGTAACTTTTATAGATTTTTACAGACATTGTATTATTGAAGAATGATATTTGGAAAATGTTTTTCATTTTGTTTTGTAAATTTTTAAGAACTTTGTGGTAGGTTTGTTTGTTATTCAGTAGAAAAAAATAATTTTCAGAATGCTATAATTTTTTTTTTAGCGAACCCCTTTAAAAAAATTAGCTTATATTATCCATTGATAAATAAATAAATAAAATTCTTGGTGTACTTGGATATGCTGAATCTAACCGTGTATTTAGATTTTAGATATTGGACCATAATAAGTAAAAGTCCAATTTCAATTTTTTCAGTTCTTTGACCACATTTGTTCTGTGTCAGAAACCTATGCTGTATCAAATATTTAATCACAATCCAAATTCAGAGCTGTATCAAGCTTGAATGTAGTGTCCATACTTGCCCCAACTGTTTAGGGTTCAGGGTTCAACCTCTGCGGTCATATTAAGCTGTGCCCACATTTTAATATAGTTTGTTCTTATATTGTACTGTTACACCACTGTCCCAGGTAAGGGGAGGGTGAAAACAAACTAGTTTAACCCCACCACATTCTGTATGTGCCTGTCCCAAGTCAGGAGCCTGAATTTTATAATGATTTACTATTTATGAATTAATTTGAAAAGTATTTGTACATCAGTTGAATCAGTTGAGAAGAATTTTGAAAGTATTAGATTAGTATCTTATACTTGTGTAAGTGATTGTTCAATAAAATTTGGGTCAACAGGTGTATTAATATATCTTAAGTTGATTCCCACACTTTTTTGAAATGGTATTACTCCAATTCTTTCCATAGGCAAGTAAGAGTCATTATGATTCTCAACTGTCATGATTTTCAAATAATTACACTCAAAGGTGTAAGTGTTAATTGGAAACAACCCCAGTCTTAATTCACCCAAGTTAATATCTCATGACCTGTTACATAATTAAATAGACACAATTTATTACACACCTTACTGAATACACACATTCTTGACCTCAATAGTATACCTACAAATGTATTATTTATTTTGATCTACACAACATTCAAATATTCTGTTAATTTTTGCTAGCTAGCTGAATGATTAATCAGATGTGGGTTATTTTCAATGAAAAGATAAAAAATGGAAAAAATATGTATACGAAATGCAAGCAATTTTTATTTCAATTGTGAAAACAGTGTCATTATCATCTGTCACGTCAGTCAATAATCAAGTTCTAATTAATTAGTTACAATTATCAGAAATTTAGTTGAAACAATAAACAAAATTGCATAACTCTTACCATTTTCTGATATAAAATTTATTTGTTTGTTCTACATTTATATCCCATTATATTGCTATTTAACAGTAATTGGAAATATCTCAGCATTAGGTATTTGTTCATTTAATTTGAATACAGGAAATTTATTTTTCTTAATGAAGAATGAACACCAATTTAGATAAAAATAGTTATTATTTTTTTTATTTTTGTTGTTGAGAAATTGGATTTTTAATGCCTCTTTCTGGAAATTATTAAGCCAGTAATTATTAATGGCATATAAAAAGGTATCTTACTTGTTTGACGATTTCCCTTTCCATTCTTGTCAATACCATTAAATTGCATATATTTATAAAAAAAAAATCTAACAGAGTCTAAAATTGAAATATCAATATTTATATCAATAGTTGCATTAATATTGCGAAATTCCCTACCTTTGGACAATAACATAGAAATTTTACAGTAAGATTGGAAATGAAAAGAGAAAAAAATATTGAAAAAAGTATGGTCAGAAAGAATATCAGACTAGCTATGAATATGGCTGGATCACAACATCGACGATGCTTTGATTTTATTTATACTATTTGCAATTTCTTCCTGCAATATTCAGTGCTGTTAGATTTGTATCTAATTAAGTAATACAATATCATAGCAAATGATCACCAGTACTTTGAGATGTCTTGAGACACTGATGATCATTTGGTTTGATCCTATAGTTAAAGAGAGAAGGATGATACCAAAGGTATATTCAGACTCATAAGTCTTTTATAAACTGACTATGCCAAGGCAAAAAAAAAAAAAAAAAATAACGAAAAACGACAATGAGAGTCTACAAAATACAACATAGAAAACTAAAAACTGAGCAACCCTAACCCACCGAAAACCGGGGTTCATATCAGGTGCTCTGGAAGGGTAAACTTGTCCTGCTCCACATGTGGCACACCGCAGTAGTGTTGCTATACTGTAAGTACTTTGGTGATATGTCTAATTCGTTGATATCACATTCACATAAAAGAGGATGGGATTGCGGTTACGAAAGTTGGAAAATATCCGTCGACATCTATGAAACATATTCCATAACGGTTGACCAACACGTGATGGTATCAGTAGAGTTTTCGAAGAGATCATGACTTCAATTAACCACTTGGAACACGTAGTTTAATAGCTTCCTTGTAAATAGCAACACTTTATCAAGGAAATCATGATTGAAAACGCAAGCTCTGTAATATCGTACCAACTGGGAGATATACTCCTTATGCAGGCGCCATTGATATGTTGCTACATAGAAATGGAAAATTCAAAATTTGGGAGTTAAATTCATCTCTTTTATCAAGTTTTGTTTTCAACCGTGTTACAATCTTTCTTAGTTGAAAATTCCAACATGCACTCTTTCCTTCCACTTACTAGTATTTTACTTAAGTTTGTCTCAACATCCCTGTCACATAACAACAGCCAGCTCATTAAAAAAAACGAATCAATGGACATACAACCATATGATTTGGTATGCAGACACATCTTGGTGTGAAGCTCAATTAATATAAGGTTAATTTCACAATACACTCCCTTCACAGCATAGTGATTTTTATTTTACGCTTCATTAATTTCTGATTAAATTGTACTTTAGTTCATAGTTATAAGAAGATGTGGTATGAGTGCCAATGAGACAACTCTCCATCCAAGTCAAAATTTATAAAAGTAAACCAATATAGGTCAAAGTACAGTCTTCAACACGGAGCCTTGGCTCACACCGAACAGTAAGCTATAAAGGGCCCCAAAATTACTAGTGTAAAACCATTCAAACGGGAAAACCAACTGTCTAATCTATATAAAAAACGAGAAACGAGAACACTTATGAACCACATCAACAAACGACAACTACTGAACATCAGATTCAGTTCTCTTACACTAAGTGACCTTTCATAGTTAAGTTGCACTAGGTTGAATCTAGATGAGTAGGAAAGCCACCACAATAAAGCTACATTCCTCGAACCTTATGTTTTACGCTTCATTACTTCTATTATGTTTAAGTTCGAGTTCAGGTCACGGATACTAAAAGAGAGGCGGAAGATACCAAATTGATATTCCATCTCATAAGTCGATGAAAAACTGGCAACGCCATAGTAAAAAATGGAAAACTAACAAAAGACAAACAACAGTATACAAACCACGACATATAAAAACTAAAGACTGAGCAACACTAACCGCACCAAAACCGGAGGTGATCTTAGCTGCCATGGAAGGATAAGCAGATCCTGCTCCACAGGTGGCACCCGTCGTGTAGCTTATGTGAGTATAACAGACTCAATGAGAAGTTTAATTCGGTGATGTCACATTCGAGGGAAAGAGGATGGAATTGTAGTTACGACTATTGGAACATCTTTCGTCATTTGTAAAACATATTCCTTAACAATCAGCCACCTCGTGATGTAGTCCGTAAAATTTTCGACGGGATGACTTCAGCTTCACCACTTGGAACCCATGGTTCAATAGCTTCCTTGTGAGCAGCAACCCTCTTTCAAGAACATCATAATAGGAAATGCAAGCTCTGGAATATCTTATCAACTTGGAGATATATAATACATATGCAGGCGTTGCTTGAATGTTGTTACATAGAATTGGAAAGTTCACAATTGGGATGTAGGTTAAGATATGAGGCAGACTAAACTGTATCTGTTATATACCAAGTGATCTTCAACTATACAGCTTGGCGAAGAATGGTATCATAAATATTAATATAAAAGTGTTCCTTAAAAAGTAAGTCATGGTGACGTACATTTTGATAATCTATTGCTTAATTTCAAGTTTTCAGGGCCTCGGTTGCCGAGTGGTTTAAGGAGTTAAAAAAACACATATCTGTCTCTAAAACACCATCTATGTGTCCTTTACTTTTTCATTACTTATATAATGGTATTTCATGAATTCACTTCCTTTAATCTATATATAGTGTTATTTAATATCTACAACAGTTTTTAAAGATACAAACTGTACAGGTAATCTTGATATTCTGCCATTGACTTTTACAAAAGATCGAAGTAAATCAACCATTCAAGTTAACCAGGAACTTCATGTATACTGTTCAAACATTTTGGTAAGTATAAAAAGCAATTTTTATTGCTGTTTAGGAAATTCATAACATCAAAATAAATATCCAATGTGATACACAAATAATACCCACCAAAATTTCCAAGTACTGATATATATAAATAATATTGCCAGGACTGCTGGTCGCCGACCGTATCGTCAGCTTAGTAGTCGTTTGATTTATAACATTCCTTTCGTAAATTCTCCGTTGATAAATTTAGAAATTATTAAGACTAAGGTCCCAACTCCATTAGCGGATTTGTCTTTTCTCTTGAGGTCTCCTTTGATCATATTGCAGCTTCAGTACTCAAGTACTTAATCATCCGTGGCTTTCAAATTGTTGGGTTTGAGCGACCCTTAAGAAGGTAAATCCAGAAAAGCGCTTCGAAAGCACAACATTTATTTAAGTTTTATTTTCATTTTCTAGCTCTAGTCGATACTAGTGCAGACGGACTGGTAGTACAGACGGTATCATCAGCTCATAAGTTAGTGCTTCATCAATTATACGATTAATACCATACCGTTCTTTAATTCTCCGTTGATTAATTTAAATTCTTTTAGAAACTTTATGGTTTCAACTGCAGCTGATTACAGGAAATAAATTGACGACAACTTTAGTCAGCTGTGTTTCAACTACCTCATGCAGAGTTGACCTTCTGTAGATTTGGCTATGTTTTTTTATGTCCATTTGTTCACAAAGCTCCAAAGTATTGAAGTATTTGTGGATCCTAGGCTTTTAGGGTTTGAGCATTCCTGATGAAGGTCAATCCCGAGGTTTGAGCATTCCTGATGAAGGTCAATCCCGAGGTTTGAGCATTCCTGATGAAGGTCAATCCCGAGGTTTGAACATTCCTGATGAAGGTCAATCCCGAGGTTTGAACATTCCTGATGAAGGTCAATCCCGAGGTTTGAGCATTCCTGATGAAGGTCAATCCCGAGGTTTGAGCATTCCTGATGAAGGTCAATCCCGAGGTTTGAGCATTCCTGATGAAGGTCAATCCCGAGGTTTGAGCATTCCTGATGAAGGTCAATCCGAGGTTTGAGCATTCCTGATGAAGGTCAATCCCGAGGTTTGAGCATTCCTGATGAAGGTCAATCCCGAGGTTTGAGCATTCCTGATGAAGGTCAATCCCGAGGTTTGAGCATTCCTGATGAAGGTCAATCCCGAGGTTTGAGCATTCCTGATGAAGGTCAATCCCGAGGTTTGAGCATTCCTGATGAAGGTCAATCCAGAAAAGCCTTTCGGACTCATTTATAAAGTTATTTTCATTCTATGTTATGTTTGAGGAAAAATGTTTGACTGGCGTCCATATTTCAAATAGTATTTGCTCTAACCATGAAAACTATTTTTATAGATCAGATACGTATTAATGAACTGTAATACTCGACTAGAATGATACGATCCGATTCTTATGAGACTTTGTTTGTATTGAACATAGAGTATTACACTAGATTCCATTTAGTCTGAGTTAAACTTGGCTCATTCGGAACTGGTATCATCTTATCTTGGATAAGTCGTAAAACATTTTGTTTGTGTCCCATTTAAGTCAAACAGTGGAGTGTAATATATAATAGTGTTTAGATATGTGCGCCCGTCCAATCATCCAGGTCTTGGTAATGTTTGAGGTAATAACAATCACTTTAATGTTGAAAACAAACTGGTTTATTTCTATTTAAATCTTGACGAAAACTATGAGTAAAATTGTCATTTTAGGTCAAATATGTCGTTTTTGATTGTACCATCCTATAATTTAGTACAAATGTTGGCTGGAATTTAAAAGGTTATAGGATTGTAGAATTTTACATTTTGCGATTTCAGGGTATTGAAAAAATACCTTTGAATTTGTCTGATTCTTAACTTTAAAAAATGAATATTTCTAATGCATATTGGTCGATTTTGTTGCTGCTGTTTTCATAAACATCTGTAAATTCTAATGTATCTTGTTCTCACGTCGGATATGATATGTTTCAGCATGTTGATAAGAGTAGTAGTCAGCCTTCTGTATTTATATGAAATATCATTGATATATAGATATAAGAAGAAGTGGTATGAGTGCAAATGAGACAACTCTCCATCCAAGTCAAAATTTATAAAAGTAAACCATTATAGGTCAAAGTACGGTCTTCAACACGAAGCCTTGGCTCACACCGAACACTAAGCTATAAAGGGCCCCAAAAATTACTAGTGTAAAACCATTCAAACGGGAAAACCAACTGTCTAATCTATATAAAAAACGAGAAACGAGAAACACTTATGAACCACATGTTCTTTTTTTTTATTTTTATTGATCTTTTTGGTGTTCAAACTATAGTGCATACCTACATTGTTACAAGACATAAGTGAATAAAATTAATGACATTGTTATTGTTATTTCAACTTTTCAAATATTAAAAATTTACAAGTCTATGATGTGAATATACCGTATATGATACTATCTTAAGAATACTTTGGAGTTCATTATATAGATACAATCATAATCAAACTAAATTGAATAAATTTCATGATTCCCTCCTCCCCCATCTATCGACAAATGACTTGTGTTTGTCTTTAGAAAGATATAAATATTCTAAAATTTCCAAACGTATCTTCAAAAATTTAAGGAAAGCTTGCACAGATATCAACAGTCTGTTAAAATGTGTGATCTTTACATAATTAATATAATACTTTGCCTGTAGAATATACTAATTTAAAACCTAGTTATCAGAATTCAAAACGCCAAAAAATTCACTGTCTTTATTCAAAAATATTCTTACTCCAAAGACAAAATACCACCAATTAGAAAATTGATATGTTCATTTTCTGTAAATTTGCTACTTATAAGATATTGAATTATTCGAAACACTAAGGAATTTCTACTCACAGGCGTATATTGCCTTAGCCGTATTTGGCTAAACTTTTTGGAATTTTCGGTTTTAAATGCTCTTCAACTTCTTAGTTGATTTGTTCAACTGTTGGACTCAAGCGCCACTGATGAGTCTTATGTAAGCGAAACGCGCATCGAGCGTACCATAATATAAGCCTGGTATCTTTAATGAGTTTTACAACCCCTGGTAGATGCCATTGCTGGTCGACGTTTCATCCACTAGGATATCACCTACCAAGTTGTAAACATTTATTTGTTGACATGAAATGTCATTGATATGTTGATTTTCAGTAACTGTACTGCATATAAATTGTTGGAATATTCAAAACACTAAGAATTTTGATCCTATCCCAGAATAGATTGCCGATTCTAATGCACTTTAACTTCGTATTTGAATTGGCCTTCCAACTGTTTTGATTCTAGCACCACTTATGAGTCATGTAAATACGATACGCGCGTCTGGCATACCAATTATAAGCATGGTATCTTTGTTGAGTTTTTGTAGCACTGAAAAATATTCAATGACGTCGCATGAGTAACTCGCTTAATTTTAAGCGTGTAATTGGGATATATTTTCTATATAAGTTTAAGTTGTTGTCTCGGTCATTTGGTTCCTCTCTAACTTTTAATATTTTGACTTTCGTTTTGATACTCTTCTCACCTTTTACAACTAGTATATAGGAATATATGCCATAAGATCAAAAATTATGTTTACTGATACTGATATCTAGAAATTGACAATGAATGTCGGTCGAGTAGAAAACTTAACGACGAAAGGGTCGATTTCAGCTTCCCAATTGTGAACTTTCCATTTCTCTATGTAGCAACATTCCAGCAGCGCCTGCATATGGACTATAAATCTCACAGTTAATACGATATTCCAGAGCCGGATTTTGGTGGGGTGCGTTTTGCTAGGTTTTTTGTTTTTTATTTTGTTTTATTTTATTTGTAGACTTGTTCGTCTTTTCGTTGTTTTTCGTTAATTTGCCATGGCGTTATCAGTTTTTCTGCGACTTATGAGTTTTGAATGTCCCTTTGGTATCTTCCGACTCTTTTTTATGATAAACTTATAGGCAACAGTAGTTCATCGATGTTCAAATCTATTAAATCGATTAGGAAAACAAATCTAGGTAACAAACAAACACTGAGGGATATAAGTTTTAAAGAGAGGCGAAAGATACATCCAAACTCCTAAGTCGAAGAAAACAAACTGACAACGCCATTCAATGAATTGAATCATAATGCAAACAACTTAACTAATATATAAGGTCAAACACAAATTCTTAGCGAATTCTTGTATGAAACGCTTTTAAAAATCTTAAAGACTCTTAATATATATTTATACAGTGTTTTGCTTTTAAAGATGTTTCAATTTCGATTTTTAGATTTGAGAAGCTGAATTCAAATTAAATTGAAAATGCAAAGTAAAGAGCGTAACCTTATTACTGCAGTTGTGGAAGGAAGAACCAAAGATGTGGTTGAGTTATTAGATGACGGGGCCAATGCAAATTATGTCGAAAATATATCTGAAATGGATGCAACACCTCTTTATTTAGCCGTATGTAATAACGAAATAGATATAGTAAATATCTTGTTTCGACATGGGGCTGATCCTAATATTTCCGATAAAGACGGCAAAACTCCACTATTCATGGCTCTCTACGACGATGTTGACGTTTCAATCTTTGAACTTTTGATTGATCATGGAGCAGATGTGAACTTTTGCAACATGTCGGGTGAAAATGCTCTCTTGAGTCTTTTTAAAGATTGTACAACTATTGGAGAGAGTAGATGTTATAAAAGAATCAGTAAACTGATTGATCTCTCCAAAGATGTTATATCCCCTAACCCAGAAGGAAAATGTCCTATTCACTTTATACATGTAATTCATCCTTCCGAAGAAGTGCAGTCTTCTAAAAATGAAAATCATAATTGCGTGGAATTTTTACAGCGATTATTGCAGCGGGGTGCATCTGTGAATATAAAAGATTTAACCAATATGACACCGCTTATTTATGCTGCATCAGTATGTTGTGACCAAGCAATAGAATTTTTATTGGAAAACGGAGCACGCCCATATGACGCAAATATTTATGATGAATCAGCACTTCATTATTTGTCAGAAAACCCAAATTATGAAGGTTTCGAAAAATCGATTGACTGTTTAATGAAGTATGGACTAGATATAAATATGGAGGATGTTTTTGGACAAAGTTTACTCCATCAGATCATGTGTTCCGACGAAGTGCAACTGAATCATGTACAATACCTGCTGCAGAAAGGGATGGATTTTAGAAAAAAGGATAAAATGGGATCCACTGTACTTCATTTGATTATGTCACCATCAGATGACCCAATTGAAAACAGCGAATACGACGAACTCGAATCAAGAGATAACGAAATAATAGAAATTGTAAATTTTCTTGTTAATCGAGGATTAAATGTTAACGAGGGTAATCTTCAAAGTTTGACACCGTTACATTATGCTGTTCAAAAGGGGAGAAAACATCTAGTTCATATGTTGTTAAAAATAGGCGCAGATCCAACGACAAAAGCGAAAACAGGAGAAACACCATTTCACATGGCGAGTAAACATCCTGAAATTTTAGAAATTATATTAGAAAAACACTGTTCTGGTATTGTCAACATCCAGGATAATTTTGGCTCCACTGTTTTTCATTGGACGATATGGTATCAGGATAATGCTTCATTTTCAGTGCTTTTAAATAGAGGATTCGATCCTGTTGTTGAAAATTCAGACGGTAGAAATCCAATAGATTATGCCAAATTCCTTAAATATGAATATATGTTATATCAAATGATAACTCCATATAAAACATATAAGTCTGCAGGTGCAAATGCAAGCGAGCTTGGCGTCTGTCTTGAGGCTTTCCATAAAAGTCAAAACGAGCCCGAAGACGAACCATATAACATTATCCATTTGCAACACACACATGAGCGTATGACGGACAACAAGTTTGAAAACAGAGAATGTATATGTAAAGAAAACATATTTGGCGGGTGTCCTTATTTGAATATATTGAAATGTTATGATCATGAACTGAATATCAGTGAATGGAAACTACATTTACAAGACCACAAGGACGCTTTTAGCAAATTTGCTGGTTTAATTCTCGATTCTTGTGACATGGGGTTATACTACAACACTGATGAAAACCATGATATTGCATTATCTATTGAAAATATTATGAACAACCTAGCTCAGTATGTGAAAATGAAAAACCCTATACTTGAGTGTAACGTTACGCTGTCAGGAAGCAGAAAAGAAGGAACAAAGATAGGACAAAATGATGAATTTGATATCAAATGGCATCTACTAAGATTTAGCGAGCACGTAGAGCCAGTAGAGCTACCCGAATTTCCAAAAGGTTTTGTTAAACTAAAACTAAAAGATGATGCAAATCGTGAACTTTTACAAGAATACGTGGATGAAAATGGCTTCATCGATAGCATGAAGGTCGTCAGAAGTATGTATTCAGCCATCAATTTGGCTTTGTTGAATAATGATGTTCTAAAAAGTACAAATCTTTATCTGAAGTCCTTTCTGGATCTACACAAAGGTTCGATTTCTAATCTAAATTTTCGATGGACTGGTAAATCATTCAAGGATCTTGATATATCGGTCGACATTGTTCCTGCTGTAGCACCAACAAAATGGCTACCACATACCATTAACTTGCACACTAATCTAATGTCTCATTTACATTTGGAACCAAATTATTCAGTTGTGTTCAAAACTCCTGACTCGGAGGTGTTTAAAGATTGGAATATACTTCTTAGAATATCAACAGCAGATGTCGAAGCCGATATTATAAGAAGTACGACACCGTCAATACGAAAAGGGTACATTTTGTTGAAAGCATTACATAAATCCGAATATTTTCCGACTGTTTGGGACAAAGACGATGACGATGAGCCAAGCGTAGAATATCTTACTACATACATGCTGAAATCATGCTTTCTCTACGAACTAGAAAAGTATTTAGATCAATATAATTCAAGCGAACAGTCATCTGTTGAACCGGACTGGGATTCACCACCCGCTTGGGCATACAGGATGACTAGAAGAATGCTTGTCTGTGTTCAAAATCAGAGTATGCCTGTATTCTTTTTTCCAGAGGTCAATCTACTTCACACGTACACCCTCAATCGAATCGTCAACCTACATATATACAAAGCACAGTGTGAATGTTTAAATGAAATGGCACGCTTTGCTGAAGAAATACTAAACAAATAGCAATGTGAACGTCTCGGAGATATATATTATTATTTAGGCTACATTGTTATATATGCACCAGAAGCTTGTAAATTTGTTTGTTATATTTCATTAGTATGAATGATTGACAGCTCTTTTTTAATTTTAATGCTCTCAAACGTTTAATGGATTTGGTTCTCTAAACTTTTAGTTTCGAGCGTTCCTGGTGAAAGTTATTACAGAAATTCGTGTCGTGCGGGCTGCTATATTTGTACTTCATATATATATAAACTTTTAAAATTTTATTTTTAACCATCTTAATTATTAAAATGAAAATAATTGTGTGGTTGAAGTAATACAGTTTATGTCTAGTTCGTTATATTTAATTAATGAAATTTATTAAGTTTTGTTTTAGTTCTTTCCTATGTTTGATTATTAATGAATTATAATATACATTTCCCTTCGTATCATAACCCATTTGAGAATAAGGAGATTTGGTGTAATTGCCAATAAGAAAACTTTACATAATGACACCAAAAGGACAAAGATGTAAACAATTACAGGCCACTGTAAGACCTTCAACTATGCGGAAAACGATATCGTTTATAAGCTTAAAGGCCCCTTGATAACAAAATGTGAAACAACATTCAAAAGAGAAAACCAACATCATGGTTTATAACACAATAAATGCAAAACAAATATGATACCATGCAACCCATATGAGAATTTTGAGGATGAGTTTATTCAAAGGAACAATATTAATCGTCTCATAATTGACGAGCTCCGTAAATAACATCAACATGAAAATTAAGATGTGATATCCCTTTTGTAATAATATTTCTACAAGTACAGCCAAATTTCGAAACCAAATCTTCATTGGATCTTTTAAATAATTTTGTAAGTTTTAAAAGAGAGGCGAAAGAAACCAAAGGGACTGTCGAGGATTGCGGGAACGTATGCACAACTCAAAACCTAACATTGGTGTCGTGACTAACGGAGAAAATGGACATCAGTCAATTGAAATCTTTGAGAGCGGGGAACAGAGCAGCGTTGACGAAAGTTTTCAACAAACTGGAGGACGCCATCGGCGAAACGCCTTTCGACCCGGAGAAAATTTCAACATTGCTGGAAGCAGTTGATAAGAAAAAGAAAACTCTAGCCAATATTGATGAACAGGTACTAAATACAGTGGATTCAGATCTCGAGGGAATAACGGATGAGATAATCGAGACAGATGAGTATTATTTAGAATTAGAGAGGAACGTTAGAAAATTCTAAAAATTCTTGAAACCCGTCGCCACCGCCACATCTTCAACATATTTCCCACGACAATTACCAAAGAGGAAATCCTGGATAATCATAGGTCTGTTCTATGTTCCTTTGGAATTTCAAACAAAGATGAAGAACTGGATCTTCCTTCACTGTATACCTAAACTACATATGTGTCCTTACAAACAACGTTATATTGCTGGGTCTTCCAAGTGCTCCACGAAACCTCTTTCTAAATTATTAACATCAAAGTTATTGTGAAACTACATATTCTAGAGGTGGCGTGAATCAAATGTGAATACTAAAACATTCCAAAGATCTTGTAGAGTACATACAATTTAAGACTCTTTCATCTTGCAATAGTATTATACAACATTTGACTTTTCTACACTTTACACAAGTATTCCCCATTCCAAACTAAAAGACAAATTAAAAGGTTGGTGATGCTTTGTTTCATAAAAAAGAATGACTTACGTAGACACAAGTTTCTTGTCTAAAGGAAGAATAAATTGTACTCTGATTAAAACAAAAATTTTTCTGAAACTGACATTATCAAGATGTTTGATTTCTTGATTGATAACATATTTGTTACGTTTGGAGGATGTGTTTTTCAACAAACAATCGGCATTACTATGGGAACCAACTGTACTCCTCTTCTTGCCGACTTTTTCCTTTATTCATATGAGGCTGACTTTATACAGGAACTTCTTAGGAAGAAAGAAAACAAGTTAGCAACATCCTTTTATTTCACTTTCCGCTATATAGATGATGTTCTCTCACTAAATAATTCAAAATTTGGTGACTATGTTGAACGCATCTATCCCATCGAACTTGTGATAAAGGATAACACAGATACAGTTAAGTCTGCCTCATATCTTGACTTACATCTAGAAATTGACAATGAGGGTCGGTTGAAAACAAAACTTTACGACAAAAGAGATGATTTCAGCTTCCCAGTTGTTAACTTTCCATTTCTATGTAGCAACATTCCAGCAGCGCTTGCATAAGAAGTATATATCTCCTAGTTGATAGGATATTCCAGGGCTTGTATTTCCTATCATGATTTCCTTGATAGAGGGTTGCTGCTCGCAAGGAAGTTATTTAACCAAGAGTTCCAAGTGGTGAAGTTGAAATCATCCATTCGTAAATTTTATGGACGCCATCACGAGTTGGTTGACCGTTATGGAATATCTGTTTCACAGATGACGACGGATATGTTTCAATTGTCTTAACTACAATCCAGTCCCCTTTCCCTCGAATGTTACCTACCGAATTAGATGTATTGCCGGGTTTGTACTTTCATGAGCAACGCGACGGGTGCCACATGACAGGCAGGATCTGCTTACCCTTCGGAGCACATGAGATCACCTTTTTTTATGGGATTCGTGCTGTTCAGTCTGGTTTTCTATGTTGTGTTTTGTATACTGTTGTTTGTTTTTTCTTTTTAGCCATGGCGCTGTCAGTTTATTTTCGACTTATGAGTTTGAATGTCCCTTTGGTATCCTTCACCTCTTTTCAGAACTAGATAGCGACGCCCCAGAGTTTATACCACATTAAAATCCATTTACGCATTCCAGTCGGGACTTATCACAAACAAGTTCGAACTTAAGTCAAAGCCATCACCTACCCAAGTTATCGCTACCAAATTTTAGCGGAGATATAGTAGAAAGGCAATATTTCTTGAATTCATTTGAATCCACAATTAATCATAACCACACACTAACCGACATTCAGAAATTCTCATATTTGAAATCCTTTTGCAATCTGATACCGCAATCGTAGTTTCAGGCCTCACAATGACCAACCCAAATTACTACAAGGCTATTGAACTTTTAAAGAATCGTTATGGTCAAACTCACAGTTGACACACATGATCACACATAAGACATATTTTTGGAGTGACAGTCAAATAGTGTTGAGTTGGATATCGTCAACAAAAGCGTTACCTACACTGGAGATATTGCCCGACAGACCAAAACCAATGCATCACAAAAGTTTACAATTGACCAAACAGCACAATTATGCATATTCAGTTTTGGATTCCTAGGATTCGCCAATGTGTGAAATACCACCTTAGAAAATGCTCACAGTGCAATAAAGAAATCGGAAAACCTTACCGCGCACGTGAGCCACCACCGCTTCCGACGATAGACTTTACGACGAATACCCTCTTTTTTGTTACAGGTGTCGACTTTACAGGTGCTTTATGTACAAGAGGACAAAATAATATTGACTACAAAACTTATATTTGCGTGTTTACATGTGCAGCAACACGAGCAGTGAATCTTGAAATTGTACCGGATCTGTCATTTATGTTAGCTTTTAGGAGATTTGTGGCACGTCGTTCACTTCCAAGAATAATGATGTCAGACAACGCAAATACATTTAAAGCTGCAGCTGAATCAATTCAACAAAAAGTGGTGGATTGCGGAATTGAATGGAAATTTATCCCAAATAGAGCGTCATGGTTTGTTAGGTGGTGGTAAAGACTTACAGACTTACAAAAAATGCAATTAAGAAAGTATTAGTTCGATCATTTGTTACTATTGACATTATTCGAACAATAGTATCTGAAGTTGAAAGTATGCTAAATTCCAGTTTGAATGGTTTTACACTAGTAATTTTTGGGGCCCTTTATAGCTTACTGTTCGGTGTGAGCCAAGGCTCCATGTTGAAGACCGTACTTTGACCTATAATGGTTTACTTTTATAAATTTTGACTTGGATGGAGAGTTGTCTCATTGGCACTCATACCCAGCTTCTTATATCTATAAATAACCACCGTCCGGTTACGTATATTTCAACAGACATAACCGATCCACAACCACTTACGCCATCACACTTACTTAACGGGAGGAGATTGGATTCGTTACCACATCAAATGGATGATATTGAAAACCTCCACAATTCTAATCATTCGTATTGTAACAAAAAACTTCAAAAACATCAACTTATTGAACATTTTCGTACACGTTGGAGGAATGAATATTTTAAAACATCCTTACGAGAATTTTACCGTGTACCTGGTAATAACATTCAAACTAAGTTCACAACGATTCTAATAGACTTATATGGAGGTTAGCAATCGTGAAGGATTTGATTCGTGGAAAGGATGGACTCATACGAACTGCTGTCATCAAAACAGACACGGGTTTAACAAACAAACGAATTGTTAAATTGTATCCGTTGGAATTACAAGGACCAAATAGTGAAAATTGTAAAACGCATTGTTCTCTTTCGTTCCCGCCCGAAGAAAATTCCAATTTTACAAAATTAGGAAGGAAAAGGACTTTTTACGATTAAAATAGTGATTATGGAGTGTAGAAGCTGTTTTATGGACTGTTACAGTGGTGTTCACTTTCAATGACATTCAATGACCGAGGGGCAATTTTAAAGACAATTGTGATTTTAGTTAAAGTTTAATTTTGCAAGTATCGTATATTACAGAGACAGTAACAGTAGAATCTTTTTTATTCTTTGTGATTGAAATTTTATTTATTTCTTAGTAATTTCCATTTTGGTGGCCCCCAGGATGTCGAGGATTGTGGGAACGTAAAGCATAACTATATGTGCCGTGGCCACTAACTACTAGTATAAGACGTTGTTTGAATAGAATATTGAACTGTACAGTAGAATTTTCTTTAGAATCAACCGAACCTTATAACAACGCGAAGTACACAACTCAAAACCTAACAGGAACATCATAAGTTGAAAATAAACTGACAACGACATGACAAAAAAACAAGACAAACAATATTATACAAACACAACAAAGAAAACTAAAAACTGATCAATTTAAGTAACTTGTTGTAACAAAATCTTTCACTTAAATAAAATATCCGTCGAACATAGAGTACGTTTATTGAAATCTAAAACCATCCAAAAAATGAAAATTAACAATAGGGAACGAAAATCGTCTGTTTTGTAGTAAATAATAATAAAGAGCTCCCCGTGTGAAACTAAAATATCCAAATCAAGAGAAGGACATTATATTACACAAAAAGTCTATAGTAAAGTCCCTTCAAGTTGTTTTCTTATCTCCTTAGGCCATGCGTTAAGTATTTTTATGCATATCCAACACTTATTGCTGTGTTCATATTAAATTTATGTTAAGTAAGTTCCTTGGAGTAAATTTTCGCAATATATAATATGATTTTTGGGGGCATATTTAGAGCAAACATATAAGATATGAAGATATCTACAATAAGACTAAAACAGGTAACTTTTATTGGTCAACACATGTATTAATGAGAAAAGACCTTTTTCAATTTTGAACATTTATTCAGTAAAATTTCTTCAAATAAAATTTGCATTTTAGAAAGCACACTAATAAATATAAATACTTACATACTAAAAGAAATTGGATTTTTCTTTATCAACCACAACATATTGAATATGATATTTTATGTAAACTAAGTTTTCAAAATAAAGACTATTTCTATTGGACGATTTATCCATCAAAAGTCGTTCTTTAAAAATCTAAATTTTGCTCTGTGTTGTTAGATAATGTTTCTCCATTTTTCAACTTCTCCATTTTGTCTAATAGAATTTGTGCATGAAGATCTGCATTAACATTATAATATGTCAAGCAGACGTGCTCCCTAAGGGAGCTACCATTTGATTTTTATGGGGGGCTAGGATGAAATTTGAAAAAATAGGCAGGACAGGAGTTTTGAGTAAAAAAAAGGCAGGATTAGACACTTGCAAAAAAAAAGTCAGGATGACAAATTAGGTAAAAAAAGTCAGGATAAACTATAAAAAAAGGGCAGGACCGAATAGAGTGGAAAATAAAAAGGCAGGACAAAGATTACAACTAAAAATAATGCAGGACAAAATTTTTCATTTCTAAATTTGACAAACGAAACGGGTTTTTCCTAACTTTTAATCAATTTCCAGTTGTAAATAAACTCATCATAGATACCAGTACTAAAATTTTGCAAGAGTTTGCTACACTGTTATCCATTTACTAATTTATTTCGAGTAGTGAGTATTTCCTACATGATTATCCATTTACATACAAGTGACGTGAACTTTGTCGTCGATCAGTATCTCGCCTTCTTTTACAGTTTTGTCCTACTTTATCACCATTTTTCGTTTTTCTTTTTGCCATGATATTGTCAGTTCGTTTTCTACTTAATATGCGTTTGACTATCCCTTTGGTATCTTCCTCCTCTCTTTTATCTACCCAGTCTCTTTCAAAGTGTTTGTCGATCCATTGATACTGAATTTAATAAAAAAAAAAATATACGGTCTAATATACTTAATTTATACGATATTCCAAAGCTTGCATTTCCTATTATGATTTCCTTGATAGAGGGTTGATGGTTACCAAGAAGCTTTTAAACCAAGTGTTCCAAGTGGTGAAGTTGAAATCATCCCTTCGCAAATTTTATGGACGCTATCACGAGTTGGTTGATCGTTATGGAATATCTGTTTCACAGATGACGACGGATATGTTCCAATTGTAGTAATTACAATCCCGTCGTCTTTTCCTCGAATGTGACCTACCGAATAAGACTTATCATCGGATTTGTACTTACATGAGCAACACGACGAGTGCCACATGTGGAGCAGGATCTGCTAACTCTTCCGGAAAAATCAGCTTAAATGTATATCTACAGGACCGTGATAAAGAATTTAGTAAAATATTTTTAGCTGTAAATGTTTATAATAAAGTGTTTTAAACTGCTTGTTTAACTTTGAGGTTTATGATCATTTAAATGCTGATTGATACATTTCTATTTCGCAAAGTATCATTAAACATAGTTTCATTCGGACAATGTTTCTCTATTCAATTCTACCTTTTTTCATTTTTACGAAATACTGGTTTTAAATATGATACGTTATGCTCGTGCATGTTCATACTATAAAGACTTCATATACAGGAATGTGCTTCTTACGCAGAAACTGCATGCTCCAACAGTTATGAGGAGGAAAGATTAAAAATGACACTCCGTAAATTTTATGGACACTTCACGAATCGGTTGATCTATACGATATGTTTGTGTCTAAACTAACTAACGACATTTTTACCACGTCTTAGATTTGTGGTTTACCATCTACGTCGTCTGGTCTGCTTAGTACCGACCGTGACCTATTCCCGAATATGACTGTTTTGCCGAGTGTGAATTCGCATTGCTATACGACGTGTCTCGGTATTTATATATCCAACATTCATGTATTTAGTTATGATGTTTCTTTTGTAAGTCCGGTTAGATATTTTGTTATGTTTTATGTTCGCTGTTGGAGACGACGTGGTTCGGTATTTATATATCCCGCTTTCGGGCATTTTGTTGTTACTTTCTTATATGTGTGGGTCGATGGGTCATTTTGTGTTAAGTTGTTGTCTGTTTATTTCGTCTGTATTTTCGGTACATTTCACATATGTCTTATTTGACAGTATAGTCGAGTTACTCGTGGTTCGTCTACAGTGTTTGTGTTTTATGTTGTTTGTTGTCATGTGTGTTTACTGTTTGGTCTTACACGATCTTGCCTTATATTACAGTTATTTTAATTTTATTTTCTATATTTATGCAAAAGTAAAGATAAAAAATCAGCTACTTCATTTATATGATTTTAAGTTTTAAGCAACTATATGCATAGGATATTTTTGTTTATAGACAGTTTTAATTTTGAAGAAAAACCGACAAGGTTAGAAAAATACAAATAATAACACCATTACAAACTCAATCCCAATTTAATATTCTTGTACGTATCTATAAATAAATATTTTATTTTTAGAAATTTACCTGTGATAAAATAAACGTCACAAAAAATACGTCACTTTTTGTAACGGTGATCCATTCATGTGACGCGCAGTTTATAATTCGTTTGTGCTGTTCTTGTGTGCTGTCGTGAATTCATAGGATGTGTCCGTTGTTATTCTGCGGTTCACATGTTGTAATGTACTATTATATTATTTATTTATGTATTTCGCTGTGCTGAGTGTTCTTGCGTTTGTTTGTACTGTATTCCTATCATATAGTGTTGTCATTTTAGCGGTATTTTTAACATTGCCATATAAGCGGGAGGTTTGGCTAGCCATAAAACCAGGTTCAACCCACCATTTTTTCTTAAAATTTCTTGTACCAAGTCAGGAATATGGCAGTTGTTATCAGACAGTCCGTTTCTGTGTATGTTGGCGTTTGCTTTTGTTGTAGTTCAGTGTTTCTGTTGTTCTGTTGTTTTCCTCTTATAGTTGATGTGTTTCCCTCGGTAAAGGTTTGTTACCCGGATTTGTTTTTGCTTAATCGAATTATGACCATTGAACAGCGGTATACTACTGTTGCCTTTATTTAACACCAAACAAGCTTTTATCGTTTTACTTCCACTCCTTACACATTTGATTTACACTTAAAAAAAGATGGTGTATCGAAATATAAATCCTTTTCAAATGTTCCCTTTAAGGGATTCAAAAATTATGCCTTAAGAAAACCGCTGTGCCTATCAGATATCGTCATGAAAATTGACCTTGATCTATCATTTGGAAATTCAACTCTTGTTTAAAACACTTGCTCATATCATCAATAGTTCTAAAATTTTGGGTTGAACATTCCTGATGAAGGTAAATCCAGAAACAATCGAATCGGAAGAACGAAATGTATAGTATTATTTTCATTCACTCAGTGATCTGAACAATTTATATTTTTCAGTTCAAGTTATAAACCCGAGTAAAAAGTAAAATAACAAAAATACTGAACTCCAAGGAAAATCAAAACGGAAAGTCCTTTATCAAATGGCAAAATTAAAAACTCAAACACATCAAATGAATAGAAAACAACTGTCATATTCCTGACTTGGTACAGGCATTTCCTTATGTAGAAAATGGTGGATTAAACCTGTTTTTATAGCCAACTAAACCTCTCACTTTTATTGACAACAATGTGTGAGCAAAACAAACAGACATAATAGGTAAAAATGTCAAAAATTGGGGTAAAGCAGTCACCATTGTGCTATAATCTTAATCACTATAAAAACAAATAACTATTTGAACAAGGAAAAACAACATGTCATATAGACACTCTATAGACAAAGTACATAAACATGAAAGACAAGAATACAAAAATGACCATAGCACATTAACACAATGGCGGGATGTATAAATACCGAGCCACGTCAAAAGTATATTACCAAAAATGGACTTAACAGTAAAGGTAGGTAAATATTCCGTTTCAACCTCGCAAATCATGCATGATGGTCTTGAGGTATAGATTCTAGGTACCCTCTTTTTAAAAATATAAAAGTCAAATGAAAAGAACACTATAACTCGTAATTAAGACAAACAACGTCAGTACCTATAATCTATACTTCAAGACCATCGTATATTATTTGTGAAATTGATACGGAATATTTATCACCAAGGTCTTGGTATCTTCCGATGAACTTTTTTAGAAAAAGGACGAGACGTTCTTTGACATAACCCTGGTTAATCAACTTTCTGCTCAGACACTGGTGACGTTTTATAAAGTCTGAGTAGAAGCTGCAAGCTCTTGAATACGGAATGAGTTGGGAAATGTATATCCCATATGCAGGTGAACTTGGTATACTGATGCTAAGGTGGGGGAAATTTATAATTTCAAAATAAAATCGTCTCGTTTGTCATAGACTCTGGTACTGAAATGATCGCTTATGTCAAATTCGAGGTATAAGTCTAAAAATCAGTCAGAGGAAGCAGTGTCTGTTGTTTCTATAATTTCTAGTTCTGGAGGATATATTAATGGAACCCAATCACAAAAGTTTGGATTGTTAATAGAAAGAACATCAACAATATATCTGAATGTGAAATTAAATGATCTGGCCTCTCTGATCTTCTTGTTTTTGACAAGTGTCTGAAGGAAATCCGACTCATATGAAAATAAGAAGAGGTCGGCAAGGAGAGGCGCATAGTTCGTTCCCATAGGAACTCAGTATTGTAATGAAAATACAGATTTTATTTTATCGAAATTACCTGATATAAAACTGAGGACATTATCAAATATTTAGGCCTGAAACATCACTGAAGAGATATTAATTGATAAAATGCGCTTTGGTAAAAGTGCAGTAAAATTGGTATTTTTCTACCACTTGGTCGACACCTCTTTTGTTGAACTGTTAGTTCAAGAGGTTATCACAAGTGACAGTTAGTTGAGTACTTCAGTACCGGTATGAAAATACGTATATTTGTTATTGATAAAGGTATGAACAATTTCCTCATTTTCAAATCAAGGGCTAAATTGCGATAACTGACCTATAACAAACTTTGCTAAGGTGTAAAATAAAAGCATTGCAATCGACGAGGAGTAAATGTATATAATTGTTGTACTTACTCTAAAATTTTATTTGATGGTTAACTGCAATTATTTGACCTTATCTTATGATCCACAAAATCATAAACTTTTTTTGAATTTAATTTATATTTGCATCTAAAAAATTGTCGCTTATTCAAAGCTATTCTGATACCAATTTTTGTCTCCCAAAAATCATTACTTTTTCTCCATAAACAAGATAAAGCAGGATACTAAAACTCAATAAAGATACAAAGCTTATAATTTGGTACGCCAGATGAGTGTTTCGGGTTACATCTTTCCTTCAATTTATTGTTTGATTTTGTAAGTTTTTATGGACATCCGGGTGTGGGATATTCTCTCTCAATTCTTTCCCCTTTTTGAATTTGCCTTAGAATTGGATATTTGTGTTATACTTTTTGTCATGGTGTAACCTTGATAATACGCACGTTTAAGATTCAGCTTAGCATATCGGTGTAGCACAACGTAGGGTTCACATTCGTATCACATTAACATGTTCTTGTCTGGAATGTGCATTTAATTTACCACTAGACGTTAAAACAGTCATCCATCCATCCCAAAAAAATTTGCAAAATTTGGCTAATGCCATGTATGCCTGCTGGTAGGAAATCTTAGGGTCGTATAACTCAACATTGTATTAACAGTGAATGTACATAAAAAGTTTCGTCTACACAAGACTCATAGTGAAAGAGAAGACCTTCTATGCCGAGGGTAGACAGACCTTTGTATGTCGAATACATCTAATTTGAAATTGTCTCAACAGTAAATGGCCGATTCAAAAAAACGAGGGGAAAACATCTACAAGCAATCGCATCTACCCAGTTGTTGTAAAAACTCATAAAAAACACCAGGTTTATAATATGGTACTTTTGTTGATTTTTACGAAGAAAAATACTTCTCTAATACTAAGTTATGCAATCAGTATATCGGTAAGTATTGGTAAAACACGTTTTTTTAGTATGCTAATTATCATTTTGAAAAAACAAGACTAATTTTATTTTATTTTTATGATTTTTAGGTGTAATGAATCTTCCTTCATAAGAATATGTTGGTTTATCGCCGCCATATTATGGACAATAACTTAACTATATTCGAGATCCGTAGCCGCTTACACCATCCCATCTTATATATGGACGACGATTGACAACTCTACCGCATTTTTCTTCAAACAGTGATAATCAGAATACCTGTTAATTAACGCACGCAAGCGTTAACGGTCAAACTTTACGACAGAGACAATTGACTTAATATTTCTGGACAAGATGGAAGGAAAAAGAATCTCACTTCAATTGGAGAATAAATTAATTTTCCCAAGTCAAATTAAATGTTGTTTAGTTCCTTTTTTCCATATAATATCGAATGTTAAAATACAAAGAATAAAATTATAAAACCATAAAATACTAGGTATTTAATGTTAACCTTTATCAGAGACCGACATTGTCATATCCGCTGCTAAGATATCGGACTGTTTGTAACAAAATATGGATTTTTAAACATGTTACGGCTCAAAGAAATAATTTGTATATTTATATCTAAAGTTTCATGGACACTTTATATATTAGTAGTTTGATTAGAATAATTATTTTCTTCTTATTATTATTGAGTATATTATGTATGATTGACAAAGAAGTACATAAACATTTTCCGTTTGAAAGGGCCACACACGGTAAATTTAAAGTTTTCGATTTACTTTGAAAAAAACAGACATTTATAAATAATTAATTTTTCTACTTCGAAAAGAGAATTACATCTTCAATTAACAAATGCTTTTCTAGAACAGTTCTCCTGGTTTACCTGATCTTTTGTGACCTTTTTTGGCCATATCCCTTTACTTTGACAGATATAGTGGCATGCAGTTTCCAGGTTTGTTTTTTGAAGTTTGGAACTGACATAATCAAGATGCTTGATTTCTTGATTGAAAACATATTTGTTACGTTTTGAGGATGTGTTTTTTTAACAAACAATCGGCATTCCCGTGGGAACCAACTGTGATCCTCTTCTTTCCGACTTTTCCCTTTATTCCTATGAGGCTGATTTCATACAAGAGCATCTTAGGAAGACAGACATGAAGTAAGCATTATTATTTAACCTCACTCTCGGCTATAACGATGATGTTCACTCACTAAATAATTCAAAGTTTGCCTCATATCTTGACTAACATCTAGAAATTGACAATGAGGGTCGGTTGAAAACAGACATTTACGACAAAAAGAGATGTTTTCAGCTTCCCAATTGTGAACTTTCCATTTCTATGTAGCAACACAACAGCGCCTGCAACTGTAGTATATATCTCCCAGTTGATATGATATTTTATGGATTGTATTTCCTATCATGACTTCCTTGATAGAGGGTTGCTGCTCACAAGGAAGCTTTTAAACCAAGAGTTCCAAGTGGTGAAGTTGAAAAAAGCCCTTTGTAACTTTTACGGACGCGATCACGAGTTGGTGGACAGACATAGAAGATCTATTTTGCAGATGCCCATTGTCGCAATCACAATCCCGTCCTCTTTTCCCCGAATGTGACCTACCCAATTAGACTTACCGCCGGGTTTTTACTTACATGAGTAACACGAAGAGTGCCACATGTGGAGCAAGATCTACTTAACCCAAAGTGTAAGTACACAAATGGGTAATCCATTGACGAAAACAAACCCTGAGACAACGAAAACGTATATGGACAAAAGCAGATGAAAAACATTGACCCAATAAAAGACAGGGTGAAATCATTTTTCCGTAGATATGAATGAAATTAATAAGGTCATGAAATTTCTCACACAAATACGAAATCTGGATCAAATAAATCCGACGCTTACATACATACACATAATTACAGCAAGGCATCTTATAAATAATGCTTAAAACTTTAAATATGAAATCAAAGATATCATATTATAAGCCACTTGGCGCAAATAGGGCGTAAGAAATGGTATGACGTTGCACTGGATAGTAAGGTTATACATTATGTATACCGTTACATCGAGTTAGATTATGAATGATTTATACTATTGTCGCTAGCGGTATTACTATTTCAAACAATGTCATTGTAACATTACATAGAATTTCATTATTGATGTATGATAAATGCTTAAATGATATACTGGTCATATTTGGACTGAAAGGAAGATGAAACGGCATTGATCTTTATCAAACTTTAAAAATATCCACCGAATTATTCTAAAAACCTTGAACTAAATAACGGTCTCATATTAACTATCAACCAAATTATAATAGAAAGCTTTAAACTTGAACTAGCTAACAGTTATTCAAGTTCAATAACATTTACAATTTAGCACAAAGAAAGTTAATCTCAATTTGTAGAGATTTTTGCACATTTCGGCTTTTTTCTTGAAAACTATAGTAGCTAAATAAAAAAAAATGTGAATTGCATAAATGATTGGCAGAATAATATCATATGCAGAAAAATCGAACCAACATTTAAACAGTTGTTGTCGCTCACATGTAAATTTCTAACGAATTTTGCCGTGTTTGGTATAATTTATAAAACTTTAGCAGTAAGATTTTTATAAAATCTGCAGGACGAAATCTAGTTTGCCCTCACTCAAAATTCATTTCAAGGCAAAAACCCCATGCTTCCATTGTAGTTCAGCGATTCTGGCTCTTATGAGCCTCTTGTTATATATTGCATATTGTGATTTGATGTTGTATTCGTACCATTGCCCCAAACTAGTTCTTTCTAATAATATCTAGTAATTTTTTACTAGATTGAAATTTCACTTGTTCTAATGATTAAAACGTTTGATTTTGTCAGTTTTTATGGATTCCCATTTTTAATTTGCCCTGGCACAGGTTCGTGATTAAATAAACGACGGATTGAAAAACATATGCATCGTTTGTATAATATTTGTATCTCTTCCTAATTCATTTACGTGATTTGAACA
This sequence comes from Mytilus coruscus, assembly GCA_017311375.1. Classification (NCBI taxonomy): domain Eukaryota; kingdom Metazoa; phylum Mollusca; class Bivalvia; order Mytilida; family Mytilidae; genus Mytilus; species Mytilus coruscus. The sequence goes on along the minus strand of CM029602.1, from coordinate 95,634,866 downwards.
TAGGTAAACTACTGTCGCCTTAATATACCTCTCGACGATAAATGATCAATGAATCGAGGCGGTTTAATTTTGCACGTACATCGATTATATGAACGATGACAACGTTGACACAAAAACAATAGAAACGACTACGCTCGTAATCAATTACGTCGTTTTGGTTAGAAACAAATGCGCTCTTACATTCTTTTGTTTTCCAGGCAGATCTGGATTAGCTGTATTCGGATAAAATTTTAGATTTTTGTGCTTACATTATGATTTTTTTATTGTATTATTTCAAATATTTTCATTTACCTTTAAATTATGACACATTACGAATATTATCAAATCGTTGCCACGATAGATATAAATAAATTAAATTTATACTCTGTTCCGAATGTTTTTTTTTTTATCATTAAGAATCAATTTCTGAAATCTTATTTAAACCTACAAAATGATCTTTAGAAAATTAAAAACAATCCGTAATACAAGATACATCAATTGTATAAATGCGCATACGATACAGTAAAATTGGTATTGTTTATCTTATTATATCGTGAGATGATTTTGAAACCACAAAACTAAAACTAGTTTAATCCCACCGCACTTTTTATCCGCCTATCCTATGTCAGAATTGTTTTGGTTAATCGTATGTCCTTGTCTCGGTATATTTTTAGTTCTCAATTAGATATTTTGACATTGTGATTTGATTGTTCTTATGTGTTTTGGGTAATCCAGGACTGATTGTCCGTCGTGGGATAGTTCCTGCTGCATTGAAGATCATGCAGTGAGCTCTTATAGTGTTTTAAGTTTCAATGCCTTACCATTCAACCATCTAGACGGATATATAGCATTTATAGCTATACATCCGTCTTGGCTGTCAAATAGCCACGGCTAAAACTGTATGCGAAATGGGACATATATATAAATAATGATATCTTATCGATAATGTTAATCAAATGTAGGTTAGAGAAGTCAAGGAATATGGCGCTTCGAAGCATGATCAGAAATCGAATAAACAGGGACGAAGACAAGGTTGAGAATACAAGCGACAAACATACCAAGAAACACATATGAATTAAAATGCTACATACTAACAAACTAAAACGGCAAATGAGCAACTAGAACTCCACAAAAACCGGGATTAGGAATCAAAATTTACCAGGTGCACCGGTAGGGTTAGCGACATCTGCTTTTGTGGGAACCAGAATCCAGAATAGCGCTTTGTATACAATTAACTTGTTATTTTATATCTACGTTAATATTTGATCTTCAGATGATTTACATATAATGTCCCAAATCCTATATTTTAAGGTGGTACATAACACTACAGGGAGATAACTCTGTAAAAATCAGTTGAACGTTTTAATCACGTTCTATAGTTAAGGAAGGAAATATTAAGCTGCTCAATGATCAAATTTAGTATTTGTCAAACTGCTATATATCCAATGAAATTTTTCCGATAAAGTGTGTGGTTAAAGTTTTTTGAAATTTTTTATATTTTTGTCAAATGGTCAAAGTAAATATTTTGTCAACATTTTATGAAAATTAAACGAGCCAAATTAATTTAAGTCAAGGTGTTTGGTACCACCTTAAATATAGAATCTATATATTCCTTATTTCTGTAATTTTCTTGTGCACTGACATACAAATTATTTGAACTGTACTTTAACCTTTCAATGTAATTGTTCATATTATAACATGTGTCAGAACATAGTTTATGTAATTGTTATCTTAATTTGGATCATTCTGTCTTATTATGTATCTGTATGTCTCAAAAGTGGTCCGAATTCTAAATGAAATATGTTAAATGTTTCTTGTTTAATCAGAAAAAAATTTTTGTACTGCAGTCGTGACATGGTCCCAAATCCTTTCATTTAAATATAGAATGAATATCAAGATGACTTTTGAACTGCCGCTGTGACATTGTCCCAAATCCGATATCTTTTTAGATTTTAAATTCGAATGCCGTCTTGTGGTTGAAATTTTTTAAATACTACCATAAAATACGTTTGTGGGTGATACTGTTACAACAGTTATATGATAACTTAAGTGTACATAAACAATGAATTTTTAGATTTTATACATTATAAGTGATTACATGGGATCACAAATTATTATCGTGTGTCCAACAGTGTTATAGACAATCTTAAAATAAATGTTAAAATGATACAATGAAGTTAGTTTTACACAAAAAATCCTAGAAAAAAAAAACATACTATCTTTATTGATGATGTGACACCCCCTTCCCTCCAACACTTAATAATACAGGTACCTTTAATTTGATTTCTGATAATGTTCAGATAAAAAGCTGAAATAAGAACGTCAATTTTACCGAGATCCTTTTTGTTTTTTTTTTTTTTTTTTTTTTTTTTTTTTTGCGATGTGATTATCTATTACTAACGAATTGTTAATGGTTTATCATTGATTACCTGCCGTAAAACTTTTAAAACAGGCGTATCGTCGTCGTTGTGTTTAAATAAGCAAATCTTAAACTGAAATTATTGTACCAATTAACATATATATAGTTTTAAGAAAAATCTATGGATTAAAAATTGGAAATTTGATTATTCTAAAACAAATTTGAGAAGGTTTTTCGCCGATTTTATGTGCTTTCTACAGAAATGTTCACCTATATTTGAAAGAATTCAATCAGTAATATTTCAGATATAATTCAAAGAGCCAAAGTTGTATGCAAAATTTTACCAAAATCTGTGACATAGTCCATTTACTGTTCCTTGACCTTAAACGGTAATACGATAACCAGAGTGAGTTATTTAATAAGTGGCACGGCTACAGCATTGTAATATGACAGAAAATCTTAAAATAAATGCAAACTACTACAATGATGTATTGATGTTAGATTTACATAAAAGGAGAGAGATATAACGATCATTATTGAAGGCAAGATTCCCTTTCAATATAATTATACAGAAACTTTTAAAATTGTTTTCTGATAAAGGTCAGTTAACAGATTCTCACCGATGGAGTGACTCATTCATCTGATTTCAAAATATTGTCTTCACTTATAGAATTATCAAACTAATAAGAAGCCCAGATTAATTTCTTTTAATGATGCTGCATTTGAAAAAAAAAGTTGAGTGTATCTCCTCAACATTTAGTCTATCATAGTAACAAAATTACATAATAACCCTCATGTTGCACCAAACATAACTTGATATATTTAACTTAATTGAAATATGTATGAAAAATATAATATATGACTGAGATTTTATTAACTGATAGCATTATTTATCTTCAAAATTGTAACATTGTCAGTTTAAACGGTTATCCAATAACCAGAATGAGTTTTATGATTTTATATCTTACATATGTAAGTACCACTGGTTACGGCATTGCAATAATGATAGACAATCTTTAAATGAATGTAGAATGCTACAATGATTATTGATGTTAGATTTACAAAAAAGAGAGATAGAGCGATCATTGTTAAAGACAAGACTCCCTTTATATATATTATTAAACACAAACCATTAAATTGTTTTCTGATACAGGTCAGTTAACCGAATTATTCCGGCTCTTCCCGTCACCGATTCTAACCATTGGTATTCACTCGACAGCATTCGGAAACCGCTGGAACTTAACGACTTACATTATTCGGGTTGAATGATTAGATTAAAACGGTAAAGATTTGAATATCAATTAATACTAAAGTGTTATACTTCTTCTATCTGGTTAGGTAAAGATGGGCGATAAAATTATTCGATTCTCACCGATGGAGTGACTCATTCATCTAATTTCAACATATTTGTCTTCACTTATAATTATCAAATTAAAAGAAAACCAGATTAATTTCTTTTAATGATGCTACATTTGAAAATGAAGAATTGATTGTATCTCCTAAACATTTAGTCTATCATAGTAACAAAATTACATCAGAGACTTAACCCTAACTTTGCACCACACATATCGTGAGATCATAATTTGATTTGATATTTAACTTAATAATAATATGCATGCAAAATAAAGTATCGGGACTGAGATTTAATTCTGACTGCAGCGATGAGAGAAACATATTTCAGATTCTTTGTTTTATATGTATACGTTATGTAACAAATATACAAATAGATGTAATTATATCAGCACAATCACTTGAAATTCTATCCATAAATGATTAAAAAAAAACCTTATACTACTACTATACTATATACGATTTTTAAAATTTTTCTTACTCATTTATGGATAGAAATACAAGTGACTGTGATGTCAGCGTAATTGAATAACGTTAGTATTGTCAGTCTGGAATCGGACACGAATGTTGGCGTTGTCTTCTTGCTTGTAGTACCTGTTCACATTGTCTACTGCAGATAAAACCATTTCATTTTAATAACAACAAAATTCATCATGTAATCAAAAATCGAGAAAGTTATCTTGAATATTGCAATTGTGTTTCCATTTGTCTTTCCTTTTTCGGATTGATGGTTATTTTCCACAGGTTTTCACCATACTCCTCATATCTGAAATTTTTCGTCTTGGTGTTTTATTTCATTTCTAAATGATTTGATAGTTGATTTTTTTGTATTCAAATGTTTCTGATAAATAAAAGCTAAAAGCGTTTTCACTGATTTTCCGAACCCGCTAATCCATTTCAAGTATTACAAAAACGAGCGAAACAAGCTCGTCTAAAATCGAAATGTTGACATGGTATATTTTTACTACTTTACAATTAACACCAGATATGACAATCCAGAATCAAATAAGAAATGGTATGACTGATTTAAGAAAATTATAGGTTCACTCTGTCTGTACAGTTTCTAACCCTTTCGATTTGACAAATGGCTTGATACGCAAGCGTTCATGCTGAACGACATTTAAAAAAAGTGAACTCGGGGATTACAACTCTATTGCCTAAAAGATTAAAGGACTTTAACTTAGCTATGGGAAATAAATTTAAACTTTTTCTATATTTTGGAATTTGGATATTTTTTATCATAATTTCGATTGTTTTAAACGCATTAAACATTGACTGGAAGCGTTCTCATTGGCTCACCGGTGTGATTTTAATTATTTTATTAGCGGTCTTACAGGGAACCGTTTTAGAGATACCTATGCAGACAATATTCTGTATTGCTCTCGGAGGACATGGACGAGTACCAGTTTCTAGTAAGAACCATAGATTAAAATTGATAATAAATTATAATCTTCTCGCCACGTGCGAAAACGAAATAGATGAGTGTATGCAAAATATGTTTGAGGCATACATGGGGAATTTACATCCAAACGTCTCAGCCGTTCTAGTCAGTGCAACGAAGGATGTAAAACTTAGGGATTATGAACTCTATGTTCGCGATGACATTCGAAAAATGATATATTCTAAATTGTACCTGGAAGGCATGGCATTTTGCAGCATGCGCTACAATGAAATTGATGGGCCTCGTCTTCAAAATTTTTGGAGTTCATATAGAGATTATGTTACAAAAGAGTTAAAATCATTTCATATCCACAGTATTTGTAAAGAGCGCATGGACAATTTTATGGTCATTCACAGACTATCAAAAGTTTTGAGAAAATGTGGACAATACCAAGATCTCATCCTTTTATCAGACGGGGAAATGAAAGCCTACACGTACTGTGATCACGAATTGTATAATGATTACGCACGCGCGTATGGAGATCCATTATTTGAAGCTTCCGAAGACACGGGGAGAATTGTGGGAAAACGGTTTGACTATACATTAGTTTTGGATGGCGACACAACAGTTCCCGAGGGCACTGTTATCAAATTATTGGATGTGGCAGCCGGAAATCCGGATCGTGGAATAATACAACCAGGGATTGAGGTTGATTGTAACAAGGGGGACACTCTTTTTATGCATTTAGACGCGATGCGACAAGTAATCAACTTACCATTGACAAATGCTATTACCGCTCTGTTCGACCATTCGTCGTTTTTCGGGAAAGGGTTAATAAATAACAAATTATACATTAAGAATGTGATCGGATATAAAGCGAAATTGATCGAACGTGTACCAATAGATGTTCTCAGCCATGACTCTTTTGAAGCATCTATTATGAATGTTTTGTATGTTGGTAGTATACCGCTCAAGGAAGCGCCACCCTATAACTATGTCACATGGGGTATAAGGGAAAGAAGATGGAATAAAGGAGAGGTTTTATTAGCGATGTATTACTCACCAAGGTTTTCGGAAAACCTCTGAGATATCTGCAAAGAAAATTCCAGGAAAACTTCGTTGAACCTACAGTAAGAACAATTTCAAAACACGATTTTGTATTTTCGTTTATTGCTCATTGCGCGCTGAGACAAATGTTTGTAAAGCCACTCCTGCTACTATTTCTAATTGTTCATATGTTTGGAGTTTTTAAAAATGAATATGCTTCTATATCGGTGACTATGTTTCTGGTAATCATATTTCCAAAGTTTGCAACTTGCAATAGTAAAACGTATAAAATAGTTATTATAGAAACGATAGCCTCCATTTTGCAATTTACACCGGAAGCAGTAACGGGTACAGTCAGGATCTGCCGTGCGTTTCATGCAATTATAACAAACAACACGCACTGGATACCGCAAAGCGCCGTTGAAGAAGAATTTAAACGTTCAAATCATTTTGTATCAGCGTTTCGCCACTTGTGGGGATATTCTTTATTTTCCGTTATATCAGTCACTGTAGTGTTTGTGTTCATAGGACATAGATTCTTGTTTCTCTTCATGGCAACAACTGTCTTTCTGCTGCCAATATTTACAGCAGTGACGTCACATTCGTTACAATATTCCGTAAATTCTCTACAAAGTAAGTCAACGGTAGCCAAAACATCTGCTTCAAAAAGGGCCTATTTTTCTTTACGTGTACCTAACGCAGTGGAACAATTCTCTAAAAATCAAATTATATTGAAGTCCCAAACGAAGCTGAGTCTTCTTTCAGCAAAGAACATGGTTTCGAATTTAGATAAGAATTTTAGAGATTTTAGAGATATACTATAGCTCTGAATAGAACTTTTGTTTTTCTGCAAGTAAATTTTAGTGCATGCAGAAATAGAATTATGCCGGGTTTAGGCCGGGAAAAACCTAATATCCTGAACGACAGAAAAATGTGCAAAGAAATTCTGAAATCTAAATAGAATGGGTATGATTAAACTTGCGTTCTAAGATCAACCATCATATAAACTATGTTTAACGAGTAAAATGAATGAATTTTTAATTTGTTTTTAACTTTTTGCCATTAGCAGACGAAAATTTATCAGAATTCAGTTTCACAATTGCAATACGCGCTTCCAAAACTATTTCATCGTTTTATAAACAATTGTTCTAATATTTGATGTATTCATTATTCAAAATAAAGGAAATGGGATTCGTGTTTGAACAGCTTGTTTGTCCATTCGGTCATATGATATATTTTCGGGGGAAACCAGCTGTCTCTAAGATAAAAGTCAAGTCGTTGGGAAGTTTACATATTTTATTCACATCCGTAGATTTTCATACTCAAAAACATAACTAAATAACAACAGTCTGATATACGCATATAATTAGATGTTATAAAAACTATGATAAAAGACCAATAAATTCAAAGCTGGTTTGCAGCCATACAGAATTGTGAGAAAATTATAATGTACAGTAATTAATATAGAATTAGATTTTTGCTTTGAAGATTACGTATATATTATAATTATAACTCTCATGATTTTTCAAATTATAAAGGATTTTTGAGTTACTTACCCAATATCAATTTGATTGAAAAATTTCACTCATATGATAATATGAATGATTTTAGATAATAATTCTTAATAGACATCTTCGCCATCAACTTCCAAGCAAGCCCAAAGCTCATAAACTCTGCAATTAAACGCAGGACTTCGGGAAAGTTCGGAGAGCCGACAACCTTGCTTCGGAAGTCGGAATCGAAACTGATACCGAAACCGAGTCCAAGGATATTTGAGTGGGTTGAAATTCTCCTGTGTAAATATCACGGTGTGAACTCAATAAGTCTATTCCTTTATATTGTTCTAAATTTGAAAGTATTATATTGATGATAACTTGACATAGAAAACAAGACTTTGTCTTATAGTGGACATTATCACATATATTTCATTTATTCAGGTTACGGTAGATACCTAAACGAAAATAATATATATGTAATCTGGCCTCCTAGGTCACAACAATGACGCGATGACTTACACGTTTGATGCAGGCCATATCTCCGTAGGAGACATAGCCATTCCCTCGTGATTGTCACTTGCTTATTAACACCATATATCTAGCTAAACACCCAATTGTTATAGCCTATACCTCAAGAAGGTTACGATTTCAAGATTCTATTATCATGATCAACGTAAACTTAACAAAGATAAGACTTTAAAAAGAATAGTTAATGTAGAAAACTCATTTGACAAATGAAAATTTTGAAAATCAAAAGCGATATTGCACTAATTATATAACTATGTGCATGACTCTGTCCGTTCGGTGAAACATTCTTCAGAATTAATGAGCATCATAACTAAACTTATACCATGGAAGTTCCATATGGTTATACTGACATATTTAATTGTATATTACTTAATTAGGGTATTCAGTAAAGGTTTAAATAATAATCTTCATTATGGTAATAAAAAGTAAAATCACAAAAATACTGAACTCCGAGGAAAATTCAAAAAGGAAAGTCCTCAATCAAATGGCAAAATCAAAAGTCCAAACACATCAAACGAATGGATAACAATAATCGGTATGATATTGTCAGCTTCAGAAAAAATATAAATGAATATATGGGCTGAGTTCAAACTAACATTTACACATGTATGAGAATTCCAACTCACTTAACTAACATAGGTTTCAGTATCGGTATTGGTTTCGGTTGAACATGTCTAATAGAATGACACTGGTATGTATTTTCGTGTATTTACTGTTAGTTTTAATCTACGCTATGTTTTGTATATGTATACAAATGTTTTATGTTGTACAAGTGGTGAGACTTTAACTAAATGAAAAAAATATATTGATTGTATTCACAATTTTTGAATATTTATCATCAAATGTGAATACATATATACCAACAAAAACTGTTACAATACGCCCAGCTAACAAACAGTTAATGAATTCCACTATCCGTAGGAAAATGAGACAAAGAAATGGAATTCAGGAAAGTGGTGGAGGATTGTTTAATCTATTTCTAAATTATCCAAGCCTCGAGAACCTACGCTTTATCTAAAATCTGGAGGTTAAATATTTTTTCATCCAGTAAATAAGCTGAACTTTCAAACACTTATTTTAGAGAAAATTTTATTCCAACATTTATTTATCACTTGAAAGATCATAAATTATTATCTTAATTTCAATCTGGTTTTCAACCAGGTAATAATATACAGTTATTCAACTAGCAGAAAGATATAATACTATTATTGTCAATCTTGATAAAGGAAAAGATATATGCTTTTGTGGTGTGATAATTCTTAAGCTTTTGACAAAGTTTGGCATGATGGTTGAGGATATGAATTGAAAGTTTTGGTATTCCTATTAATTTAATTGACTGGGTTGAAGATTATCTAGGTGACAGATGCCAATAAGTTGTTTTTGGATGAATTTATTCATCTCAAAAGGGTATCAGTGCAGGGATACCGCAATGCATAGTAAATCGGGCCTTCCTTTTTTTCAACTTATATAAATGGCATTGTGGAAAATTAAATTTATCATATAAGATTATTCGCTGATGTATCTTAGATACTTCTATATATGCCATTACTGATGATGATTATGATGCTGTTTCTAAATCACTAACTAATGATCTTGGAATGATGATACAAAACATAGGTTGAAAATTGGGCTGCTAAATTTATTCCCTCGAAAATTGAAAAATTGAGACATACATCCACCTTGTTTTTAATTTTGGTACTGATGGGAACAAAAAGAAGTAAAAAGTGACTGTCATCTAGGTCTCAAATTTGAGCGTTGGAAATTAAATGTAAGTGCAACTTATAAAAATACTTGTTCTAGATTACATCTATTATGACAAGTTGAATATAGTTTGGATTGAAATGCACTTATTACAATTTATTTGGCACATATTCGTCCTATTCTAGAATATGCTAACATGATATGGGATAATTGTACTTTACAAGATTCTAGTTTATTGGAAAGTGTTCAAATTGAAAAAGAGGGGCAAATGATACCAAAGGGACATTCAAACTCATAAGTAGAAAATAAACTGACAACGCCATGGCTAAAAAAAGAAGATGACCAACAGACTAACAACAGTACACAAAACACAACACAGAAAACTGAGAAACCAGAAAGGACCAAAAAGTATAGCCAAAGCTGGGCAAGGAATCAGAGCTTTGCATGAGGGAGATACATTCCTTAACTTTAAATAATTTCCAAAATTTTGTAACAGCAAATTTTAATAACACAAAATCCGTATTTTCATGCCAGTACCAAAGTACTGGCTACTGGGCTGGTGATACCCTCGGGGACTATCAGTCCACCAGCAGAGGCATCGACCCAATGGTAGTAATAACATAAACGGTACCAATTTTTCTGCACCAGATGCGCATTTCGACAATCAATGTCTCTTCAGTGATGCTCGAGGCCAAAATATTTGAAAATCCAAAGCTTATTAAAAATATGAAGAGCTATAAACCAGAAAGGACCAAAAAGTATAGCCAAAGCTGGGCAAGGAATCAGAGCTTTGCATGAGGGAAATACATTCCTTAACTTTAAATAATTTCCAAAATTTTGTAACAGCAAATTTTAATAACACAAAATCCGTATTTTCATTCCAGTACCAAAGTACCGTCGTCATCTGTAAAGCAGATATTCCATAACGGTCAACCAACTCGTGAGGCCTCCTTAAAAATTTACGAAGGGATGATTTCAACTTCACCATTTGGAAATCTTGGTTTAATAGCTTCCTTATGAGCAGCAATGCTCTATCAAGGAAATCATGATAGGAAATAAAAGCCCTGGAATATCGTATCAACTAGGAGATATACACTCCGTGTGCAGGCGCTGCTGGAATTTTGCTACATAGAAAGGGAAAGTTCACAATTGGGTTGTTGAAATCATCTCTTTTGTCGTAAAATTTTGTTTTCAACCCACCCTCATTGTTAATTTCTAGATGTTAGTCAAGATATAAGGCAGAATTAGCTTAACTTGAAGCTGTTCAAATAATTTCTGGTCTATGACATACTTTTTTCCTAAAAATCTTGTTAACTAAAAAAGGCCTTATAAAAATATTAGACAGAAAGAAGCGGCATAACCAGACTACACTTTATAAAATAATGCATGGAATTTTCTCCTAGTTATATGTTTGATTTATTAGAACATTGTCTTCCGACTAGAATGACTACAACTCATAGAGATTATTAGAATTATACCATTCCTAGGCGGAAAACAGTTTCATATTATAAAAGTTTCATATCATTTGTTGTTAAACTCTGGAATGAACTTGATCCTTGTAAAAAATGCGGTGTCGATTAAACAGTTTAAAGCTTTACTTGATAAAATATATAAACCAGAACCCTCCCCCTCCCTTGAATTTTGTTCTGGTTATAAAGAAATTTGATATAATAAAATTGAGAATGGAAATGGGGAATGTGTCAAAGAGACAACAACCCGACCAAAGAGTAGAAAACAGTCGAAGGCCACCAATGCATTGTCAATTGCGAAATGAAGCAAGTAACATAAATTTTCACTTGTTTCTTGATTTTTTTTTATTGAAAAACCTGCTTGTTCTAAATGTTTATGTAACTCCTTGTTTAATAAACAGTCTGCTCATAAAGTTGATATTGATTTCAATTTATTATTATTTGGTGATAAATCTTTGAGCATTGAAACTTAAGGCTGTTCATGAATACATTGAAAATTCGGAAAGATTTATATAGTGAACTATATTTTCATAGTCCAACAAGTGTGGACACAGATTAGTGTGGATAGTAATAGTTTGGTTTGATTCATGGTACTTTATGACTATCATACTGACGTTTGCACGATATGTATGATACATATAGTATCGAGGAGCTGCTATATTTGTTCCCTTTTTTAGCCGAACTTACATGTATTTCTTATTGAATATGTGAGCTTAACTACAATGTATGTTTAGTATAGTGTTCACTATTCTAGAAGCATTTGTGCATGCTTTGGTTTGAATATCTTTCTCATTGGGATCTATGTTAACTGCTTCCATTGGTGACAGCTATTTTGGATTTCGGATTGACATCAAATACTCAAAATTAGTATATGATCAATGTTGTATCATATATTCCAGATATTGTTAACTGTTTGAGACAGTATCAAAGAAGAAGCTATTTGTATCCATAAACATAATTATGGTTATTCCTAAAATAATGTTCCCCAGTGGTATCCATCTTTGATTTTATTAAATAAGCACGACAAGCTCAAAATTAGAAGAGGAACGCCTTCGTGCCTTTGTGCATCATCTGGTTTTATTTTTGATGATTTGTTTTAAGCTGTTTGTATGTTTTTCCCACATGTTTCTATCAAGTTGGACCATGGTGGTCATTAATATTTATTTGGTTTTGAAAAAAAATTACTTACAAACTATATTATATGTATGGGATCCTCTTAATATCTTTAGGGCAAGATTTTGTTTAAACGACTCGGAAGGATAATAAAAGGCATGAACTTCATGTATAAAATATACAAAATCAACAATAATGAACTTTGGACGAACAATTTTCGGGTCATACTTGCCAAAGATTCTTTCAAGAAGGAGGACCTGCTTTTCCATTCGGAGCACCAGAGGTCGCCCTAGTTTTTATGGGAGTCAGTGTTTCTCATATGTCTTTGGATTTTTGTGCTGTGTGTCTATTGTTAGTCGTTTTTTGTCCTTCTTGTCCCCGCGTTTGTCTGTGTCCTTTCCTTTCTTCTGGACTATCGCTTCGGTTGAGTACATCGCCTAGTTGTTTTTTAATTGTTTTTCATAGATATGTCTTAAAACATTAGTTTTCAATGCTGTCGCTTGTTTGTCATCGTGTGCTTTCGACCACGGGGTTGTCTTTGTGCTTGAGTCCCTTCCGTACTGATTTATGTTCACGGTTTCCTTAAAGCACACAATAAAAAGCATCCATGAGATAAGAGTGAATATGTTCCCAACGAAGAATAAGCCAAATCGTAGAACAATAGTGCTCACGACGATTTAAATGTTCTATAGGGTGTACACCTATAAAGTACTCCGAAATATGGAAACTCCGTTTTAACTATCAGAAATTAGACAAATGTATGCCCTACCTCTGTTCAGGTTTACCATGATCAATAAAGCTTGATATTTAGGTCAGAATGATCAAACTATTATAGAAGTGTGTTGTTTTCTCACATACCACATGCTCGTACGTAAAGAGGAAGAGCTTAAATGACTTGTCTCATGAAAGATTTTTCTGAAAATAGGATCTAAGATTGAGGTGAGTGGAAGAATCGATCTTAATCGAAACTTCATCCTATCTTATGGGGAAAAGCATACAACGACAAACAATTGACAAATTAACATTGAATCCCAAAGACAACTGAGAACCAAAGACCCAGCAAAGCTGGTGCGATCTCAGGTGCTCATGAAGATTGAGCAGTTCCTGCTTTTAGCCAGACACAACGAGTTTTACCTGTAGGTTGTGTTTTGAAACGAAGGAATGGAAACTTCGACAGAGGAAGCGAGTCTGTTGTCATTTGGGGAACAGTTATCTTAAAGCGGTCAATTAATTCGTGATGACGGCCATAGAAGTCATGAAGAGATATGACCCCAATCTTGGTGCAACATACCGCTGTTTAAGTAGTTTTTGCGTCAGTAGTTTAGCCCCGTCCAAAAGTCCCTCTAATAGAGTCAAGCTCTCGACTGACATATTAGCTGAGAGATGTAATTACCACAAGCAGGAGCTGCTGGAATATTGCTACATAAGGACAGAACGTTGACTATTGGAAAATTGACGTCATCGTGTTTGTCGTTGAGTTCAGTATTTAGATGTCATCCTGAGTCAATTTAGAGGTCAAGATCCAGGTGAGAAACAATCTTCGGAGTTTCTGTGATGTCTTTTATCTAAAATCTTTCGGAAAGATGAGATGAAGGTAATCCATAAAACGGAAATATATTAATGACCTAACATCATCTATATAGCGGATGCTGTAGTGGAAGGACCGGTCTAATCTTATTTCATTTTTCTTTAGAATTAGTCTCCCCTATAAGAGTGAAGAAACAGAGAAGCAAGGAGAGGGGAATTATTTGCTGCGTGTTTGGACACTAGTGTAGGTTAGGTATCCAGCTCAAAGAATGTAGATCACAATCGACATCTTTGTTTGATAAACAAAAGGAAGACAACACTGGCTTGTGATTGTCAATAATCTCCTCAGATGAAAGCCTACTTTCTGTATAAGTTGGAATGTCTTGTGAACTTGTTCTGTTATTTAGCAATTGATATAGCATTATTGCGGACAAAACCGATGTTATTCGGTGCCTTATGTGCAGGGACGACAACATAATTATGTTTCTCGTGTATTTTAGACAGTAGTGATGTAGTTTATGTTTTATGTATCACAAAGGGTTAATATTTTATTTATTTATTTTTAAACACCTTCTTGTATGGAGGATAGTTATTCATTCATTTATTTTCAATGTAATATATCTTAAAAATTACTATATAATTCATACTATATATATGTATATATGTATATGCTCGGAAATGGGCCTTTTAATTGGATTTAATGCAGTTTTCGTTTTCGTATTCTTATTCATCAACTCCTGGATGGTTGAAACTTAATGTTGATTTGGTACGCATACATCTTGTCCAACAGCTGATTAGTTTCCCAAATCAGATCTTCCAGCTTTTGTCCACTCAGAAAGTGTACCAATAAATGGAAAACAAGCGCAAATACTGGTGATCATAGAATTTCTCTTCATATCAACCCTTATTTATCAGGTTTAATCCACCATTTTCTACATAAGAAAATGCCTGTACCAAGTCAGAAATATGACAGTCGTTTTCCATTCGTTTGTTGTGTTTGAGCTATTGATTTTGCCATTTGTTGAGGGACTTTCCGTTTTGAATTTTCCTTGGAGTTCGGTATTTTTGTTATTTTACTTTTTATCAGATTTCAAACTAACAACAGCAAACAACAGTTACTTGTTTTTATTAGTTAATAACTCGAGTAGATATGAAGCGAAAATACATTTTCAATTTTCACTACATATTTAGCATACATATTTACACTCTGATTGACTCCTTGCAGATGGGTTAAAATTGCTGTTCGACTTTGCACTGCATAACACCATGTATTGTATACTTAGTTTATGATGTTGCAAATTTAAACCAAGAAAGATGGAAGTGTAGCAACAGATACACATTTATAACGGACCAGCTTGATGATTTGTCATTCAACCTTGAAATTGTTGAATCTGTAATGGCGAGAATTTACTTTTAGAATTCCACTTTTTTTCTTTTTTTTTTTTTTTTTGTATTATCTGTGTTTAGATGTTTCCTTTGTGGGTTGGATAGTGTTTGCATCTATATGCCTGTCACGTTTGACTAAAACTCGTGCAACTCACCGCACTTGTTATGCGCCTGCCGTAAGTAAGGAGTTTTTTGTCATTGGTGTGTCCTTGTCGCGGTATATTTTTTAAATCACTATTAGATAGGTTGACATTGTTGCATACCTCTGGATTTGATTTCACTTATGTTGATATCATCCAAAGCTGACTGCTTGTGTGTGTGTCTTAGAAGGGGGTCCTTGCAGCATTAGAGCATGATGACCTCTGGATGGTTGTGTGTGTTTGTGTGTTGTATGAGGTGATTTTGGGCTGTATTTGTACCATTGCCGCATGTCCTTTCTTTTCATACAATTTTCTGATGATTAGATGGGTTTGCTTCTCGTACGGTTGTCGAATTGTCGTATAACACCAACATATAACTTGATGATGTGATAGAACGGCTCTTTTGTTGATTGGTCATTCCAGGATGTAAAATTCTATGTATTTGTGATTTGTGACAAGTCTGTCAGAGTGAAGTCTGTGAATGGTAGATTGGAAATAATAGGGAATCATTTTTACTGTTTGTATTTGTATGTTCTATTTTCATTTCTGCCGGATGTCTTTTTGTCGATTTTGTGAATTCGTTTTTTTTTTTCTCGCATTCTTTCTTGCATAGTAATTGTTGACTTCACTGAAAAGTAAGCATAAGAAATTGTTCGGCACAGATGCAGCACGGGAGACAAACAAATATGAATAAATAAATAAATCTTGAACATGGAAACGCTTCATATCAATTATCTTTCTTAATTTTGACAAACTCGCCTTTCCAGTCGTTATGAAACCTATAAATGGTCCTAACTTTAATGTAAGAGTTGTCGATTTAAAAGAACCGGCAGGATCTGAACATACTTTGCTTTCACAACCTTCAGTGTTTCGGTTTGCCGTCGACAACGGAAGATTTAGTTATTTTGAGTCCGGGTCATCTCGGATCATAACAATCTCTAACGACTGCAATCTAAGAATAACTTGATTTTTTTTGAAATTTGATTCGCAGGACAGATGATGCATAATAAAGGCAACAGTAGTATACCGGTGTTCAAAAGTCATAAATCGATTGAGAGAAAACAAATCCGGGTTACAAACTAAACATACTTGATAATAAACATCACAGCAAGATTTTTATCTGATAATTTACACGTCACGTCTAATAAGACATCTGTCTAAAAATCTAGTCTATATGTTGTCCTAAATTTTTAACAACAGCTGCAAGCTCTTGTTAAAAATTTTCTTTTCATGCCATTGTGTACTAAAATGTCAAAAATGTGCTAATTGCTTAGCTATGTTACTTTCACATATCTAGTTTATCCTTATGAAGGAGAATGTATTCCTTTAGTTTCAATTTGCAAAATATCTGGTCTTTGACAGGAATTACAGTCAATTTGAAAAATAACCTTAAATTTTCGGAATAGCATATGTTGATAAGGGAAAGCAGTCGAAAGTACCTTAAGATAGCCATGAGGAACTTGACAGATGACGTTTCCACAGAAATGCAAATTGGAGGAAAGATTCATGGATTTACGATTTCTACAATTATTATTTTAATGAATCTTCCGGCAGCTGCAATAATTCTAGTACCAAAATTTAGAAGAAAAATTCGGAAGTCATTGTACATTATTAGTCTTGGGATAACGGACGTACTGGTTGGAGTTTCGTCGTTTGTGATGACAGATTTGTACGAAAGTGTCCGGGTAGAAAGTCACGTGACCTGCAGACTAAAGTTTGTTCTGTTTAATACTGTTTTCATTGCATCCATGGTCCACATTCTAGCCATATCATTGCAAAGACTATACATCATGAATAAAATTTCTATATCTGTTGACATTGGATCAAAACAATGGCATATCACCATTGCATCGTGGGTTTTTTCCTTGGTAAGCAATGGAATAGTTTTAATTTGGAGTAAAAACGAAGATGAGGACACTGTTTGCAGGTATTATACAGGCAATGATGAGCAAATAGATTCCTTATATTCCGGAATTGTACTGATTTTTATTGTCGTTGCAAATTTAACAACTATTGTTGCGATATTGGTAAAAATAGGCATTTATGCGAGAAATTATCCAAATTCAACAATTTCAAAAAGTAGCATTCGTATGACAGTTACTCTATTGATAATAACTTTGATGTACATAATATGTGTAGTACCTTTAGCATGTGTTCAACTGTACTGTTATAGCAATCCGAGCTTTAGGTCATATCGACCATACGCTTTTCTCTTTGCAATGTTTAATTCTGTTTGTAATCCAATAGTATATATCTTCAGACTAAAGGAGTACAGAGGTTTACTGGTAGAATGTCTCAAATTCATTGGAAGTAAAATGTGCGGTGGATGTGGGTCTAAGATTCATGTCGATAACCCCACGAGCATTCATAACAGCGTACAAAATCAGGACAATCCATCCGAAAATCGGAATGCTGAAGGAAATCCAAATCCTAGTGTAATAAAAGAAGCGTTCACATCTATCTATAACGGAGAAGACTGTACAGAACAAAGCGATTATAAACAATCAGAAGTCAAAACAGAACACGACCAGAATGTTTGTAATACAAGATTTATATACGTTGTAGAAGTGGAACCTCGGAACTCGGTTATGTGAAATCACATATCGAAGTGTTGTTATATGCTAAAGAATGACTCCATTGATGCTCCTTTGTTTCCGTCTAGAACTATATTTCATGTTCGCCTGGAATTTACAATGTTAAATTCACTGACTATTGTTTTTCGTTATGACTTAATAATATAAAAACGCAAAAGCTTTCAAATCAAATACTATATACTTTTTTTGTTTGAACAATTAGCAGATAAATGACCAAATAAAGCTGTCTTTATCATCACTGAAAAAAATGAGATAAAAAGAGCCCATTCTTCAAATTTCAAAACCGTCTAGAACTTACAACAGTGAATTGTATTAATTTTATATGATTTTGAAGTTCATGGTTTCGGTTAAAAGTGTTTTTGTCCTATATTTTCCTACTGTAAAAGGTTTATTCCTGTATGTAATTCAGTTTACTTACGATGGTGTTCTACTTTCTCGAACGGTCAATTTCTTGAAGGCTGTGAAAGCAAATGCAGAGAAGACAACTCGTGCTATGTATGACATACTACGAAAGGAACGGGTACATATTTTATCTATCGAATGCCATTTTGGAATTATTTGATAAAGTGTTCAGTCGATCTTTCTTTATGGATGTGAAGTCTGGGGTAGAGGCAATAACTTTATCATAGAACGAGTTCATTTGAAATTTTGCAAAATTCTAATACACTCACAGAAATGTACACCCAATTGTATAGTTTATAGTGAACTGAGTTGATATTCATTATGCGTTAAACTGCGAATATTCAAATATTGGGCTAATTTGGTAACGGATAGACAAGAGAAACTTCCTGCAGTTTTGTATAGTTTAGCCTTGAAGAAACATGAACAAAATTGTATGTGGCATACATTTATCAAATCAATCTTTGATGAAAGTGGTTTATCATTTGCATGGAAAAACCAACATTTTGTGAGCTCTTGCTGGATTTATGCAACTATAAAACCGAGACTCACGGACCAATTTCGGCAAGTTTGGCTCTCCGAATTACAAAATTCACGAAAATCACTCAATGAGCTTAAATTCTAACATTATTTCAATCTTCTTGATGAAAAAAAAACATAGTTTTATGTAGATTTCGAACACTTAATCATAAAATATAAAATACCGCATGAGAATATTTGTAATACTGATAGTATTGTTGACGAATTCCATAATCTTTTTCACTTGTTCCTTTTTAAAAAATTGAAATTTGGAAATAGATTCAATGCTATCAAATTTCAAGAACATGTGAACAGTAGAAACATTTTGTAATTGAACAATTTTCGTAAATTATTTTTGATCATCAACAAAAAAATTAAGGAACTGTCTGTATCAAGTCAGGAATATGACAGTTGTTTTCCATTCGTTTGATGTGTTTGAGCTTTTGATTTTGCTATTTGATAAGGGACTTTCCGTTTTGAATTTTCCTTGGAGTTCGGAATTTTTGTTATATAACTTTTTAGAATCGCCTATGTAATGTACATTTCCCTCAACAACTATAGTGTTTATATCAGTACCTCCATGCGTTACATTTGTATGGTATGTTGTAATAATTAAATTTGTTTTTTTGTCTTTACTATTGTAATTTGGTTTTGGACAAATGTTTAATTATTTCATGTCACACCTTGTTATTTAGTGGAATAAAACCAGGACTCCAACTGTGATAGCTAAAAAAATTTCTGAATTTGAGGAAAATTCCTGGGCTTGCGCTATAAAGTATTATCGTATTATGTATTTTTATTGTATGGAAAGACATTATTTTTGAAACGATAAAAGTATGGCATCTTATTGCTATTTAAATTCGACTTCGTTATATCGTTTAGCTCATTTTGTTGTTGTTTGCATAAAATACAATTACTTTTTATACAACAAAAATGGATTTCCTAAATACAAGGAAAGATATTCGTACTAAATGGTCAACGGTAGATATATCTGGATTCTATACTTTTATAGAAGTCAAAATATCAATGAACCTCACTCATAATGAATTTCTTTAAAGAATTACCGAGGTTGAAACATATGAAAATGAACATATTGAGTTCAAATGACTGTTTTGGATAAAAGAAACAATTCGAATAATCAATTCAAATTGACAAGGTGCTACAAGTGTCAGAGTGGTCTCCACATTTTATTACAATGTCATGTTTTCTCCATGCATTGAATCGTACATGTATATAATGGAATATTCAGAAAACGATATTATCTGCCCGTTTCTGCTATGAAAGGATTCAATGTAGTTTGTAGAAAAAATGCTATATAGAATAATAAAGAAACTGTGAGTTTTCGTTAGAGTTATCATAAACATGCTAAAATAGTTCATTTTGCAGATTGATACCTCTCCTCAGTAGTCAGTACTTTGCCGTTTGATACTGAATGATTTATAACAAACTTTCTAAAATTGTCCGTTTATACATTTTGAAATAATAGAGAAAAACTAAGGTTTCAACTCCCTCAGGTAAAGTTGAACTTAGATGAATTTGGCTATTTTTAGGTCCTTTTAGGTTATATAGCTCTTCAACTGTTTCGGTTCTAAAACACCCTTGGCAATCAGATGTTCAACTTTGAGCGTTCCTGATGAAGGTAAATCCAGAAAAGCGCTTCGGACGCATGAAATTTATAACGTGTTCTGTTCATTATTTACATCACTGGATTGATACCTCTCCTGGTGGAATATCAGTCCCCGAGGATATCATCAGTCAGTAGTCAGTACTTTGCTACTGAATGATTTATAACAAACCTTTCTAAAATTGCCAGGCAAAGTTGTGTATAAGAATCGAAACAGTTGAAGAGCTATATAACCGAAAAGGACCTTAGATTGATTTGGTTATTTTAAGCCCTTTTCGGTTATATAGCTCTTCAACTGTTTCGGTTCTTATACACCCTTGGTTTTCAAAGATTTGTCTCTGATCTTTCCTGATGAAGGTAAATCCAGGAAAGCGCTTCGGAGGCATAAAATTTATAAAAGAGAGGCGAAAGATACCAGAGTACCAGAGCGACATTCAAACTCATAAGTCGAAAATAAACTGACAACGCCATGGCTAAAAACGAAAAAGACAAACAGACAGTACAGACAGTACACAAAACACAACACAGAAACCTAAACTAAAGACTGAGCAACACGAACCCCACCAAAAACTGGGGTGATCTCGGGTGATCCGGAAGGGTAAGCAGATCCTGCTCCACATGTGGCACCCATCGTGTTGCTCATGTTAGTACAAACCCGGTAATAAGTCTAATTCGGTAGGTCACATTCGGGAAAAGGGGACGGGATTGTAGTTACGACATTAGGAACATATCCGCTTTCATCTGTGAAACGGATATTCCATAATGGTCAACTAACTCGTGATGGCGTCCGTAAAACTTACGAAGGGATGATTTCAACTTCACCACTTATAACGTGTTCTGTTCATTTTATTCAAGGCAGAAAATAGGAAAAAAATCATTTGAAATGTAGTACCCTGACACTGTACGCACATAATCTGACTCAAATATATTCTAATCTTATCAAAATAGATCTAAATCATGTTGAGTATAGATGTTTAGACTCACAAATCATACAAACTTTCATTTAAACACTCACCATGACATGTTCTATTAAAGATAAAAATTATATAGCATAGGTGTACTGAAAATCGACATTTTTTTAAATGATGCATTTACGTTTGTCTGATTACTCTTTCTTACTTTAATACGTCGTTGAATTTATATGCTCCCGCGACAAAATGTCGAGGGGCATATTAATTTACTCCTGTCCGTCCGTCCGTCCGTCCGTTCGTCCGTTCGTCCGTCCGGATATAGATACATGGTTTGTCCGGTTATCTCCTCCTACAGTTTTTAAGCTACAGCTTTAAAATTTTGTTGGATGTTTCTAAACATAAAAGAGGTGTGCATGTCTACAGTATTTTGATTTTTTTTTCAATTATTCTCAAAATGCCAGGTATTTGGACTTAATCATTTTTTGGTACTAGCTGCATAAAGAGATCATGGTTTGTCCGGCTATCTCCTCCTACAGTTTTTGAGCTACAACTTTGATTTTTTGTAGGTGTGCACGTCCACAGGATTTAATTTTTTTTCAAATATTCTCAAAATGCCAGGTATTTGGACTTGGTCATTTTTGTGTACTTAAAGTCAGAAAGGGTGGATGTTAGATATACACAAAAACAGTAGTTGAACTTCATTTCCTTCTCACTTGCTATATAATTGAAAACATGGTTTGTACTACTACTGTTTAATGTCCCTAATGCAATAAATAAGATTTTTTAGTAATGTCAGATATTTAATCAATACCGGGAAGTTGAACTTGGTGACCACTAGAAATAGAAAGTTGATCTTGGTGAATACTAAAACTGGAAAGTTGAAACCTTTTGACTGGACATTCAATCCTGCAAGTGTAATCATTCAGAATAAAAATAAAAGATATATCATCATATATAGTTTAAATTTATGATTCATAATGGTCAGGCGGGGGTATCATTTGTGTCTTACAGACAGCTCAACAATTTCAAGTTGTACTTCAACATCACTGTTTGTCAAATCTAAAGTATGTGGAACTATACTCATGCATATGACAGAGCAGAGGGAGGCAAGGTCCATATCTAGTACAAAATTTTAAATTAATTCTTATATTATTTTTGTACGTACGTATGTTTGTTTTTTTTTTTTTTTTCCTTGGAGTGGAGGGTATGCAGGGCGTATGAACCGGGTATTGGAGTAATTATTCCTTCACTGTTTGGCATTTAAAAAATAAAATCTTTTATTAAAGTTTATTTTAAGAATTTCTCATAGCTTCTCGTAGCTTAACATGAAAAAAAAACATCTTAATTTTAGATTTACATGAAAAAGTTCTACCCTTTCATGTATCTATTGGACACACAGTAAGCAGACAAACAAAAGCCACGTAAAGTCAGTTATGACGAAATTTGGGCCTTTGTTTCAGGTAAAAGTTAGAATCAACAATCGTTAATTCATTAGATAATGACAGCTTTGGTGATTCAAAATAAGATTTTATAATACTGCTCGTGGTTTGAAATATTTACGCCAGATATCAAAAACACATAGCAAACAAAAATCGATAGGACACAATCGTTATATAGTGCTTAAGCCATGATTTTAGTTCTCAGTAGGTACAAGTTTATTTTTCAGGTATGAAGAAAAATATTAAATAAATGTGAAATATAAAATGGCAAAACGGATTAAACAGAAAAAACTCGGCAAAGATACCTGGCTATATATTTAGTCTCAAGAGTGGCTCCGCTCGAATTAAAACAGATAGACGGTCAAATCAAGTACGAAGTTGAGGAGCAATAAAACAAATAATTCCGAAAAGTCAATTTTGCAAAATCTTGCTAAGGCCATCTAAGCTTGGGGTAGAAAAGCCTTAGTGTTTTGAATAATTTGACATTTTAAACAGTAAATTTACAGCAAATTACCATATCAATGATATTTCACTTCAGTACAGGATGGTGATTATTAGGCGAGTGATAACCTTGGGGACGAAATGTCTACCAGCCGTAGCATCCACTCAGTGGTTATAAACCCATCAAGATAGAACAAACACATACACATACCTAACGAACACAGGCGTTTTGAATATTCTAACAACTTCATATTTGACGTACATGTACATACTATGTTACAATAACTCACTTTAATATTCTTGCTTTTGGTAGTTTTTCGTAGTCATCTATCAAGTCGTGAGTTAATATTTTTTCAAGTTGGATGTAAGGATCGTAAGGATATTTCTCTTGAAAATTTCCAGAAAATATTCTTCAAAGGAAACAACAACATTATCGATTTAAACAACCAAAGGTTTGTGTATAGTCGTGTGATGTTTTGAAGTACCAATTCCCATTTTGGTTTAACAACCATTTGATCCTGTCAATAAAGATATATTGGTTATGTTTATAACGCTATTTTACATATTTTGAGACGCACCACAAAAGAGCATCTGCCGGCCTTTCAGGGTCTCGCTGGGGCCGTTGGGTCAGATGTAGAAGGCCATTGAAGTAGAATTGAAAATGCCTATGAAAAGAATATACTAGTCGATGGAAACTTTATAATTGTGATTAGAACAAATTATTTCAAGTGCCTAATTTTATCATTCTAAGCTAACAGTTTCCATTTATGGAACTTGTATTTACTTCCTTATTTCAACATTAAATTTATTTACGTTTAACTAACAAGTAACGTTTCTTACCTGCTAACAGTGAATCTAGTTTATTCCAGGAAAAAACCTGTAGGTAAATTCTCTCATGCCAACCAATGCAGTTTATAAATTCAGGTTGCCTAGACAATAAGTGAATTTCGATCTCATTCCATTTCACATACGTCGTAATATGCGGAGGGTTTTTAACGTTTCATCAATTTTTAGACTAAAAATTTAAAATAATTTTATGTGCATTTCGTAGACGTTTTGTGAAATATGAATATCAGAAAATTAGTTAAGATTGCCTGGTGATATCTAATAACATTAACGGTACCAATTATCTGCACCAGTGATGCTTTAGGCCAATATGATGTATGATCCTGTACTTGTACAAATAAAGTCTCCTGTTATCCCGCTTCCAATGCGGTAATGTGAATATTCTTTTTGCGTAACAGTTCATTTTGGGGTCCTCTTCGCGGTCCGCGTTTAAATTATGTTGAATTCAATGAAACATTTGGATCTAAACAATGGGTGTAAATTGCAGGATACAAACAATATATGTACATTGTCGGAAATATAAAATGTATTTGCACTCGCTACGAAACAGGAGAAAAGCTCGGCGAGCCTCACATTTTCGTCCTGTTTCTAAAGCTCGAACAAATAAATTTGATATTTTCCCACAATGTACATATATTGTATATATACAGGACCGCGATAAAGAATCAATTCGAATATGTCTAGCTTTAAAAGTTTTATAATAAAGTGTTAAAAAATGCTGTAGATTTTATATAAAAGCAAGGATGTACAGAACTAACTCTTGCTATAAAAAACTTATCACATTGAATTTGAAATAAAAGATAACACAGATACAGTTCATGATAATTATTTGGACTAGTATTGTGAAAATAATTGTGAATTTTTGGATCTCGTTCCATATAATTGTATGAATTTCGAGATTATATATACGTCACAAAAATACGTCACTGTCTGTGGTGTCCTGTTCTGTCGTTAATGGAAGATGTCCGTTGTTATTCTGCGGTTTACATGTTGTAATGTACTATTATATTATTTATTTATGCATTTCTCTGTGCTGAGTGTTCTTGCGCTTGTTTGTACTGTATTCCTGTCACGTAGTGTTGTCTTTTTAGCGATATTTTTTTAACATTGCCATATAAGCGGGCGGTGTGGCTAGCCATAAAACCAGGTTCGACCCACCATTTTTACTTAAAATGTCCTGTACCAAGTCAGAAATATGGCAGTTGTTATCAAATAGTCCGTTTCTATGTATGTTGGCGTTTGTTTTGTTGCAGTTCAGTGTTTCTGTTGTTCCGTTGTTTTCCTCTTATAGTTGATGTGTTTCCCTCGGTTTTAGTTTGTAACCCGGATTTGTTTTCTCTTAATCGATTTATGACTTTTGAACAGCGGTATACTACTGTTGCCTTTATTTATCACCACCTGATCGGAATCTCTGCTGGTGGACAGTACTATCCCCGAGGATTCTACCAGTCTGGTAGCCTAACAGCATGAATACAAGTAGAATAAAAATATTATACTGGATAACACGTCGCCCAGGATAAAAAGGTGTCGATCGGTTGTCAAGGACACAACAACACCGATTATATCAGGTGTCCCCAGGAACATCTTAAAGGATGTAATGAAAACGACACATGTGCAGTCTGCTGATTCCTCGTTGTACTATAAAAATTCAGACAAGTTTGTTTATATTCGGCCCTGTACTGTTCAACTTTCAGATTTTTTAGATTTCAATGACAACTTGCAATATTGCTCTATTTCCAAATGTAACCGTAAAAGTTGTAAAACCTGTGGCATACTAATATCTCATACCTACTTTCAAAGTAACTTGACCATCAAAAGTCACAATACACACAGTCATGAGGATTTAAATTGTACTGCTTCCAATATTGTGTACGGTGTTGAATGTATGGCGTACGGAAAGGGTCAAAAGTAAATTATTTTGCGTATGCTATATTTAATACAGCATATGCTATATAAACTACAGCTTAAGCTATAATTTATGTACCCTATGCTGTAATTAATGCCGCTTAAGCTATAATATATAGCATATGCTATAATTTATACAGCATATGCTATAATTTATACAGCCTATGCTATATTAAATGCAGCCTATGCTGTAATAAATAGCATATGCTGCTTAAGCGCCCAGTTGACGTACCATAAGGTTCAAAAGTAAATATAGATTACGCTATAATTGTTGAAACATGTACATTATTTACATTTAAGTTCTAACTGTCCCGAAAGGGTCAAATGTAAATGCTGCATAAGCTTATACCATATGGTTATAAGGTGGGGTTACTGTCAATCACAAACCATGCTATTACATATTTACTGTCAATCACTCTTCAACTTTGAAGGCTTCACAAATTACACCAATCAGAACCTTATTTTGTTTAGGGTGTGTGAAAATTAAGAGATTAAAGTTATTTGATAGCCGAGTTCAGAGAGTTAATGAAATATTCGGAATATTTACATGAAATTATCATGCTCATCTTAGAATTATATTTAAGAGAGAAAGAATAGGTTTGACTTTGCTACTAAATCCCTCAACATAAAAGGCAAACAACCAATGTTACTATGTCTGGGTTTTTTATAGCACAGTTTAGCGAAATGTGTGTTCGTTATAAGTTTTACAATAGTTCGCAATATTCAAGTATTTATAAGAAACGATGAAATATTAAACTTGCCGAAGTCATGCATTAATTTATAAATATAAATAAAAGTATTTAAAAAAAAAAAGTTTTATGAACACATCCTCTTCGTATCCTTACAAATTTAAATAAAAATAGTAGAAAGGAACACGAAGCAATTTCCGTAAAGTGACCTGCTTGTTTTCCTATTTCGCTAAAATGGGATGTACAACCGATTTGCTAAAATGTCCCATGTCTTTTGTACATGAGGTATCCCATGGAACCATAACTCCCAAAATCAATCCCAGCCTTCCTTTTGTGGTTATATACCTTGTGCTCTATTAACTTATACTAAAGTTATTGTCCGGAAACCATATACGACACTGACGATGACGACGTGATACCAATATACGACCGCAAAATAAAATTTGTCTACATGAATTAAATACTTTGCTTAAAGCGGAGCGAAAGATACCAGAGGGACATTCAAACTCGAAAATCTGAAATAAAGTGACAACGCCATGGCTAAGTCGAGCGATAGGTTTTACAACAAGTCTCAGATATGATCAAAACATTAGTAAACTAATGAGACGCCAATTGTTGTGGAAATATGTATATGATAACTAGTAATTTTATTTCTATATATCTGGTTTTTTATTGCTTTTGCAATTTACAAAATTATTTTTTTCGTCAGATATTTTAGATTTATTAATTTCTAAATCCATGCCCAACAGCCCCATCCTATGTTAATGCATAACGATGTATAGAGTGTAGTCTGTATGAAATATAAGAGATGGTAGCAGCCTTTAAACAATTAAAATCCTGACTTACTATTCACTTAAATTTTCAAGGAATAAGAAAAAAGCAAATGATAATTTGTCTATATTTAATTTTTATCAAACAAAGGATCGTTGAATTATTGTTATTCCCTAAAATATATATATATAGGGGCCTCGGTGGCCGAGTGGTCTAAGTAGTTACTACTGTAATCACTAGCCAGTCAACAATAAGGTTGTGAGTTCGAACCCCGCTCGTGCGGGTGCACTCGACTCCAATCTTAATT
The DNA here is from genome assembly GCA_017311375.1 of Mytilus coruscus. Taxonomy (NCBI): domain Eukaryota; kingdom Metazoa; phylum Mollusca; class Bivalvia; order Mytilida; family Mytilidae; genus Mytilus; species Mytilus coruscus. The sequence goes on along the minus strand of CM029602.1, from coordinate 95,606,945 downwards.
GACTAGGATTGTCAGTTTTCCTATCGAAGGTCGGTGGTTTTCTCCGGGCACTCCGGCTTCCTCCACCAATAAAAACTGGCCGCCACGAAATAGCCCAAAAGCGGTGCTTAAAAGTGGCGTTAAAACACCAAAAATCAAAATCAAAATCATATATATATATATATATATATAAAAAGTGCCGAGGATGAAACCTGTATATATTATAGTCTGAAATAAAGTTTATGGTATCTTATCTTTGGTTTGAATTTAATTTATTTATTGATGCACGCAGTTGTATCCCCAAAAGGTTTGATAGCATACAAATTATTTATCAATACAACAAATATAAAACAACACAAAAACAATTATACATAACAGTTTTGACATTTCAATATTATACCCCAAAAACGCTATAATGAATGTCAAATTGTATCGAAGAATATGGCATTGCAGATGAACAATACGTCTTATAAAAATATGTACATTTTTTTTTTTTTTTTTTTTATATTTAAATGTAATAGAGACATATATTTTGTAATAGTCAAAGAATTCGTGATCGATATTCAAAGTTTGTATTTGTCAGCATTGACGGTGACCAGTTTCACCTGTAAAGAATAGACATTATCTTCCGATGTTCAGACAGTTTTAAATCGATACAAATTGACCATGATAATTGGTAAACTGATTTTCAACATTCCTCGGTTCTCTCTTGGCTGTTGTAAAAGAGGAAAGCAATGTGAAATAGAACAACAAGATGGTAACACAGTGGTAACATCGATTCATCAAACTGGATGTAGTTATACTGTCACTGCCATAAAAATTTTGTGCCATTGTTAGACAAAGAACATGATTGATTAGCAACAGAAAAGCAGGCAGAAAAGATGCAAATTACCGACATCTGACTACTATATTACATGTATGTTTCCGCTGTTTCGTTTGTACGGAAGCGCATTAGGAACATATTAAACATAAAATTGATAGTGAAATTTTTTTCAAAGTCGAAATTTTGACATTTCAAATCTCGAAATTTTGACTTTCTAAAATCTTTGAATTTCGACTTTTTAAACACATTTAAGATAGTTTTGAGAATATAAAAAGAAAAGATAGGTTCACGGTGCGTTTTCGGCTAAAATACAATATAGCAAAATTCCATGTAGATTCCTTCAGAAAATGCACTATTTCAGAGTTACCTCCCCTTAAAATGCCAATTTTAAAACATTAATCTAATAATCTACACTGTAAAAATATAAGTATTTATAAGTTATAATCTTATTAATTTGTTCTTTTAAATGCAAATTCACATTAGTTATCTGCATTCCTGCATCAAATTTTTCTAATTTGATTGAAAATCTGAACCTTAGATTGTGTGTTTTTTACAATCAAAGATGGCGAAAGACACCCATACCACTGATGTGATTTCCGAGTATTATCACTCAATACTAATATTCGTAATACAATGCAATACTCCTAATTGTATTAACTTACCAAATCTACTTCTAATATAAGTCTGCTCTGGCAATATTACTTGCGTTATAATCCCGCCAAAACGCCAACTCGTGTTACCTGGTAACTATCCGAGATCTTATCCTGAGTTAGGTAGTTATCAATGGATCATTCCGGGAACCGGACTACGCGGTATATCTAACTACCGTACTGTCTACATAGTAATGTCACGTCCATTATACTATATTACACAACACCACCTTAATCATGACAACAATCAGATATTTATAAAGCTAGGTTCACACTGCTGATCAGATCAACTCGATGAACCGATGGTCCAAATTTCCACGACCAAGCGTAACCAAATTCTTGTTCGGGCCTGTTTACGACTTATACCCGATCGCTATCCGACAGTACACGACTTTAACTCGACCATTCACTACTTCTAAATTACTCAGGGCGTGAGGCCATAACGACTCCAACGTGACCACTGATTGAATTCATATACGATTATTCCGACCAATCTAAGATCTTTACTCGACTAGCTAGACCAAATCAACTATACTCGATGTCAGCCCGATCTCGACCAGACAAGATCGATCTGATCGTATAGGGGTCGTAGGGATAGCCGGGAATTGGTCGTGTATGTAATATTTCTGTATAAAGCTAGGTTAACACTGCCAACCAGATCAACTCGATGATCCCGATTGTCAAATTTTTCACGACCAAGCGTAAATTAATTCGTGATCGGGCATGTTTACTACCTCTTCCCGATCGCTATCTGACTGTACATGACTCCTTAATGTCTCCAACAAGACTCCCACCCGACCACATATTCGAATATTCCGACCAATTCACAATCTCTAGACGATCTTTACTCAACTAGCTAGACCAACTCAGCTATACTCGATCTCATCCCGATCTCGGCCAGATCAGGTCGACCTGGTGGTAGGGATAGTCGGCAATTTATCGGGTATGAAAAACGTCTGAATTTGTTAAGCCACGCAGCGGAGGGGGCATTAAGTGTTAACCTTGTCCATCCGTACGTACGTCTAATCAGTTAGTTTCCTTTCTTTCTAAATTTTGCCCCAACCAAATGTTATCACACGTAGACTCTTCAATGTAGTGCTGTCTTCAGGTCAATATCCTACACAGTGGTCATCCGCATATTTGTCACCAATTTTAAAAAGCGGTAACCCAAGCAAACCAGAAAATTACCGTTGTATTGCAATTAATTCCTGCCTTGGTAAATTATTCAACTCTATTTTGAATAAAAGGTTAGATAAATTTTTAGAAGAAAAAAATATAATGCGTAAATCACAAATTGGGTTTTGTAAAAAATCAAGAACTTCTGACCATATGTTTGTTTTAAAAACCCTAATCGACAAATACATTAACAAAAAGAAAGGTGGAAAACTATTCGCTTGCTTTGTCGACCTTAAAAAAGCATTTGATACTGTTATACATGCAGGCATAAAATATAAACTTTTAAAACTAAATATAACAGGCAAATTGTATTCTATTATCAAATATATGTATAGTAAAAATAAACTACGTGTAAAAATTAAAAATGAATTAACCCCTATCTTTAGATCTTTTATAGGAGTTAGACAGGGCGATGTATTAAGCCCTAATATTTTCAAATTGTTCATAAATGATATGCCAGAAACTTTTTCATCATGTACTGACCCTGTTGATCTAAATGACAACAGAATTGATTGTATTATGTATGCAGATGACATTGTTATTTTGTTCTGAAACACAACATGGTTTACAAGAGAGAATGGATAAGTTACAATTATATTGCTGAAAATGGTGTTTAAATGTAAACCTTAATAAAACAAAAGTTTTAATTTTAAACAAACCTGGAAAACATGTTGATTGCCCAGTGTATTTGAATGGGCAACAGCTTGAAAGTGTAAAATGTTATAAGTACCTAGGAATTACTTTTGTATCTAGTGGTAAATTTACACAGTGTAAAGATGAGCTATACAAGAAATCTATAAAAGCTTGTTTTGGATTACAACAATGCCTAGCATCATCAAATCCTAGTGTCACAACTTTAATGCACCTTTATAACCATACAATTAAACCTATTTTAATGTGTGGCAATGAAATATGGGGAATGTTTTCAACCACTTCGGTGGCATGTAAGAAGAATAACGATTATATTTTAGAAAAGGTTTATTCAAAAGACATATCTGAAAAGTCGCACACAAAATTCATGAAGTATATTCTTGGGGTTAACAGAAAAGCAAGTAATTTTGCTGTTATGTCTGAATTAGGAAGATTTCCTGTATATTTTCAATTTTATTGGCAATATTAAAATATGCTAATAGGTTAGTGAACACAAAGGATGGTTTATTATATGATGCATATATTTGTAATAAAAGTTACATGCAAACAATATCACTACATGGTTTTCTAGTATTGACTATTTAATGACAGAACTAGACTTACCAAACTTAAATGTAAGTGTTGGCCGTTTATGTACTATAGTTAAGAATAAATTATGTACAAGTTTTCATAATCATTGGAAAGAATTAAGAGAAAATACTGTTAAATCAGGTAGAGGTAAACTCTTGACCTATTTTTCAATTAAACATTTTTGGTACAGAAAAATATCTGCAATTAAAAGAATTTAAAGATAGACAAGCACTGTGTAAGATCAGAATAAGTGCACACCCCCTAAAAGTAGAGACAGATAGATATGCTAAAACCTATATAGATAAATCACAAAGATTATGTAAAAATGCACCTTAGATAAAGTTGAAGACGAAGAACATTTTATATGTCAGTGTCCCTTTATAACTTTTAAGAAAAGAATTTTATGAATATATTTTAAAAGGTTGTAAAAATTTTGAAAAGTTAAGCACAAGTGCCAAATTTAATTGGCTTTTATTCAAGAAAACCTAGAGGTTATGAAAAAATTTGCAATTTATATTAATAAAAGTTTGTATCAATATAGTATAGATATTTTTATATTTAAGACGTTGAGAATATTTGCCTGTTAATAATAGATATATTGTTATGCCTTTTTTTATGTGTATGGCTCTGATCTGGCTGTGGTTTAACATCTAAGAATTGAAATAGTTAAAGTCATATTTATGATTTATGTCAACATTATTGTAACAATTATAAAATCATTGTAATAAATTACTTTGCTCTTCATGGGCCCTTTAATTGGAATAAAATATCTTATCTTATATATCTTATCTTATACACAATGCTTTTATCATAATACACAGATCATGTGCGAATTTAGATGGCGTCACTTTTACCGTTTTGAGTAATGACCCTTTAAAACGCTATATGCAAGCGGGGCATTATTTGTATCCCATGGACAAATTCTCTATTTAATTAATTTGGTTAGATTCAGTAGTTTACAGAAGATCTGAGTAAAATCAAACCTTTAAGATATCTTCGTCGAAATAAAGCAGTTGGATTTGTAGGCAGGGTGGTAAGTCCTCCAAATGACAGGTTAACAGCTGTGAAGGACCTTGAAAACGAAAAGACGAACAAGAAGTCGACAGCAACGTGCGCCAAGGCGTCTAAGTGTATGACGACAGCTATATGGGCAAAATGAAAGACTCGCAGGAGTTCAACAAAGAAGACCCCCAATGTTTATAAAAACGTTCTCAAAGTAGAGTAGGAAGCTGATGTGTTATGGTAGTTTTCGTTTCTCTTTTCCTGAAAATGACATCACCAAATGAGATTTGTCCCCAGATTGGTACTTATGTTAGATAACAATATACATAAATTTTACCATCCCCTTTTCTTTCCTTTCTTGCAAATTAAGCTTACTGTTTGTGTCATATATGTGTATATGTATGTAATCAGTATTTTCTATAGATTTGATATATTTTTTTTGGTAAAATTGCGTCAAAAAGATCGTGTGAAAAAAAGTTTTTGTAAACATTTGGCCCTGCCGCATGTTTGTGCATCTACAAAGTCAGGGGCCTCTTCAATGAATTAGTACACATTTTCTTTTAGGGGCCACGTGTAGCCCGCCACCGGGTGCGAGATTTTCTCCCTGTGTTGAAATATATACTACAATAATTTCTGGACCTAAGGAAAATACGAACAGTCAAAAAGAAAATAACCCATAAAACGGGTGAAAAATAATCTTGATGTTCATATAAACAAACTTTGAAGGCTTTCTAAAAATGATTGTTATTGCACAACTACTTTCATGTTTGAAAAAAATCCTCCGTGGCAAAAATGCAGGATACATGTATAATTTCCTTCCGGTGCACCTGAGATCATCCCAGTTTTAAATGGGTTTCGTGTTGCTATTTTCTTTTCTATGCTGTGATTTGTTGGCTGCTGTTTGTCTTCTCGTCGGTTTTCGTTTTCGCCATGGCTATGTCGGTTTGTTTTCGACTTTGAATTTGTTTGTTCCTTTGGTATCGTTTGCCTCTCTTTTTATATATTAACCCTCCCTGTAGAAGTACAGACAAGTACTGTACATGAAGTAATTTTGGCGGAGTTAATCTTCAATTAGAATTAATGTACAATGACAAAATATTTTTGCAAGTGCAAAGTTGTAAAAGTTAATCAGATCTGCACACTCCTTTAGAGAATCGCTTAGCAGTCATGTGTACTATTGTATGACCGAATAGAGATCGAAGAATAGTCGAATGTGGTCACGTAGAGACCTGGTATTTGTCGAATTGATCTGGGATAAAAATAATAGAAGTCGCAGTGATCTGGAAGCGATCTGGCATTGGTCGAGTTAATCTGGACCACATATCAAATAGGTTGGCGTTGATCGGGAAATGATCGTGTATTAGTCGAGCAAAGATAGAAATGATCGAATACTGATACTGATCGGTAAATTATTTGTAATCCGACCAAATTCGATCTCTACACGATCCTTTCCCGATCAGTGCGATCGCTACTCGACGAATTCCGGATTTCTTCTCGAGTGACTCGCTTCTCGATTCTTACTTGAATGTTTTTGACATGTCAAAAAATCTCGAGTAGAGAGTCAGACCGATTACGAGCAAGGTAGACTACCACGAACATTTTTGTCGATTGAGTCAGAACAGTCTCCCGATCAATTATTCAGTCTTGATCGGGCTTGATCAAGTTGATCTGATCGGCAGTGTGAACCTATCTTAAGAAAACGTCTCATTTTTTTATGCCCCATCGCAACGGAGGCAGCACTAAGTGTTACCCTTGTCCGTTCGTAGATACGTTCGTCCCAATAATGTGTTTCCGTTCTCTAACTTTATTTTGACTCAACCAAAATGTACCATACAACATAGATCAAGTCCGAGTTTGGGTGGTGTATACTAAAGTATTTTAACGTTCTTGAGTAATGACCCTTTATAACGTTATATATTCAAGCCGGAGATCTTTGTAAGAACCAGACAGAGTGCGATATATGAGGGTTTCATATAAAATGAAGATGTGGTATGATTGCCAATGAGACAACTCTCCACAAGAGACCAAAATGACACAGAAATTAACAACTATAGATAACCGTACGGCCTTCAACAATGAGCAAAGCCCATACCGCATAGTCAGCTATTAAAGGCCCGAAATGACTATGTAAAACTATTCAAACGAGAAAACTAACGACCGTATTTATATAAAAAATGAACGAAAAACAAATATGTAACACATAAAAAAACGACAACCACTAAATTCAGATTGTTTCTATAAATTGCCTGGTAGAAGCATAACTTGAATACTGCTCAAAAAATAAATTTGAGTGGGAAAATATGATTGGTTGCCACGGTAACAGACACTCTATGTTTTGGTTGTTAAGCGTGGTGAAACCTTTCAAAAATCCGCTAAATCCCTAAAATTCAGAGCCTGATAATGAATAGAATTAAGCATATTTCATTAACTTTCATATGTAACATTGATACAACTTGCTTTAGGCTTCTTTTTAGTTAAGATGCATGTGAACCTAATTTGAAAAATTTTGCCAAAAATGCATATCTTCAACTTTTCTGAATTTGAGATTTTTGCGAAATTATCAAATTTTCTCTGGTGTTTTTCAGTGAAGTTTGGATACTACTTTACCAAATTAAATAGAAAATGCGTGGGACTTTCTTTAGTTTTATCACCATAGCTACCGATTTTAAATGTCCTGAATTGTTTCATAACCGATAAGAAAATACATAAAAGCTAACGCAAACTTTAAATTGCTATCGTCAAGTGTTGTTGACTTCAATTGTTACCATTGAAACAAAGATTATCCATAGCAACATCCATTTAAAAACTTCATAAATGGAAAGTTACGTAAAAAAATACCTAAATAGAGGGTGTTTATTTTCAAATTGGAATATGACTTCATTCTTTAATTCACTCACAGTCTTGTCTTTTTTTTGTCAGACGGTTCAATAAATGTAATATATAATTTAACATTGGGGTTGGAGGGTCAGGAAAAGGGGGGGTATGTTTTTTTTAAATGTTTCATCCAAGTAGAGCCTTAAAAAGATAATTGCTTTTGGTCGGACTTTGTTACACGTTCATCAACTTATAATCAATTTTTGAAAGTTAACAGATGGTGCACCTTCATGGGATTGCAAAAGCCGGGCCAACCTGGCTTATGGTATGGCAAGATAAAATATGGCCCTTAACAATTGTAAAAAATTCTTAATTTCTTAGGGCACACACAAGTCTGAGATGTTATCCCACCAGCTTAAATCACAAACTTGACCTGTAACATAATAATAAGCGTAAACACCAAAAATAGAATCATTTGGTCAAAGCATTTCTAAACTGAAACTGAAGTGTGATAGACGAATGGATAGACGGACGGGCAAATTAAACACATATTAAGTCGGTGGGGACTTACAAAATAATAATAGTCAATTGGTGATCGTTGATATTAGAAGTCCAGTATAATGAAATCCTCTTAATATATAGCTATATTAACATATCATTAATAACTCCTTTGTTGTACTACTATTCCGGAATTGGAATTCAGGATCTCCGAGATAGACGAATAGATACATCTGCTAAGTTGGAATTGTGCTAACCCCGGTCATTGAAAATAATTATGCTATTACCGGCAAAATTATCAAAACAAAATTATTGTACAAAATAATTGTATTAATTATGAATAATTCCTTACTATGCACAGTACTACATATATCTCATAAGTTCATGCTTCCGATAACATTAGATCTTAGTTATTGTTTTTGTGTGTGTGTGTTGCGGGGGGTCAGCTGATGCACACTTGTAATCCTTCTGAACTCCTTTAAGATAGTAAAAATGTATCATTTTTCAGGTTGAATCTTAAAAAATCGTTTTGCTACTCTCATCGTATTGGTTTTTACCTTTTCATGAATTACGCCCCTATTTTCTGTATCTGTCTCTGTAACCTTTATACAAGACTGTGCATTAATCCTGAGATTTGGAATGAAACCATTAAGCTGAGAATGTTTGCATAGATAAGATTGAAAAAATATATACTGACTGACTTTAAAACGCAACACTCATTTTGTAGATTTTTTTTTTTACCAAATCATGTTTGATCCTCATACAACTATACTATTCATGCTTATCATACTTCTTTCTCTTTGGAAAAAAAATCAACATCTAACTTACCTGTGGTTATTGATGTTACCAGATAATTGAAATCGCAAGAATTTCAGAAAGCGAAATTTCTTAGTAAAAAAAGGTTTTTCTAACCGAAATAATATATATATATTCAAATGTACCTTATATACCATTCTGAAACTGTCTACCAGATCTTAAAAGTATCTGCAAAAAATATTGATCTGTCTGTCTGTCTGTCTGTCTGTCTGCAATTCAGTTTTCCAGACTTTTTTTTCTTCATGCTTGAAGATATTGATTTGATATTTGATGTATTGTTTTATTATGACAAGTTACAGGTCAAGTTGGATTTTCACGATTCTAGCTTATTTCCTTATTCACTCAAATCCCTAGAATTAAATTTTGATGATATACTTATTAAATACTAGATTTCTGTTCTGTTTCTGTTTTTTTTATGAGAAATAACCCTTTTTAACTTTCTAAAGTCAGAAAAGCATAAAGCCATTCTGGTATTATATCTATACAAAGATATAAAAGTTCATAAGAAAGTGAATACAATTAAGTGGACTTCCAGTTATTTGAAAAGACAAAACACGAGGCTTAAGTTGGAGGAAAAAGTCAGTTTTAAGAAAACAAGTGTACAACATAACATTAGGCGGCACAGATTTTCCAAATTACTTTTACTGATTTTGAAAAATAAGCAAATTGGGCTTATAATTATTTTGACAAAGCATCATTAAAAATCTTCTCTGAAACTCATAGAGAAATTAGAACTAAATGGCTTTCAAAGACTGTGTTAGTTCCCCCTGAAACATTCTGATCACAGTTAATTCAGGTTAGCGATTATAGGCTCATTAGTTATATTATGATGGTCACATGAGCTGTAGCCACTTCTTTGTAAATTTTGTATCATTTGTTTGTATAGTATTGATGTGTTGGAAAACATAGTTTGGATTTTCTTTTGTATTTTTATGATGTGTTTTGTTCTTAAAAATGTATATATTCATAAATAAAAAAATTATTTTAATAAATGAAATTTGATTCACTCTTCACCAAGATATAGATTAGGGAAAATGGGAACAATCCATGATTACACCTAATTTTTAAGACATATAAGCTTTGCAATGAGGTTTCCCATCATTTGGTAAATTGTCTGATAAATTGTAAAAGGTTATTTGAGATATTCATCAATTTCAGCGGAATTAAGGACTGCAGAGTGTCGCATAAACTCAGTTTATTACATCCTAAACTCCAATCGCGATAATAACCCATTTATTCACCCAATGGACCCTAAAAGTAATACCACTTGCAAAACTGTGTCATTTTGGTCTCTTGTGGACAGTTGTCTCATTGGCAATCATACCACATCTTCTTTTTTATAAGAATGTACATAAGAGACCTGATCCAAGTTCTGTTTAAATGCATCAGGTATTTTAAAGGGGGATGCAAAGTTGCACCGTTGAAAAATGGTTTTGTAACATTATTTGAGAGAGGTAAAACCTCGCTTGAATAAAACATTTACACATATAACTATGTCAACCTTTCTAAAAAAAAATGGATTTCAAATAATTCGTTGCAATGTTGAAATCAGTTGTTGCAGGTTAAGATTTTGTACAATCTTGATTATAAATTTATTCACTGTACAGTTCTTTTGAAAACACGAAATTGTTGCGAGGTTTGAATAGATTAGTTACACTGTTAGAATAATTTAAAGAGAATATATATAGGAAGATGTAGTACGAGTACCAATAGGACAACTCTTCATCCAAATCACAATTTATAAAAGTAAACCATTATAGGTGAAAGTCAAAGTACGGTCTTCAACACCGAGCCTTGGCTCACACCGAACAACAAGCTATAAAGAACCCCAAAATATTACTAGTGTAAAACCAACGGTCTAATCTAGAACATGAGAAACGAGAAAGTCTAAAATGATTTATACAATGTATCATTTCAAACTTGCAACATGCAAGAAATCAGTTTTGCCGTTCAATGAAAAATGTAATGTGCCAAACAAGTCATTAAAACGCTGAACGAATCGTTTCAACATTCATTTAAAAAAACGGATGTAATTACTTTGTATTGTATTTGGGTTTCTGTAGATTTACCATTCCCTACACTTTCCAGAAGACACCCACCATAAAAGAGTGGCTAATGAAACCAGAGTGACATTTGAAGTCGTAAAACCGCATCGTGCAGTTACAATATAAAGTGCGGAACTTAATGATAAAATTTCTGTGGAAATCAATTTGGTAGTTTCAGAGGAGTTGTAGATTGTAGAGTGTAACAGCATCCAGAAGTACTCAGACACAGCTCACTCAAGGAGTAGGAATTTGAAAGATCTATTAAAATTTCTATAATGAAAATGTTTTGGAATTTCGAAATTGCACAATACATTTTTATTTCTCTACTCTGTATACAACCATTCCATACAACAAGATTAACAGTAATGCCTTTCTGAATTAATCAGAAAATGTCTTTGGAAAGAAGAGAGATAAAAGCCTACCATACCTCTGTATTTTTAACAATTTTTTTAGTTTCCATATCTCCATAAAGCTTTTTTGCAACAACAAAAAACTGGTAGTCACAGTGACTGTTATATAGCCGGAAAAAATGCTATTGGTTATTTTACATGTAGACAACATAAAAAAAATAGAGACCACACATGAATTAAAAGAATAACAAGAAAACAGCATATCACAACGAAAAATTATGAAAGAAACACAAAAGCAAACCAAAACACACAGTAAAATTTCATACAATTAAGGGTGAGAATAACACCAGAAACACAAGAACAAGAAAACATTGAGCAGAAAAAACAGAAACAGCGAAGAATACCCCAAAACTGTATACTTTCTGTAATTGCCAGTAACAGCCATTTTCTGCCACAAATAATGTGTTTGTTCGCTAGTATTCTTATTTCGGATGATTACAACTTCAACTACCAGTAACAAGATTGAGCCGCTAATTTTGCAATTTAAGATTGCCCAAAAAAAATGCTTTTTAAAAGAGGGTCGAAAGATACTAGAGCTAGGGACAGTCAAACTCATAGATTGAAATAAACTGACAACGCCATGACTAAAAATAAAAAGACAAACAGACAAATAATAGTACAGAAGACAACATACAAAACTAAAGACTTAGCAACACGAACCCCACCAAAAACTGGGGTTATCTCAGGTGCTTCGGAAGGGTACGCAGATTCTGCTCCACATGTGGCAGCCGCCGTGTTGGCTTATGTTATTACAATTCCAGTAAATAGTCTAATTCGGTGGGTCACATACGTGAAAAGGGAATGGTATTGTTGTTACATGTCGACATAAGGAACATATACGATATTATCTGAGAAACAGTTATTCCATAACGGCCAAACAAACTCGTGGTGGTGTCCGTAAAATTTACGAAGGGATGACTTCAACTTCACCATTTGCAAAATGTCCGTAATTTGCGATCGTCTGGTGCTAGAAAATATCACACGCACACACAAGAAGTGACATACGCATTGATTGACCAGACACGTAGTCCTGGTAATATTTGTCCGGCTAGCCGGACAAATATCAACTGCCTTACTATATTCAATTGTTTTAATTTACAATGATCTCAGATAGTCATTATTAGCCTGAAATAAATCTGGGTGTAATTATTGCCAGGATAAATATATAAACATTTGATAATTAATTGCAAAATTGAGAATGGAATTGGGAATGTTTTAACAACCCGACGAAAATAGAAGAAAACAGTAGAGGGCCAGCAATGGGTCTTCAATTCAGCGAGAAAATCCAGCACCCAGAGGCTTGCTTCAGCTGGCCCCTAAACAAAAATGTGTACTAGTTCAGTGGAAATGGACGTCATACTAAACTCCAAAATATATCATGAAATAAACTAAACTGAGCTTATAAACAAATTACACTTAATTTCCTTCAACATACACAAAAACTACGTTCATAGTTAAAAGTTAACATACACGAACATTTTCACTTATGAGATATATTATTTTTCCCCATGTTTCTGGATTCTGTCCGGCTAAAACCTCAAAACTGTGTAATATAGAATTATGACCGCTTGTTCTCGATTTAGAGCTGAAACTCTGTTTTATTGCTTGTGTCGATGTTCAAGGAAATAGTTCATTCTGTTCTGGTTTTTTTTGTGTTCTTTATTTGTTTATGGATGTTACAGAGGGCTCTGAATATTTCCAAAAACTATAGAATTATGTATGACAGAACTGAGATTTTGGTGCCATTTCAAAATAGGGAGTAAGTTTCCCTGGATGCAGTTTTTCTAGAATTAAGGAATAGCCCGTTTCAACACTTTTTTATATTTCTTGTTCAAATTAAGAGCTTGGCGTCGACAGCAGTGAAGACTAGTCCCCAAAATGTTCCTGTTAATGTCTTATATATAAGACCAGTACTATGACCAGTGAATATTTTAAAAGACTTTAAAATAATGTATTATCAAATTATGAACTTAGCCCCACTTTAAAGCTGAAATCAAATGTTCCTGCTGCATGTACTTTTTTGTCTCTGGCATATCTGTTCGTGTTTCGGCCTTAGCCAAAAGTTCAAAGATTATTTGGATAATGTCTTGATATTTTTATTATCAGGTTTTGAAACTTTTGTATGAAGCGCGCTCAACGCTAATACAACCATATGAAATTAACTAAAGAAGCATTCAATGTATTATACTTAGACCTATTGATTTATTTATTAAGATCTGAACATTTACTAAATGACACTGCAGGTGCTTAGTTGCCACTTTCAGAAGTTTGTAGTCCGACAAATTATTTAGTTTAAAATCATTTATCGTTGAGAAATTTGTTTATGTCAAATAAAGCGTGATTAATTTCATATTAATGCCATAGTTTCGTATAGCAAGTGCAGCGTATTATACAATTTTATAATGGAAATGACAGTACATTGGTTAGCGAGAAGGCTCTGCGGGGTACATAATTAATACATCACCCGAGACAGAGATGATATAAGAAAATTATTGTTCATGTGTGCCGCGTTTCCTTCCCCTTGTTTTAAAACTACCCGATGCCAGTGAGATAAAATCCACTAATATACCAGGCAAAAACATATGAATATATAAAATGTAATAATATTGAAAAAATTTTTTTTTTCAATAAACTCGGACTTGATCATTAAAAAAGTTTTGTTTTTGTTTTCAAATGATCGTATTATACATTTCATTTCTAGAAGTATTGATAAAAAAGGGCGGAGACTTTAGTGATGACAATTTACTAGATTCGTTAAACACGCCCTCCAACAGTGAGATATACAGTCCAATCAAAATAAATTATACAGCCTATGCTACTTTCGAGTTTTGACCCTTTATTGATGTGTTTGAAATAGTACAGCATATGCTACAATTTGAAAATATAGCATAGTCAGTGTTTGTAATATAGCATATGCGATTAAAATGCAGCATAACGAGACAAATATATATTGACCCTTTTGGTACGTCAAATATAGCTTATGCTACAAAGCAGCATAAACTATAAAATATAGCTTATGCTGCTCTTTTACTATTGACCCTTTCCGTACGCCATATGAATGTGGACTGATCTACGTCCGGGAAACTCGACAAAGACTCAATTTTAGAATGAAAGACCATCAGTCTAATGTTAATGATCCTAATAACAACAAATTTCTCTATAAACATTTTAGTCAGTCTGACCATTCTACTGTTTCAATGAAAGTCCGGATTAAAGAGAAAATATATCATTCAACAAATGACCCCACATTGAGCACAGCATATCGTCTACAAAGAGAAGACTTTTGGATAAGAGAGTTGGGAACAGCAATTCCCTATGGATGCAATGACAAAATTGATGGTGTAGGTATTTTGTCTAGTCCCAGGTGTAGTACTGTCAATAAATTACAATTATTTAACACTTCTGCTCGACGAAATAGAAGTCATGGTCACAGAAATTATACCCCACCTGCTGTTCACACCGTGACAATTGATAGTCTGTTATCGTCTGTTCAAAAACCTTTAGGAATTCACCATATCAGAACTAAATTATACTCCATTCCATTATCTAAACTTTATTTACTATTTCAAGAGGCCCAAAATACTTCCGTTATTGATTCTAGTTCTGTTTTGTATAGATTAGTTGCAATGATCATGGACATTGCTAACCATATATAGACTATTCAAACCCGTACCAACTACTTCCAAAGATGAGAAAAACGTAACTTTTTTAAAGTAGAATTCGCCAATAAAAGGTTTAGATGCTATCAATATTAGCAATATTTCCCACCAGAAATCTGTACAAAAAACTTTACCTGATTACTTCAAAAATAAAGCTACAATGTAATTTCATATACTTACACCAAGTCTATTGCATCCAAGATTTTCAACCAAAAGAGGGTTTTAGGGGCCTTTAACCTCAAAGATGTGAAATCCAAACCTCCGGATTGCTCATGTGCATCGTCAAAATACAATTATAGTCTAGCTGGTCATGTTATTACTGGCGACATTGGCATCGTAACCAATGAACAACTAAGATAGTTGTTAGCCAAGGGACCAAAAGAATTCCCCAGCCCATCAACTGGAAAAAGAACTTCAGGTTACTGATGGATGCAGTTGAGGACTATGCTAGAAAATGGGTAGAGCGCGAACCAGACGAACCAGAACTGGACACTTTGTCTGAATCGATCAAAGCTATTCGATCATGCATTCAGAAGTGCATTCATAAATAACGATGTACTATGAGCACAAGGGTTTCTAACCCATTCAAGAACCCGGAGGTTGTGGATGGTTTATCCTCTTTGCATGACAAATATGTCGTTGTTCCAGCAGATAAACCTCCAATAATATTGTCTTCGTATGTTAAAACCATTATTTGCAATGTCTCACAAAAGAGCTTGGAATAAACAGCACAACTGGTAATCCTACATATTCTTTAACATCATTTACAAAGGATGAAATTTTACAAAATCACAAATCTGTCCTTTCTTTTGGTATTAACATTAAAGAAAACGAAGAAAATCTACCGTCATTATAATGGATACCAAAACTTCACAAAACTCCGTATAAAGAACGATACATAGCCGAATCATCAAGATGTTCGACTAAACATCTTTCTAAAGTGCTGACTTCTATTCTTTCTACAGTAAAAGATGGCCTTCAAAAATATTGTGATGAGGTATATTCAACCAGTGGTGTCAATCAGATGTGGATTCTCAAAATTTCTAAAGATCTACTGCTAAATCTTAGATCACAATCTCTGCAATTTTGCAGAAACATTAAGACCTTTGATTTTTCTACGCTTTACACTACTATTCCCCATGCTCAATTGAAAGATCGACTTCACCATCTCATTAAACAGAGCTTTTTCTATAAAAATGGGAATCGTAGATATAAATTTCTTGATTTGGGTTATAATAATTCTTATTTTGTGAAACACCACACTGATTCTCTCAGAAAATACACGGAAGATGATATTATCAAAATGCTGGACTTTTTAATCAACAATATATTTGTTGAGTTTGGAGGATTGATATTTCAACAGACAGTCGGTATTCCAATGTGTACTAATTGTGCATCCCTTCTGGCTGATTTGTTTTTGCACTCGTATAAAGCAGAATTCATTCAGAACCTTCTAAAAGACAAAAAGAAAAAGCACCTTGCGAAATTCTTTAATTTTACTTTCAGATATATTGATGATGTCCTATCGCTGAATAACCCATATTTCAGTCAGTACTTGCATCTCATATATCCCAGTGAACTTGAAATTAAGGATAGTACTGATACTAGAAGGACTGCTTCATACCTTGATCTTTTCCTCAATATTGACACAGATGGACGACTTCACACTAAAATCTATGACAAATGGGATGATTTCAACTTCCCAATTATCAATTTCCCATTTCTCAGCAGTAACATACCCTCTGCTCCGTCGTATGGTGTTTACATATCTCAATTGATACGTTATGCTCGTGCATGTTCACACTATACGGACTTCATATACAGGAGTGTGCTCCTTACGCAGAAACTGCTCCAACAGAGTTATGAGGAGGAAAGATTAAAGATGACACTCCGTAAGTTTTATGGACATTATCACGAATTGGTTGATCTATATGATGTGTCTGTGTCTAAACTAACTAACGATATTTTTACCACGTCTTAGATTGTGGTTTGCCATCTACGTCGTCTGTCTGCTAAGTATCGAACTTGACCTATGCTCGATTATGACTGTTTTGCCGAGTGTGAATTCGCATTGTTATACGACGTGTCTCGGTATTTATACATCCAACATTCATGTATTTAGTTATGATGTTTCTTTTGTAAGTTCGGTTGGATATTGTGTTATGCCTTATCTTTTGTGGTTTGAATTCTGTATTTTCGGTACATTTTACATATGTCTTATTTGTCAGTATAGTCGAGTTAATTTCCATTTTCCATGGATAAAGTATTGTGTTAGTCCAAATAATTATGACGTCGTCACAGCATTAATTTAAAATAGCCTTTCAAGACCGTCATAATCATGATATTAATTGTGAATTTTTGGATCTCGTTCCATATAATTGTATGAATTTCAAGATTGTGTATACGTCACTGTTTGTGGTGTCCTGTGCTGTCGTTAATGGGAGATGTCCGTTGTTATTCTGCGGTTTACATGTTGTAATGTACTACTATATTATTTATTTATGCATTTCTCTGTGTTCTTGCGTTTGTTTGTACTGCATTCCTGTCACGTTGTGTTGTCTTTTTAGCGATATATATTAACATTGCCGTATAAGTGGGAGGTTTGGCTAGCCATGAAACCAGGTTCAACCCACCATTTTTTCTTAAAATGTCCTGTACCAAGTCAGGAATACGGCAGTTGTTATCAAATAGTTCGTTTCTATGTATGTTGGCGTTTGTTTTTGTTGAAGTTCAGTGTTTCTGTTGTTCCGTTGTTTTCTTCTTATATTTGATGTGTTTCCCTCGGTTTTAGTTTGTAACCCAGATTTGTTTTCTCCTAATCGATTTATGACTCCTGAACAGCAGTAGGCTACTTTTGCTTTTATCTAGGTCTCACTCATAACTTGACTTAAATCTAAAAATCTATAATGAGTGTAAGTTGTGAACCAAACTTTACGACAAAAGGGATATTTTCAGCTTCCCAAATTGTGAACTTTCCATTTCTATAAAGCAAAATTCCAGCAGCGCCTGCGTAAGGTGTATAAATATCCCAGTTGATACGAAATTCATAAATGACCACGAATATGTTCCACTTGTCGTTACCACATTCCCGTCCTGACTTCCTCGATTGTGACATCACCGAACGAGACTTATCATCGAATTTGTACCTACCACGAGGAACATGTCGGGTGCAATTAGTGGTGCAGTTTATGATGACCATTCCGCAGCACCTTAGATTACCTCCGGTTTTTTGGCGGGGTTCGTGTTGAACAGTCATTAGTTTTTTTTTTGTAGTGTTTTGTGGTCAACTCGTTGTCATTCGTTTATTGCTATGCCATTGTCGGTTTTTCTTCGACTTGCGAGTTTTGAATGTCCTTTTTTATCTTCCGCCTCTTTTTTACTAATTTTTTTCTGTCATAATCAAATTAATTAATCAGGGAATTCAAACGAAAGTAATAAAATGGAAATATCCACAGAACATTTGGTGTTGTCAATAATTCGAGGTATACTTTCATATCATATACTAACATCACATTTTACAAGTAAGTCAGAAATATTGAACAAAGCTGCAATAGAAAAGTCTTCTGGTTTAAAATAAAGATGAAAAGGTTTATAATTGTTTCATTTCTTCCATGAACACCAACAGCTTATGATCATTCATGTGCCGATTTCTACATTTCTATTTTGCGTAATATCTTAAAACTTAGATTCATTTAGACAAAGTTTCTCATTCATGAGTTCTGCCTTTTTTTCATTTGTATGAATTATTAGTTTCAAGACACATGGCTTATATAGTTTATTTTCTCTATTTATATATTTGACTTGCACCTATAAAAAGATGGCGTACCGAAATATAAGTTTCCTTCCTATGTTCCCTTTGGGAGATTCAAAAGTAACCCTTTAACAAAAGTAGTTTTCCTATCAGATATCGTCATGAAATTGTGACCTTGATCTTTCAGTAGTTGGACGTTGAAATCTTGTGAATGAAACACTCTAGATGATCAGTACAATCCATATTGCTAATGTTCAAAAGTCTTCAGTATGGGTATGAAAATACAGATATGTTAATTATAATTTGCTGTAATAAAATTTACAAAATCATTTTTAAATTCCTTTTCCATGTTTGCCTATAGGTTTTTCGGATATGTGAGCTAGTCAACGTTTGTATAAGGTATAGGGGTTTTACATATTTAAGACTAGCATCACTGAAGGGACAATAAATGTCAAAATGCGCATCTGGAGCAGTATAATTGGTACCGTTGAATTTATTATACTCGTCAAACAAAAGGGCATAGTAAGTTTTAAGTTTTAAGTTTGAGACCTTTAAAAGCGTTCAGTTAGTAATCAAACCTTATCCAGGAAACACTTTTTAAGTTGTCTACAATAATGCGATGTATTATTAATATCCTTCAAGTTTTTTTCAAAGGAAGTTGCTATTTTACCGGCTCCGGCAAAATAGCCTCTTAGGTGTTATTTAACCGGCTCCGGCAAAGAGCTTCCTAAGCGCTATTTTGCCGGCTTCGGCGAAGTAGTATTTTAAGAAGAGTTTTGCCATTTTGCTTGATTTATTTACGATTTTGTTTCAGACTATATAAAGTTTTTTATTGAAATTGTGTATGCACAAATGATATGTATGGCTCGGGGGTCACTTTCTAAATACAAGGTGAAAGGACGTGTCGCTGGAATAGGTAACATTTTCCAGCTTGAAAATATGTGAATAGGTGGGGGAAAACTATCAGAAATATATGATACGGTCAATAATAAAGAAGTTTCTACTTTTTGTTTATTCTTCTTCGTCTGTCATCCACAAATTTTCCTCTTTTGACACTTTGGTATTTCACTTTTCCAACACACCACACGAAACCCAGCCAATATGGAAAAAGGTTACATTTTTACCTACGCAACATATAAAAAGTTATACAGTACATTTTTTAAATCTAAATTATATGAAAATGGGGGAAGTAACAGAACCCCAGCGGCACCCCTATTAATTAATTGCCCCCCTCCCCGAGGTATGGCTAGATTTCCACAATCTTTTAGTCCTGGCTTAGCCTTCATGGTGTGGTTTATTCACTTTTGGCGAATTTCACTCATGAAATTACATGTACACGAAGCAGTAAATACGTTAACTTCTGTTGAACATTGACGTTCGAAAAAGGAAGACGACACATCGTTGTCAAAAAAAAAACTTGAAGTTGGTTTGAAAGATTACATCATACAGTCAGACATAAAGAGAAAAGACAAACATAGAACGAAGGGACCCTTGAAACAAGTCAAATCATTTTTTTTTTCTGAGTGTCCGGGTGCTGTTGTTGAATATGTCACTGATGATGACAAAAATCTGAAAGCATTCTCCTTTCAAGATGAAGCTATGAAGTCAACTTTCGAACATTTTCCCAAACTTATACTTGTTGATGCGCCATACAAGACAAACAATCTGCGAATGCCACTTTATTTCAATATTGCTGTAGTATTATTTTTTTATTGAAGACATATTTTTTAGAAATTTCTTATTAAAGAGTATGTTTCTATATGTCTTTCTATTCTTAATCAATATACTGAAAATCTGAATTAAGACCGGCAAAATAGCAAAACTCTATATAAATCGCTATTTTGACGGATCCGGCAAAATAGCCACTGCTAAAACGTATAGCCCGGAATTGACTTGTGTATTTGGACTCGTTGTCAAGTCATTTTTGTTTGGGGTCTTGAACTTTGAGATAGACATTCTAACCTACTAGGAGTGTTTAACGACCTTGACTGGCTGTTCAGCCCTCGCACGGTCGGCTCGGTGCCCGAAGGCGTTTGGTGAGCGTTTAAATAATTTTGTGCCATCGGTCAGGAACAGGTGGAGGACGCCATTTTGGTAGGCCGCCATCTTGGTTTTGTGAGTTGTTTTGGTTTTCTTTTGTTGACTATTGTTATGTCTTCACAACGGCTGCTTTCAGGGCCAGATTGGTCAGCTTGGCAGCCCGCTAACCTCGATGATGGAGTACTGGAAGATGAGTCTCGGACGTAGTATCAAAGATGACAGGAAGCATTATCAGGACCAAAGTCGTGAGACAGTGAAATGAAGGTCCACCATCTAACACCTCGGATACAGCCCGAGGGTTTTGGAGTGCATGTTGACGCGGGAATTACGCACAAAACAAACGTTTACTGTACAGCGTTGGATTGGTTTCTGTCATCTAAAAAGTAAAATCACAAAATACTGAACTCCGAGGAAAAATTCAAAAGGAAAGTCCCCAATCAAATGGCAAAATCAAAAGTTCAAACACATCAAACGAATGGATAACAACTGTCATATTCCTGACTTGGTACAGGCATTTTCTTACATTTTCTCAAGTAGTAAGTCGTTGATCCATCTAAAAGTAAACCCTCATCGAAGATAGCGGATTAAGGTGAGCTGACCAAGCACGTCCGTTCAGCTGTAATGGTCTCAGGGAATTATAGTTATCTCGTACCATTGTAAACTCGTACCAATTTCAACTCGTACCACTAAAAAAAAACTCGTACCAATGCAAACTCGTACCACTGCTAACTCGTACCACGGTAAATTCATACCATTGTAAACTCGTACCAACTTTTACTGACAACTATTTGATTTAATTTTTAATCATTCCAAATCAGTATCATTGAATAGATTTGGGTATTTTTCTATTGTTTCTAAAAGGAATTTTATTTAATGAAAGAATTTATTTATTGTGTTTTAAAGGTTTAAAATTGTTTATGACCAACACTTAGAAAGTATGAAATTTATTTTTATACAATGTTCAGCACTTTGTAGTTAAATATGACCATGCTTTTATTTCATATAACTGATCATCCTTCTCATGTATATATATCACCTATAGTGGAAGATATGCATCGCTCTTTCTAGTTAAGTAGCTGATATATGAAATGGCACCAGAGATCACCCTCGGTTTTAAGTGGGTTTCGTGTTGCTTAGTCCTTAGTGAATGACCAGTAGGCGTAATGGTAGTGTTGGCAGAATAACAAAGAATATGTTTCATTTTGATGCTTTATTTACTACAATTTCAAGAACATTCATGTATAAAAAATTAACAAGACATCAAATATTACTATTTTTTTCTCGCATATATTAATTAGCATGGTGATTAAGAAATTACATTCGTATTTTTGTCTAAGTTTTCATTAAAATCAGGTATAAAATTCAAAGATATTTTAATTTTTGTATAAAGCTTAAAAAATAATCATAAAACATTCGTATTTTTGTCTAAGTTTTCATTAAAATCTAGTATAAAATTCAAGTAATTCAACTTTTTTATTAAGTTTACCAAAAAAAATCATAAAACATTCGTGTTTTGAATCTATTTTTAATGGTACGAGTTTGCAGTGGTACGAGTTCTGATTGGCACGACTTCCCAGTGGTACGAGTTTACGTTGGTACGAGTTAACTTTTTTGGTACGAGTTTACGTGGTACGAGTTTACAATGGTACGAGTCAACTTGCTTCCCTGAGACGTGACTCTGATGATGATGGACATTCTAACCTTACTCACAACACATCCTGTGTTGGTAATCTACAATGAAGCCATGTATTTTTGATTTCCTTCCAGAGATTTAAATGTAATACCGGTTCACAGAAAACAAATGGCATTTGAACTTACTGTATATATGTTTACCTTATGTGAACTTAATATTGAGTATTTTAACCTTACTCCTGATTAACCTCCTCGTGGTTATGAACAATCACATAAATTTTCATTATTTAAATGAAGGTGTTACAAAAGGAGTGACAGACATTTTGATTACGTTTAAAAGAGTGTCTTATAATAAAATAAAATGCTCCGCAGGGCGCAGCTTGATACGACCGCAGAGGTCGAACCCTGAATAGTTGGGGCAAGTATGGACACAACATTCAAGCTTGATACAGCTCTGAATTTGGATTGTGATTAAATATTTGACACAGCATAGGTTTCTGACACAGAATGAATGTGGTCTAAGAACTTAAAAATTTTAAATTGGACATTCACCTATTATGGTCCAATATCCAAAATCTAAATACATGGTTAGATTCAGCATATCAAAGAACCCAAAGAGTTCAATTTTTGATGAAATCAAACAAAGTTTAATTTTGGACACTTTTGACCTCAATGTGGACAAAGTTGATAACAGGGCCCAAAAATCAAAAATCTAAATACATGGTTAGATTCAGCATATCAAAGAACCCCATATATTCAATTTTTGTTGAAATCAAACAAAGTTTAATTTTGGACCCCGATTTGGACCAACTTGAAAACTGGGCCCATAATCAAAAATTTAAAGACATGTTTAGACTCAGCATATCAAAGAACCCTAATAATTCAATTTTGTTAAAATCAAATTAAGTTTAATTTTGGACCCTTTGGACCTTAATGTAGACCAATTTGAAAACAGGACCAAAAATTAAGAATCTAAATACATGGTTAGATTCAGCATATCAAAGAACCCCATATATTCAATTTTGTTGAAATCAAACAAAGTTTAATTTTGGACCCCAATTTGGACCAACTTGAAAACTGGGCCCATAATAAAAATCTAAATACATGATTAGATTCAGCATATCAAAGAACCCTAAGAATTCAATTTTTGTTAAAATCAAACTAAGTTTAATTTTGGACCCTTTGGACCTTAATGTATACCAATTTGAAAACGGGACCAAAAATTAAGAATCTAAATACACGGTTAGATTCAGCATATCAAAGAACCCCATATATTCAATTTTGTTGAAATCAAACAAAGTTTAATTTTGGACCCTTTTGACCTCAATGTGGACAAAGTTGATAATGGGGCCCAAAAATCAAAAATCTAAATACATGGTTAGATTTCAGCATATCAAAGAACCCAATATATTCAATTTTTGTTGAAATCAAACAAAGTTTAATTTTGGACCCCGATTTGGACCAACTTGAAAACTGGGCCCATAATCAAAATTTAAAGACATGTTTAGATTCAGCATATTAAAGAACCCTAAGAATTCAATTTTGTTAAAATCAAATTAAGTTTAATTTTGGACCCTTTGGACCTTAATGTAGACCAATTTGAAAACGGGACCAAAATTAAGAATCTAAATACATGCCCTTACAGAAATGAAAAGTTTGCTGCAATATTGCAACAATATAGCGGCTATATTATGCAAACAAATTTGTTTGCAAAAGTGTTTGCAAGAAAGTTGCAGGTTGTTGCAGCTACCTGCAACATTCTCATAATGTTCACTGCAACAAAATTTGTTTGAAGAAAATTGCAGCAAGTTTGCTGCAATGTTGCAAGAAAGAATTTGTTTGCTAGAAAGTTGCAGGAACCTTTTCTTTTATTATTTAAGAAATAACTATTTGCAACAACTTTGCAAGAAAAGTTTCTTTAATAATGTCAGACATGATAGTTTGTACCAATATTTCAAGCATTTTAAAATATTACATATGATTATTTGTTTTAAGATTTAAGGTTCAAATAATACACAACATATCGTTTCTTTGAACATTTGGTTATATATAGATACTTCTTATTATCTAAATTTGTTATCGTCATATTTTATTTTACTCAGAATATCTGGATATTTGAATAATTTATTTTAAATAAATCTTCAAATAACAATGCTTATAAAGAATTCCTAAACTGTACATCACATTTATATGATATTTTGTAAGGAAAGAATTTCAAGAATACTTTGGTATTTATTTCAACAAGTTTAATCTAAATAATTGAGTTATAATATATTTTTTTGTTCTATATGTATTATTATGCCTTTTGTCACTTTTTGTGACATTTTCTATGAACAATATTTTTAATTCTGATATTTTCCATCAAATGAATTTAGCCTCCCTGCAAGTTGCATTTTGTTTAATTTCTAGTATCATTATCTTAAAATTATGTATACACAAATTATCCTTCTCATCTCAATTAGTAATATGAGCTGGTGATAGAAATGTAATGTGCCATCTGGTTTCTATTTATCTCTGTGTAGTGGCAAAGACAGGAAGTACCATAAATTAATGTACATAGAGTTTGAGGCCAAATTAAGGGTAGAGCATTTCTTCTTTGTATATATTTCCATTATAACATCAAAGATAAAAAATATATATATAATTATTTTTTATTATAATATATAACAAATATTCAAGATTTAGTCAATTGATATTTAAAATTAGGGCAAATTTCAAAGGGATCACACTGTCACAATACCCTAAGCAACCTTGATCAACATATTCAAAATTTGAACTGGACATGAACATGCATACAACAAACAAAGATGTCTTCTATCATGAACAAAGTAATATGAATTTTACAATGGATCTAGATCCAAAGTTCCAATTAATTCTATTGACACTGGATAGTGCAGATGATGGCCTTCAGTTGACATGACTCTTGGATTTAGGAAGATTGGTGTTTACATATAATTTGGATAACATCTTTGGTAAGTTACAATGGAGTAGAATGTCCACCATTTTGGAGAAGTGCATGCTCTTACAGTTCAAAATAGTGATATTTAAAGAGTCTTCTTAACTTAATAGAGTTGACAAAAGTATTAGACAATAGATTTATGCACATGAATATTATTAAAATTGTGTAAGACAGGAGATTTTTTTAAAACTTTTAAAACTATATGTATTAGAAAGTACATTACTTAAATTAAAACAAGAAATCTTCTAATAAAAGCAGTTTGGTATTAAATTAGAGATCTGTGATTTGACTGCCAATAAGAGGTCTATCAACAAATCGCAACTATATATAGCTTTATATATAATACACAACTAATCACAAAAATTAAAATTTTAAAGAATAGACAAGACCAATTATGTTATAGTTCAATGAAAATAAATATTCAAAAAGCAATAACAACCTAGTACTGGCATAAGGTTAAATGTATTCTATAGTAATATATATATATTAATTGCTGATCAAGAAATTTGAAAATATGCAATTTCTAGAAGGACTTGATAACTTTTAGACATTGACCCTTTAAGTGAAACAAATGCTGGAAAAATTGCTCTGTAATTATCTCTTTATAAAGATTTATTTTCATTCTACAAGTCCAGAATTTACAATATATAGTAGTAACTTATAGCTTTATGTTTAGTTATTCTTTTATATATGCTAAATTCTTCAACTTTTATTTTGCAGTATTTGAAATCAGAAAATTCAACTTTAAGGACAGTGAGTACAGAGAAATGGAACTAAAAGATACACAGATGTAACACGACAACCTATAGATGACAGAGAAAAATTTGTTTTATTATTAAATCATATTTTTTTAAATGCTTAGTTTTTAATTCCTAATTTTTCAACTGAAATTGTTGAAAGATTTGCTGCAATGTTGCTGCAATATTGCAAGAAATTAATTTTCCTGCAATATTGCGGCAACATTGCAGCTAATGAATTTGCCGCAATATTGCTGCAACAATTACAGCTACTGATTTTCTCGCAAACATTTGCCGCAATATTGCCGCAATTTGTTGCGGCAATGTTGCAGCAACTGTTTGCAAGAAAACTAATTTGCATACGAAAAATGAATATTTGCAGCAATATTGCCGCAAATATTTGCAGCAACATTGCCGCAAATATTTGCAAGAAGCCTTATTTTTCCATAAGGGTGGTTAGATTCAGCATATCAAAGAACCCCATATATTCAATTTTGTTGAAATCAAACAAAGTTTAATTTTGGACCCCAATTTGGACCAACTTGAAAACTGGGCCCATAATCAAAAATCTAAATACATGATTAGATTCAGCATATCAAAGAACCCTAAGAATTCAATTTTGTTAAAATCAAACTAAGTTTAATTTTGGACCCTTTGGACCTTAATGTAGACCAATTTGAAAACGGGACCAAAAATTAAGAATCTAAATACACGGTTAGATTCGGCATATCAAAGAACCCCAATAATTCAATTTTTGATGAAATCAAACAAAGTTTAATTTTGGACCCTTTGGACCTCAATGTGGACCAATTTAAAAACGGGGCCCAAAATCCAAAAACTTAATACACGGTTAGATTCAGCATATTAAAGAACCCCAAGAATTCAAGAAGAAAACCCCATTGAAATTGGTCAAGAAATAAGCAATTTATACAAAGTATCTTCTTTTGCACAATACTGTGCAATTAAATATTTCTTGCAATTGCGCAATACTGTGCAATTGAATATTTCTTGCTATTGTGCAATACTGTACAATTGACAATTTCTTCCTATTGTGCAATATTGTGCTATTGGATATTTCTTGCTATTGCGCAATACTGTGCAATTGAAGATTTCTTGCTATTGCGCAATACTGTGCAATTGAAAATTTCTTATTATATAATAATTTACACATCCTGTTTGGTGTGTATCTCCTGCCATATCATTATTATTTGCTTTTAAATATAAATCAGAAATAACCAACTTAAAATGGAAAATTTTAAAGAAAAAAAAAAAGGAAAAAAGGAAGAAAAGGGGAAAAAATCCCCCAATTTTTGAACCCCTTATGATTCATCACCCCAAACTCAATCCCAGCCCTCAATGAGGTATGGTACCTTGCAGTACAATTTCAGAGATCCATACACTTAAACACAAGTTATTGTCTGAAACTAGAAAATTCTTATTTTGGCCCTTTTGGCCCCTAATTCCTAAACGTTTAGGCAATTACCCCAAACTCAATTCCAGCTTTCCTTTGTGATATGAAACCTTGTAGTACAATTTCAGAAAGATCCATACACTTACACACAAGTTATTGTCCTGAAACTAGAAAAATGCTTATTTTTTGCCCCTTTTTTGGCCCCTAATTCCTAAAATTTTGAGGCAATTACCCCCAAAATCAATCCCAGCATTCCCTTTGTGATATGGAACCTTGTGGTACAATGTCAGAGAGATCCATACACTTACACACAAGTTATTGTCTGGAAGTTACAAAAATGCTTATTTTTGGCCCCTTTTTGGCCCCTAATTCCTTAACTGTTGGTACCATAACCCCCAAAATCAATCCCAACCTTCCTTTTGTGGTATTGAACCTTATGGTAAAATTTCCTAGAGATCCATTTACTTAAACTAAAGTTAGAGTGCGAAAACCAATGTGTCTTCGGACGACGACGACACCAATGTCATACCAATATACGACCACAAAAAATTTTTTGCGGTCGTATAAAAATAGTAGACACCTTTCTTGCTTCGAGCAACTATTAAATCCATCAATATAATATGGTCAAGCAGTAGTTGTTACTTTAAAATCAAGAATTACTATCTACTTAAGTCGAATTCTGCTGTTCTGATCATGGAAACAATTTTGTAAACTGACTGACAACATACTTTGATATTACTGTTAAATAAAAGCACTATAATCAATGCAAAGTATTTTTAATTGTTCTACTCCAAAATTTTATTTGATGGTAAACCACCATGAATTCACCTTCTGGACCATAAAATCAAAACTTTATCTATTTAATCCATTTTTCGTAAACATGGATCTTGCACCCAATAAAAAGATGACCAGAAAGGAAACCCCAATTTTTTTTTAATCCAGATATAGCTATTATGGTACAGTTCTCCGACTCTCAAATCATCGCTCTTTACTTGATATATACATGTATGATGATTCAGATTCACAAAACTCATCAAAGATACCAGGCTACGCTAGAGCAGGTGCGTTTCATCTACATAAGACTCACAAGTGGTGTTCGAATCAAAACAGAAGTCAAACTCAAATCCGAAGTTGAAGAGCATTCAAAACCATAAATTCCAAAAAGGTTGTGCCAAAATCTTGCTTAGAACATCTCGGCCTGGGGTAGTAAAACCTAAGTGTTTCAATAGTTCAACATCTTATAAACAGTAAATGTAAAGAAACTGAATATTGATGATATTATATGTCAGCGTAGGAGTGATGACTACAGAGCTGGCGATATCATCGGCAACGAAATGTCTACCAGCAGTGGCATCCACTCAGAAGTTGTAAAATCTCATCCAAGATACCAGATTTTTAATCTAGTATACACCAGACGCATGTTTTGTCTACATAACACTCAACAGTGTCATTCGATTTAAAACAGTTGGAATGCCAAAACAAATACAAAGTTTGCAAGCATTTATAACCAAAAAAAATCCCAACAAATTGTGCCAATACTGCCTTTTTTGCATGCGGATGGAGAAAAAATGTTTCAAATTATAAAAGAAAATTAATTATAGTGAACATTTAATCTGCATGACAACATATATAAAAGACAAAATTTGTATTATTTATTATACTAAAATATAAATGTTGCTTGCACTTAAAACATATAAACACATAAAAGCAAAAGAGTGTATATAACATATGTAAAATTATTTAAATCAACTACAGTTTTTCAAGACAAAAAGATAAAGAACAGAAAAAAAGATACAATTTAAGTTAATCCTATCATCTGACCATATTTCAAAATGGTGTTTAATAGCCAACAATTTACTTTGACACTTTCAAAGCTGATACAAGAGCACTCGTAAGAATTATAGAAGATTTATTTTAGTGAGGCCATTAGGATAAATCACATGACTTCTCAATACTATCAACCTAAATCAGGCAATTCCAATCTTGATATCCATTACTTTTACTCTACTCACCAAAATGTGCAAGTGTTACCATTTTGACTAGATAAAATTTTTATTTTTGAACTCTTGCGATAAAGCCTGCTTTGAAAATAAAAATGACACTTTTAGGAATTAGATGTGTCCAAAATCCTTTTCTGGATTAACCTACATCAAAGATGCTGAAAAACAAATATTTAAAAGCTAGGTATGTGTAAATACTAAAGATATGTGACAATAAAATGCTTCGCTGAGCGCAGCCTGATACGACAGCAGAGGTCGAACCCTGAACAGTTGGGGCAAATTTGGATATAATATTCAGCTTGATACTGTCTGAATTTTGATTGTGATCAAATTTTGACATAATATAGGTTTCTGACACTTACAAAATAAATGTGCAATTGAAGATTACTTGAAACTTTTACAAAATTTGAAAATCTTACAAATCTACTTTTGCCCAATACTGTGCAATTGAAGATTCTTTCCTTTTAGTATTGAAACTTTCAAGAGAGATCCATACACATCTAACACAAGTTATTGTTTGGAAACTAGAATAATGCATGTTTTGGCCCCTATTCCTACATGTTTGAGGCAATTACCCCCAAACTCAATCCCAGCCTTCCCTTTGTGATATGGAACCTTATGGTATAATATCAGAGAGATCCATACACTTACACACAAGTTATTGTCCGGAAACTACAAAAAGTGTTGTTTTTGGCCCCTTTAAGGCCCTAATTCCTAAACTGTTTGCCCCATAACCCCTAATATGAATCCCAACTTTCTACTTGTGGTATTAAACATTGTTGTACAATTTCAGAGCAATCGAAATACTTATACACAAGTTATTATCCTGAAACTAGAAAAATTTTTGTTTTGGGCCCCTTTTGGGTCCTTTATTCCTAAATGGTTGGGACCATCATCCCCAAAATCAATCCCAACTTTCCTTTTGTGGTATTGAACCTTCTTAAAAAATTTCATAGAGATCCATTAACTTAAACTAAAGTTATTGTCCGGAAACCAATGTGTCTTCGGATGACGACGCAGACGACGACATCATACCATTATACGATCCCAAAAAATTTTTTGCCGTCGTATAAAAAGGGACCTAAAAAGAATACGCCTAACCATCTATGGTAAACTTCACTTGAAAATAAGTCCTCAAACTTCATGTTGTTTTCCAATCATTTGATGTGTTTGAGCGTTTGAGTTTGCCATTTGTTAGGGGACTTTCTGTTTTGAATTTTCCTTGGAGTTCGGTATTTTTGTTATTTTACTTTTTTCCAGTCTTCAGTAATTTTTCTGTCAAAATGATACCTTAGCCTAGAGGTACATTACAGTTGTGACAATCCAGAATATTTTTGAATTTTATACTATTCTTTCTTTCGTCCTTTACTATAAATGTAATATATGTGTATGTTTATATATGTGTATGTGCGAGATTCAATAGAAAATGAAAACAGCATACCAGTTTATGCAAATTATATTGTAGATTCTTGTCCTATTCATCTGATGAATGCAGAAGGGAAAACCCAAAGATAAAATAATTAAGTAAACAAATGGGAGACTAAGTCTAGCTTCTTTTAACACCTTTTTTTCTCTCTCTGAATAACGTTTTGATCAGATGCAGGTAAGTGGTCTATGTAAAAATATATATTAAACTCATACCTTTATGTTATATAGTTTATATTTTCAGATAATTAAAACACAAACGATATTTTCTCTTCTAAAACTCAGTTTGAAATAGATTAAACAGGACATATTGTGTACACATAAAGGAATCTAAAATTCTTGTACAAGCAAACATTTCAGTGAGTCGAGGATTAAAGTTGCAATATAACAACAAACCAACAAACCAGCGGTCTATACTATATATGTATAAATATTTCAATACGTGTATTACAAAGTTTCTGTTATGTTTAAAAAAATAAAGTATTCATAAATGCATTTTTAAAAATCATGCTCTTTTCAATGGTCTAAGTAGTACATCTACAATATCCTTAGCCTGTAAACACTGAGGCTGTGAGTTCGAACCCAGCACATGGCAGTTGCGTTCAACTCAGATCGTAATCTACTAGATTGCCAGTTCTCTTGCTCTGGCTTCCTCCACCAATAATAAAATGCTCCACAGGGCGCAGCTTGATACGACCGCAGAGGTCGAACCCTGAACAGTTGGGGCAAGTATGGACACAACATTCAAGCTTGATACAGCTATGAATTTGGATTGTGATTAAATATTTGACACAGCATAGGTATCTGACACAGAATGAATGTGGTCTAAGAACTTAAAAATTTTTAATTGGACATTCACCTATTATGGTCCAATATCCAAATTCTAACTACATGGTAAGATTCAGCATATCAAAGAACCCCAAGAGTTCAATTTTTTATGAAATCAAACAAAGTTTAATTTTGGACCCTTTTGACCTCAATATGGACAAAGTTGATAACGAGGTCCAAAAATCAAAAATCTAAATACATGGTTAGATTCAGCATATCAAAGAACCCCATATATTCAATTTTTGTTAAAATCAAACAAAGTTTAATTTTGGACCCCGATTTGGACCAACTTGAAAACTGGGCCCATAATCAAAAATCTAAACACATGTTTAGATTCAGCATATCAAAGAACCCTAAGAATTCAATTTTTGTTACAATCTAACTAAGTTTAATTTTGGACCCTTTGGACCTTAATATAGATCAATTTGAAAACGGGACCAAAATAAAAATCTAAATACATGGTTAGATTCAGCATATCAAAGAACCCCATATATTCAATTTTGTTGAAATCTAACAAAGTTTAATTTTGGACCCGATTTGTACCAACTTGAAAACTGGGCCCATAATCAAAAATCTAAATACATGTTTAGATTCAGCATATCAAAGAACCCCAAGAGTTCAATTTTTGATGAAATCAAACAAAGTTTAATTTTGGACCCTTTTGACCTCAATGTGGACAAAGTTGATAACGGGGCCCAAAAATCAAAAATCTAAATACATGGTTAGATGCAGCATATCAAAGAACCCCATATATTCAATTTTTGTTGAAATCAAACAAAAAAGTTTAATTTTGGACCCCAATTTGGACCAACTTGAAAACTGGGCCCATAATCAAAAATCTAAATACATGTTTAGATTCAGCATATCAAAGATCCCGAAGAATTCAATTTTTGTTTAAATCAAACTAAGTTTAATTTTGGACCCTTTGGACCTTAATGTAGACCAATTTGAAAACGGGACCAAAAATTAAAAATCTAAATACATGGTTAGATTCAGCATATCAAAGAACCCCATATATTCAATTTTTGTTGAAATCAAACAAAGTTTAATTTTGGACCCCGATTTGGACCAACTTGAAAACTGGGCCCATAATCAAAAATCTAAATACATGTTTAGATTCAGCATATCAAAGAACCCTAAGAATTCAATTTTGTTAAAATCAAACTAAGTTTAATTTTGGACCCTTTGGACCTTAATGTAGACCAATTTGAAAACGGGACCAAAAATTAAGAATCTAAATACACGATTAGATTCGGCATATCAAAGAACCCCAATAATTCAATTTTTGATGAAATCAAACAAAGTTTAATTTTGGACCCTTTGGACCTCAATGTGGACCAATTTAAAAACGGGCCCAAAATCCAAAAACTTAATACACGGTTAGAATCAGCATATTAAAGAACCCCAAGAGTTCAAGAATAAAACCCCATTGAAATTGGTCAAGAAATAAGCAATTTATACAAAGTATCTTCTTTTGCACAATACTGTGCAATTGAATATATCTTGCAAT
This sequence comes from Mytilus coruscus, assembly GCA_017311375.1. Lineage (NCBI taxonomy): Eukaryota > Metazoa > Mollusca > Bivalvia > Mytilida > Mytilidae > Mytilus > Mytilus coruscus. The sequence continues at coordinate 95,573,559 of CM029602.1, read as the reverse complement.
TGTGCAATACTGTGCAATTGAATACTTCTTGCTATTGCAATACTGTACAATTGACAATTTCTTACTATTGCGCAATATTGTGCTATTGGATATTTCTTGCTATTGCGCAATACTGTGCAATTGAAGATTTCTTGCTATTGCGCAATACTGTGCAATTGAAAATTTCTTGCTATTGCACAATACTTATTATATAATAATTTACACATCCTGTTTGGTGTGTATCTCCTGCCATATCATTATTATTTGCTTTTAAATATAAATCAGAAATAACCAACTTAAAATGGAAAATTTTAAAGAAAAAAAAGGAAAAAAGGAAAAAAAAAATCCCCCAATTTTTAAACCCCTTATGATTCATCACCCCAAACTCAATCCCAGCCTTCCTTTGAGGTATGGTACCTTGCAGTACAATTTCAGAGAGATCCATACACTTGAACACAAGTTATTGTCTGGAAACTAGAAAATGCTTATTTTGGCCCCTAATTCCTAAACGTTTTAGGCAATTACCCCAAACTCAATTCCAGCTTTCCTTTGTGATATGGAACCTTGTAGTACAATTTCAGAAAATCCATACACTTACACACAAGTTATTGTCATGAAACTAGAAAATGCTTGTTTTTGCCCCATTTTTGGCCCCTAATTCCTAAAATTTTGAGGCAATTACCCCAAAAATCAATCCCAGCATTCCACGTGTGATATGGAACCTTGTGGTACAAAGTCAGAGAGATCCATACACTAACACACAAGTTATGTCTGGAAGTTACAAAATGCTTATTTTGGCCCCTTTTGGCCCCTAATTCCTTAACTGTTGGTACCATAACCCCAAAATCAATCCCAACCTTCCTTTTGTGATATTGAACCTTATGGTAAAATTTCATAGAGATCCATTCACTTAAACTAAAGTTAGAGTGCGAAAACCAATGCGCCTTTGGACGACGACGACGACACCAACGTCATACCAATATACGACCACAAAATTTTTTTGCGGTCGTATAAAAACTGGCTACTATGATAAAGCAACCAATATTATGATTAAAAGAAAAAGTACCCATAAAATTCATGCACTTTTTAATGCCACTTTTTGGAATGTTTCTTAACAAGTAAAAGAAAGGAATATTGTATAATTTACAATGACACTATTTGGAATATATCTTAACAAGTAATAGAACAAGTAATAGAAAGGGATATTGGATACTTTCCAATACCACTATTTGAAATGTATCTTAACAAGTAATATAGAGGAATATTAGACACTTTAAAATGCCACAATTTGGAATGTCTCTGAACGAATAATAGAAAAGAATATTAAATACTTTAGAATGCCACTATTTAGAATGTATTTTAACATATAATAGAAAGGAATATTAGATACTTTAGAATGCCATTATTTGCACTATAAAAGAGAGAATATTATCTGTAATGCACCGTAAAAGTGATGGCATTTTCAGAAAAAATGCAAATCTCAATATCAACGCTATGCATCTTAAAATTGCACTTCTTTGTATGACAAATTAAGCATGTTTGCAAAGACTTTGTGTACATGTCATTGAAGATGCATGTAAAAGCTGACATAATTCTATAACTCTCATTAGCCTTTCATAAACATGTTTTCCTATATATTTCAAAAGCTTAAAAGTTCTTTAAGGAATGTATCTGTAAGTACATTAAAAATATTCAGCAGTTTCTCAATGCTACTACAATGTGTCTGGGAGGAACACTCATAGAAATAACAAGATATAACACACATTTTAAAATGCCACTATTTGGATTGCACCATAAAAAGAGGAAATAAAAGGGATAGGAATAACCCCAAAAGTATTATATTCTTTACATAATGCTTACAATTCATCTTGTCATGAAAAATTAAAATTCACAGGTTGGGGTGGGTCTAAATAGTTTATCATAAAATTAGAGATTATTGACTTGAAGAGTTGGTGAAATTCTCCAGAAAGGGTATATATAATTAAATGCATATTGCTATGAGGAAGAGAACTAAGGACTTTCTAGCCAAATTTGTTTATGTTATGGTTTAGAGCTCTAATCTACATTTCTATTCACGCCTCTATGTTTTATATTTCAGAAAAGAATGAGTATTCAGAATGTGACCTTGGCCTCTATACTCCAACAGGATTGTCTAAGGCACTATAATCAAACATTGTTTAAAAGACTGCTTGTGTCTCTGGACATGATAAAACAAAGAAATATATGGTATAATTCTTGTAAAAGTTTTTATCAATCAATTTGAAATTTCAATTAAAATCAGATTTTTTGGCTTTGATTTTGATGAAAATTAAGGTTGTTACATATATATAACAAAATGATCTTTAGCACAGATACTCTAATACTAGTATAATTTTGTGCCATATATTTTAGATCTAAAACTAGATGAAGCCAATTTCAATACTGATAAAAAAAGTCTAAAATATCATAATATTTATTTTGATGCATGCATTGCAGATGGTACCCTTTTAAAGCACCCAGTCTCACTCCATTTGGAGTTCTGTAATTTATCCTGATTAGTATATTAAAGCTGGATTTACAAGTTTTGAACATCATTTTACTTCTATTACTTTTTACTTTTTACTTAGCTTCATAACGATCAGTTTATGGTTATATTAAATAGAACCAGGATGCACACCTTGTCGAACTAAGCATACCCCACTTGTAATTCAAAGTATTGGAAAACAAAAAGTAGGTGTTTGACAGATCCAAGCACATTCATGTGTTAACTTATCACTGCCAGCACATGACTAAATATGAAGTCATTCTGTAAGTTTAAACATATCTTGTTTGCTTAAATATGCAAAAAGGATGAGACACAAGTTAATAAAACTTATAAAGTCATTCTGTTTCGAAGTACAAGATAAACTAACAAGGTGTATGTAAGATAGCCCAAACTCCTAGAGTAGGTGTATAGTAACAAAGTCAGTTAAAAATAAATGGAGAATGTGTCCATGGGACACAGATAATGTCTCTGCTGGCATATAATGTTATAAAGGGACATAATTCAAGAAGGGTAAAAGTGATGACACCCAAATTCTAATTTGATCTGAGTTTTGTGGTAATAAGCATTGTGTATAAGTTTCATAACATTTGGTTGAGGTTTGTTATCAGTAAATTAAAATCATACTAAAAGGTTTTGTTATACACATATGCACTTTAACTGTACTACAATCTGTCGATACCTTTATTTTGGCATTGCACAAGGTCATGTTTTTCTCTGACTGTTAATGAAGTTTTATACTAAATCCATTGGATGTTGGATGTGTACTGACTGATATTTTAGTCTTAGATACATGGTTATTTAAAAAAAATTTTATTAGTTGTTATTGGCTTTTAACTAGCTGTCAGTAACTGCGAGTACTCTCAGATCTGTATTTAGTGTCCTTTTTGTTGTTAGGGATGATGGATGGATAAATATCCTGCCACGTCCAGTCTGTGTTTATGTTTGATGTTTTCCTGCTTTGTATTGATCTGATGAGTTAAGCCTTTTTCAACTGATTTTTTTATAGTTTGTTCTTATGTTATGCTGTAACACCACTGTCCCAGGTTAGGGGGAGGGTTGAGCCCTAACAAACATGTTTAACCCCGCCACATTCTTTATGTGCCTGTCCCAAGTCAGGAGTCTGTAGTCCAGTGGTTGTCGTTGGTTCATGTCAGTCATATTTGTTTTTCATAAATTGTTTTGTTATAAATTATGCCGTTAGTTTCTCAATTGAATTGTTTCATATTTTTCATATCAGGGCCTTTTACAGCTGACTATACGGCATGGGTTTTTCCCATTGTTGAAGGCCGTACGGTTGCCTATAATTGCTTACATCCATTTTATTTGAACTTTGGTGGATAGTTGTCTCAATTGGCAATCATACCTCATCTCCTTATTTTTATATTAAGTTAGAGAACGGAAATGAAAAATTCAGCAATTTTTCCATTTGTAAAGGGGCATAACTCAAGAATGGTAAAAGTGACGCCACCCAAATTCAAATTTGATCTGTGTTTTGTGGTAAAAGCATTGTGTATTTGTTTCATAACATTTGGTTGAGGCAAACTAAAGTTAGAGAACGGAAACCAATTCTGGGACGTTCCTGATGGAAGTGCATAGTAGAGCAATTGGTAAACCTACCTGTGCTATAATATTTTTTAAACTGTTTTTTTTTTATGCAGTTTAATGCTTCTTTCTTTATATCTGTACTTTTCCATAGGATAAAACGGGGTAAAAACAACTTCCACCAAGTAACTGACAACTTCTACCACCAGACTTTCCAGGGTAAAACAATAACTTTTAGTGAGTAAATAACCAAAATTATCTCCAGAGTGGCTGTGGTCAACCATCCACATTGAATAAGTACCCGACAAGCTCTATCAGAACCCCCAAGGATAAACAATTTATCTTCAGTGAGTAACTGACAAATTCATTTTACTTAACAAAAAAACCTGTAAAATAAACATATGCAAGAACAGTATTTTAAATAAGTATTTTGATAATTATAAAAACTATAAAAAAACATACAAATGTATAAACACAAGAACAAAAATATACTCTTTTTTTGTGGAGAGGGAATGTAAATAATTAATGAAAAATATTTTCAGATATAAGAAATGGTCATCTCTTATATCAATTCAACAAGATGTAAAGTATATAAATAAAATAATTGACTATATCTTAATATCACTTATACAATCATTACAACATTTATCTTAACATAACTTATACTACCAGAACAACATTTATATCAGATCTTCATAATACTGAACAATATTTAAAGCATCACTGAGTCACCAACAATTAACAACCTTTCATCGCTATTCTACAAATAATACAATGGAAATAAGAGTTCTTTGGCACTTCTAAACCAATTGAAATCTAATGGTTAACAAACCTGCCTTTCTAAAATATAAGAAAACATCAACGTGTTTTATGCATGGAGGATAACACAAACCAAAAAAATCTTTAAAAAAATATTTTTTAAGGAACTATAGATATACAAAAAAACAAAAACATAACAAAGCAGGTCTTCTTTCCATTGTAGTTTTCCTAATATAAGACCTTTCTCCAGATCATTTATAAGACATCTTTTATACAAAACGGCTTAGAACTTCTATGTGTTTCAACCTGTTGCAAAAGCCTCTTTGTAATGACTAATTACGTCTGCTGAGGTGGCCTTATAAGAGGAACTACTGTTAAAACATCACTGAAGCACCATAATATATTAAGGCAGTAGTATCACAAAATTGTTTTAAATATGGTAGTGCCAAAAAAACACTCAAAAAAACACTTTAAGTCCCCAACAACATCAACATATATTAGTTATCTAAATCAAATTAGTTGATAAATAATTAGTTTATAAAAATCTTGCTAACTATATTCAAGAAATTTATTATATTCTGCTAGGTAAAAGCTTTATACTTATATAGCATGCTCCCATCACTTTGAAAAGTTACGTCAAAATCCTTAATAACCTATGAAATATTTAATTAATGTTAGTCAAATTCCCAATGCTTTTTTCTACCAGTACATTCTGTAGACTGCATAAGGAACATGCATGAACTGTCGACAAATAATGCTGCTGGTACCATTAATTCTGCAATCAATTTCAACAGAGAGCTTTGACTATCAACAATAAGAGTCGGGATCCATATTAGTAAATAATGTTTGTAAAGAGGTTTCACTTTCAACAATTAGATTCTCTATTCCTTATTGCTGCATACTGTTCGTAGAGAGTTTCTACTGTATCTTTCTCTTCCTTTAACAACCTTATCAAATAGTTTTTATCTTTAGCTTCCTGTTCAAATCAAACAAAATAAGAATGAAACAAAAATGTCTGTTTTAACATAAAATGTCACTTACAAGTCTTTTTATTTAAAACCCTCATGTTAAAATACCATTCATTTTGAATATTTGAATGGTAGGTAATATATTGAAACTAGGTAGAACTGTGTAAGTGGACTAAAAGTAATGTCTCCCCTTCATCTTTAGAAGTCACTCCAGTAAAGAAGAGGCCCAACAAACACCAAATACATTCCAATAATGAAAAGGTATTGACATGGTATATAAGAATATATATATGGTTTATGGGTAGGCATCTTAACTGTTTTCAATATATTTTACAATTTACGAAATGATGGTGAAGGAATACCACCCCAATATAACTAGATATACCAGAAACAATTTAATACTTGCAAAATCAAACTATAAACGATAAAATATATATAATTATACCACATGTGATTTGATTCTTGGCCAGTATAACCAATTATACCAGGTGTGATTTGATACTGCCCAATATAATTAATTATACCAGCAGGTGTGATTTGATATTTGCACAATATAATTAAATATACCAGGTTTGATTTGATACTTGCACAATATAATTAGTTATACCAGGTTTGATTTTATACATACCCAAAATAACTCATTTGACAGATATTTTTCTTTAGTCTTTAAACCATTGACAAATATTATCCAGGTAGAAGTACAGCCTACTCTGAAAAATGAGGCAGCATAGTCTTATAAATAATACAAAGTCATAAAAATCAATGTTAAGCCATGTTAAACAGTTTCTTGTCTTGAAGATATAAAAAAAAAGAGCATCCATCATTAGAACACTGATGATCTGAGTAATGATGTGTTACTGTGGATTCGTTATTATTTGTTGGATACCAATTTTGGTGGATTTCATGAGTAAAGGAAAACCATGAATTCAAATGTTGAATGATGTATCAATTTTCTGTAGGCTTGCATGCATACTTTGACAAAGCACAAAATCAATTATCCACAAAAAATTTTAAAAAAGTAATATTTAAATTTGCTCCTTATTTTTAAATTGCAAGGTAAAATTTGGTATAGTCTTCTATATGTTCTATCTTTCCCAAAGTCATGATGGTACTTGTTTAGTGTTTACAGGTTTTGACATCTAATATATTTAATTCTGATGAAGAGTGTTCCACATAACATTTGTACAGTTGACACTCCACAATTGCTTGTAGATGCAAACTAATAATACTATCTCTTACTGACTCTCTTGCCCAGGTCAGCTATAAAATATGTTTTAAAAGTAATAATTTGTGAAATTAAATCAATATTTTGATAAAAGAATAACTCACATCAGTATTGCAATAACGATGGACCAAAAACCAACACTGAACAAATAGGAAAGGAAATTTTGAATCCAAATTGGCCATGTTTTGACTAGAAATTTAATGGAATCAAATATAACAGTAGACTCTCCATTGTATAGTCTGTAAGGTCCACAACTTTGGCTTGGTTGTAATCTGTAAAATATGTAAAAATTAAAATAATATCATAACACATTATGGATTAAACAAATAATCATATTTTGTAAACCAAATTATTTTCACAGATACTTTTTTTCATATTAATCACATTCTAGCTGAATTTGCTGCAATTTTTTTATTTCTATTTTGTACTTATAAACGTAAAGATTAAAGTTTGACATATTCGAGACAATTTATATTGCATTATTTTTTACTTGGAGGTTTTGACTAATGTTTATTTGATTAGTGATGACATTTTTTTACTCCATGCTCTGAATGCTAAAAAAAAATCCCAAAGAAGAAGTTAAACTAATGTTCCACCAGCTGTGCACGAAGTAAATACCTTCCTTCAGCACTAGAATTAAGTCATGGTTTATTGGCTGGTTCAACATTTGACTGTAAGCATGCAAGGGTTTGATAATGATCCTGGGATAAGTACCTCTACCCCTGTACACCTTTCATACAAGGCAAATTTGTAAAATCAAGGAAGCAGCTTAAATGTGTGGTAAACAAATAGGTATCAATAGCCAACAAGTGAAGTGTTCAACTGTATCAACAATCACAGCAGATATCCTGATATAGCTTTCAAGGTTTATGGAAAAATTCCTTAAATTTCCAAAATTCAACTGTTTATCTTAACTGAACTTAACTGCAGTTTAACTTTCTGAACATCAATTTGGACACCTGCAGTAAATTCTCAAAAAAGGAGATGAAGCCTTAACATGACTAAACTACAGCATAATTCAGATAAAAGTATTCAGGCAAAAAGTATTACAATTCATGCACACAAACACAAAACTCCCACAAATAGCACAGAAAGGTCTCAGATGAATTGATGTATAGACAGAACATATTTAGAATTTAGGCTACAATTACTTCTTAATTGTGTGTCATATATCCTTTATGAAATTAAATGTCTGACATTTCTAATCCTACTTTACTGATAATATATATTATTCCAAATATAATATGTTTTATGTGAAAATGAGATATGCCTCTGTATTAAAAAGAAATATCGTCTATAAAACAACAAAATGGAAAACAAATCTTTATTCTATTTCAATCCAAAGCAAAAGGGTTCAATCAATCCTTAAATAAATTAAGTAGAACTTTGAAGTTTCATATTACAGAAAAAGAACATTGAAATACAATATTGTGAAAAAAAGGTTTAAAGTGTGCATGTAATTTGTTTAAGTATACTAAAGTGTGTAGTAATTTGTTTAAGTATCCAATTGTTTTAACATCACCAAAATGAAATTTAATCCAATTTAACCTTCTATTTATAAAAAATCAATGCAATTCATGTGCAAAATGGGCTTCTGTTTTTACACTGAAAAGATAGATGCAAAAAATTTGATGTCTGCTTTTAACCTGAGTAGTGAAAGATTATATTAACTGTTACAAAACTATGGTAGATCCTTTAAGGTTGAATCTAATACTGGTGGTATTTTGTAGAATGAACTAAAAGGATAGGCATGTTTCCTAAATATCAGATCAGAATGAACTAAAAGGATAGGCATGTTTCCTACATATCAGATCAGAATGAACTAAAAGGATAGGCATGTTCCCTAAATATCAGATCAAAATGAACTAAAAGGATAGGCATGTTCCCTAAATATCAGATCAGAATGAACTAAAAGGATAGGCATGTTTCCTAAATATCAGATCAGAATGAACTAAAAGGATAGGCATGTTTCCTAAATGTCAGATCATTCATGTAACACAAATATATAGTTAACAAAGACATGCATTGAACAGCTTTGTGATAAGTACATGCGCAACTGAACTAGAATGTGAAGTCTTCCAAACAAATGCTTTTACCTTTCTTAAAATCCTGAAATTAATTATCGATTATTATTATCATATTGTCAATGTAACTTTTTCCCTACCTGTAGGCAATGTGATTTTTATACCCCTGCCATTGACAAGAATATTAAGGTTGTTTACATTGTATGATTTCCCAATCCATTTGATACCTTTGCCCAGGTAAATCTTACAGCGTTCTGTTCTCACAATCGATTTTCTATTCAATTAACTAAATGACGTCCGATTTGAGTGTTCACAGAGACTTTTTTGTTGAAACAAAATTACAGGTAAAAATCGAAATTAAATGGAAAATCGTACCATGTAAACCAACCTTTAGAGTATTCTGCCAACTATCTGTCTCTTGATATTTTCTTTTTTTCATATGATCATTCATGTTTACATTGACTGAATTGTATCAGAGCAGTTCAATGATACAGTGAATATCAGCTAGCAAGATTAAACGCAAAACAGTGGTCTTTAAAAAGTATGCACTTGAACTTCTGGCATTCTGAGAATATGGATCTTTGTAACTTTCATACATTAATCAATTAGCTTTGATGCAAAATATTTTAATGTTTAAAGAATTAAGGAAAATGGTGCTTTTTACTGATATCTGTTAATTATCATTCCAATCTAGTTTTATTGGTTTACCCATGTAAAAAGGAATTTACTCTTATCGGTTAATTATCTTTCCAATCTAGTTCTATTGGTTTACCCATGTAAAAAGGAAATCCTTATATGAACTAGACTGAGAGATCATGATATATGGTATAGATTGGTTACTACTCAATGTCGGTTTGATTTATGGTATAGACACTTATCTAATGTTGAAGAACACATGTTGCCTTATCAATGTCTTTTTTTCTGCTGTTTTTTTGCTTTCTACTTAACATCACCTTTTACAGTATGGGAACCATAAGTAATTCCTTTTTTACCCACATCTATTTCATATAAATTAATAATTAAAAACAGATATTTGAGGTCATTTCTCCACCAATTTTCACTACAGTCTTTTTTATAATAATACTTACGATTTGATAATATATATTAATGGTACCACAGCTAACATAAAGGACCACAACAGTACTGTCATAAACAACGATATTGACCGAGATGTTCTGTATGGCCTGTCTTCTGGACGACAATTATGTACTAATGTTAACTAAAATAAAAACCACAAGAATTAGTTGTATTTGGTATTTTTTGTTTCACTGAACAGATTGAAATTTACAATATATAAAAATATGTGAATTATCAATAAAATGCTCCGCAGGGTGCAGCTTGATACGACCGCAGAGGTCGAACCCTGAACAGTTGGGGCAAGTATGGACACAACATTCAAGCTTGATACAGCTATGAATTTAGATTGTGATTAAATATTTGACACAGCATAGGTTTCTGACACAGAATGAATGTGGTCTAAGAACTTAAAATTTTTAAATTGGACATTCACCTATTATGGTCCAATGTCCAAAATCTAAATACATGGTTAGATTCAGCATATCAAAGAACCCCAAGAATTCAATTTTTGATGAAATCAAACAAAGTTTAATTTTGGACCCTTTTGACCTCAATGTGGACAAAGTTGATAACAGGGTCCAAAATCAAAAATCTAAATACATGGTTAGATTCAGCATATCAAAGAACCCCATATATTCAATTTTGTTGAAATCAAACAAAGTTTAATTTTGGACCCGATTTGGACCATCTTGAAAACTGGGCCTATAATCAAAATCTAAATACATGTTTAGATTCAGCATATCAAAGAACCCTAAGAATTCAATTTTTGTTAAAATCAAACTAAGTTTAATTTTGGAATCTTTGGACCTTAATGTAGACCAATTTGAAAACGGAACCAAAAATTAAGAATCTAAATACACAGTTAGATTCGGCATATCAAAGAACCCCAATAATTCAATTTTTGATGAAATCAAACAAAAAAGTTTAATTTTGGACCCTTTGGACCTCAATGTGGACCAATTTAAAAAAGGGGTCCAAAATAAAAAAACTTAATACACGGTTAGATTCAGCATATTACAGAACCCCAAAAATTCAAGAATAAAACCCCATTGAAACTGGTCAAGAAATAAGCAATTTATACGAAGTATTTTCTTTTGCACAATACTGTGCAATTGAATATTTCTTGCTATTGCGCAATACTGTACAATTGACAATTTCTTGCTATTGCGCAATATTGTGCTATTGGATATTTCTTGCTATTGCGCAATACTGTGCAATTGAAGATTTCTTGCTATTGCGCAATACTGTGCAATTGAAGATTTCTTGCTATTGTGCAATACTGTACAATTGAAAATTTCTTGCTATTGCACAATACTTATTATATAATAATTTACACATCCTGTTTGGAGTGTATCTCCTACCATATCATTATTATTTGCTTTTAAATATAAATCAGAAATAACCAACTTAAAATGGAAAATTTTAAAAGAAAAAAAAAGGAAAAAAATACCCCCAATTTTTGAACCCCTTATGATTCATCACCCCAAACTCAATCCCAGCCTTCCCTTTATGGTATGGTACCTTGCAGTACAATTTCAGAGAGATCCATACACTTGAACACAAGTTATTGTCTGGAAACTAGAAAATGTGTTTTTGGCCCTTTTTGCCCCAAATTCCTGAACGTTTAAATTACCCCAAACTCAAACCCAGCTTTCCTTTGTGATATGGTTTAGTACAATTTCAGAAAGATCCATACACTTGAACACAAGTTATTGTCTGAAACTAGAAAATGTGTTTTTGCCCTGCCCCAAATTCCTAAACGTTTAGGCAATTACCCCAAACTCAATCCCAGCCTTCCTTTGTGGTATGGTACCTTGCAGTACAATTTCAGAGAGATCCATACACTTGAACACAAGTTATTGTCTGAAACTAGAAAATGCTTATTTTGGCCCCTTTTGGCCCCCAATTCCTAAACGTTTCGGGCAATTACCCCCAAACTCAATTCCAGTTTTCCCTTTGTGATATGGAACCTTGTAGTACAATTTCAGAAATATCCAAACACTTACACACAAGTTATTGTCATGAAACTAGAAAAATGCTTGTTTTTGCCCTAATTCCTAAAATTTTGAGGCAATTACCCCCAAAATCAATTCCAGCCTTCCCTTTGTGATATGGAACCTTGTGGTACAATGTCAGAGAGATCCATACACTTACACACAAGTTATTGTCTGGAAGTTACAAAAATGCTTATTTTGGCCCTTTTGGCCCCTAATTCCTTAACTGTTGGTACCATAACCCCAAAATCAATCCCAACCTTCCTTTTGTGGTATTGAACCTTATGGTAAAATTTCATTGAGATCCATTCACTTAAACTAAAGTTATAGTGCGAAAACTAATGTGTCTTCGGATGACGACGAAGACGACGACAACGATGCCAACGTCATACCAATATATGACCGCAAAATTTTTGCAGTCATATAAAAATGTGTACTGAAATGAATATACAGGTGGTGTTTTTCTTTCAACTATATTACCACTACCAAATTGAAATAAACTTTTACTCAAAACATACAGCAAAAATTGGTTAATTAATTAGCAGTTTTTTTCTTAAAAAATCATAGCATGGAAATAATCAAAATTATTCTGTTTTATTAAAAAACAAATGTAAACTTTCTTTAAAATATAATGCTACAATTACATTCTACTTTTTTCATCTCGAAATTGATGGGACAGTGATAAAATTTTGAGTCAACAGAAGTTTGACAAGGGAAATGAAAGTGAAACTACTTCTAAGGAGACCACTTGAATTGCACAATGTTTAAAAGAAGAGTTCCAATGTCCCCTTTTTTACACATATTTTATTCATCCAAAGGTAATAAGTAAAAAATGTTTATTTTTCTTTAAAACTTTTTATAATATCTTAAAAGCACTTACAATGCAATTTTCCATATAGTTAATATTTCCAAGGGGCATAACTCTTTTAAAAATAGTTGATCTGCTCTGATTTTCAAACATGTCCTAAACATTGCTGATATAAACCTTTGATATAAGATTGATAAAAATCTGGCTTAAATTGTACATGTGAGTGCACTTACAATGCAATTTTCCATATAATCAATATTTCCAAGGGACATAACTCTTTTAAAAATAGTTGATCAGCACTGATTTTCAAACTTATCCAAGACGTTGCTGGTACAAACCTGATATAAGTTTGATAAAAATTCTGACAAGAATTGCACATGAGAGCACTAATATGCAATTTTCCCTATAAATAAAATTTCCAAGGGGTATTACTCTTTTTTAAAAAGTTGATCGGCACTGACATTTTGACTTGTCCCAGAGGTTGCTGATATTAACCTCTGGTATAACTTTGATTAAACTCTGACAAGAATTATACATGTGAGAGCAAAACTGAGACTGTTTGGGCTGTATTTCTATGTCCCCAATACGTATCCTTGCATACTTGCTTAAATACTACATTTTTTTCTAATTTTGCTACCTTTTTGTCTTTTTTTAAGTGAAAGAGGTTGTTGTGATGAAGCCCTTTCTTGTTCCATGTATATTATTACCCTATATGAATTACTATTGACTTTATGACTGTTTCTGTTGGATGCATGTACAGTTGTATTGTCAATTTGCATGTCAAAGACATTTAATCCATTCAAACAGAGTAAATCTATATAAATTACTAAATTTCAATGGCAGGACATCAGAATTATTTACATTCATGTGAAATTTTAGGAAAAAGTATACTTTTATATTTAAGTAACTTAATACAGAAGTCTTAAAATCTAAATACATATTATGAAAAGTTATATAAAAACAACTGTGTATCCAAATGCTGCTCAATAGATAATTTGTGTGTCAAATAATTTTTTATGTTAGATATTTACCTTCTTCAAATAAAATAAAATAAAACATTTGAGAGCTGTCATCAAGGGTATCCATGGACAGAAAAACATACCCAACCTGAAAATAAAAGAACCAATTTAAACAGAAACTAGTACATTTGTAATAAAATATATAAATAGGCAATTTGATAGATAATTAAAGTTCTAATTATCTTGGTAAAACATAATCACACAAAACAGGTATCTCATGTTGAAAAAGTTTTAAATATTTTAAAGTTAAAAGTATGAAAATTACACAATTACAATTGTCCACCCTTTTCAAAGTTTTGCATTTTTTTTTCAAAAAAGCAGGGGAAATTAGAATTCCATAAATAAATTTGAGAATTTGTTTTTTCACAATCAATAATGTTAACTTTTTAATGAAGTCTACAAGCAAATTGAAACAACAGTTATGACAATGAAACCACAAAGTCCATTAGTGAACAAGAAAGATATACACATACCATAAAATTACCACAAAAATTTTGGGTTTTCAAATATATTTTTTAAGATTAATTTGTTGAAAAATCTAATTTCATGTGAAATTTCTATTAAAAGCATTTGACAGTAATAGCATAGAAAAGGATTATGTTAGCTACTCATTCCAGAATCTTTATTATTTCAAACTTGAAGACCAATTTTCATTTAAACTACTTACCAACATAAATACTGAGAATAAACCAAATCAACAACATTTCTAGGTAAATCAAACTCTTGTTCACCGAAAAACTTTACAATTCTGTAGCTATTCCATCTGTCATAGATCAACCTGAAATTAAATAAACTGTTAGCACAGAGATATGTCTTGCCTTTTTGTTATTTTGATAGTAAAATGCAAATGTTGAAATTAAAATAGCAATACTTTAACATGTAAGTTATGCATTGGTTCAAAGTCAATGAACCATCACTGAAGGTACACGGCCAAACATGTTCCATGGGAATGAATTGTGCCAATGCTAATACATGTGCATACCAAATATCATTGACCTACCACTAATAGTTCCCATTAACTGACCTTTAATCACAAACTAATACATGTAAACTAAGCAAAAGTTTCAAAGTCAATAGACCATGACTGAGGGGGCAGGGCCAAACCATTTCCACAGAAATGAGATGTGCCAATGTTAATACAACTGCATACCATATATCATTGACCTACCACATGTGGTTACCAATAAACTGACTTAATCACAAATTAATACATTGTGGATGCCAACGCAGCCACCGCTGCCGACACCAGAAACAACTTCATATGTCTCACATTTTTGACTATGTCAAGGCGAGACAAAAGAGCACACATATTTGTATCATTAAAAAAAATATCAGTAAAATAAACCACGATTTTAGTCAAATAAACAAATAACCTTTGATGAATCTTTTTCAAACAAATAAACACTTGGAATAAAATTTACAATTTAAAGTGTATCTTAGACATAATTGACACTTTTTTTAATTTAGATTTTCTTTAAATCAAAAACAGCAGATCAAATTTATTAAAAATGCTTACTGATAAATAGATTATATCATGTATTTAAAATTCAATGAACATTTTAAATGGTTAACACAACTGAAATAAGTGGTCAAATCACTGTCAAATGCTAATGAGAATATGAATATGAATATGAATGTATGAATATGGATATGAATGAATATGAATATGAATATGCATAAATATGAATGAATATGGATATGAATGTATCAATGTATGAAGGAATAAGAATATGAATGTATGAATGAATATGAATGAATAAGAATATGAATGTATGATTGAATATGAATATGAATATGAATAAATATGAATGAATATGGATATGAATGTATCAATGTATGAATGAATATGAATATGAATGTATGATTGAATATGAATATGAATAAATATGAATGAATATGGATATGAATGTATCAATGTATGAATGAATATGAATATGAATGTATCAATGTATGAAATGAATATGAATGAATGAATGAATATGAATGTATGAATGAATATGAATGAATAAGAATATGAATGTATGATTGAAAATGAATATGAATATATGAATGAATGATTGAATATGAATATGAATGAATATAATTAAGAAATATAACAGATAAACTTACTTTCTAGGAAAATTTCCACAAAATATAACAAAAGTAGCAACAATCAAATCCATAAGTGCTAATCTGTATAACTGTTGTCCTATGTAGTTTTCCCAACACTGAAAATAAATAGATGAAAAACTTTATAAAAAATAAAGATACAAAAAATGCAAGGGAAAAAGGGTATCATTGTAACATGATAGCAAAGAAACATATTTTCTTTCACATTGTTTTTTTTTTAAGAACAGCTGCACAATGTGTGCATGATGTGAAAAACTCCATACATTCTAAGACTTCTTGTTTTTACTATCATATAACAGCTCAATATCTTTAAATGTGACAAAAATTAATGTCTACAAGGAAAATTTTCATAAAATTTAATTGGTAAATGGCAAAGAAATGTTCATTTTTTACCCGAATTATATTCTATGAAAGCAGCTAAATGAAAAAAGTCTCTGGAATTTGATATGTCATATGCAAGATTTTGTACACCAACCAAGATTTCCATTCTTCAGAATCATTAGCATATAAAACTTGATCTCACCTTTATTACAATTTTCTTAGTTAGTCCAGATGAACTGTCTTGCCATCTTTTATTTCCACATACAGGAGGTGTGTCTACATTTATTATTTCCACATATATAGATGCTAACAGAACCATGGGTGATGCCAATCGTAACATAATGGCCCTACATTAGAAAAAAGCATTTAACATTAAACTTGTTACAAATGATATTTATCAATTTTTCAGACAGGATTTATAGTACTGAACTAAATGCTACTTGGAGATGCTAGAACAGTATTCAACAATACAATAAAACAAAAGCAAAACAAGCTAGAAAATAACATACAGTCTTCCACTGAAGGAAATAGTAAAACTCTATATTGCTTTGCGTCTCGATCAATTGTGAATGAATTTAACAGACACTATAAAATAAACTGTTATCACAGAGATATGTCTCGCCTTCTTGTAATTTTGATAATGCAAATGTTGAAATTAAAACAGCAATACTTTAACATGTAAGTTATGCAAATATTCAAAGTCGATGAACCATGACTGAAGGTACATGGCTAAACAATATCCATGGAATGAGATGTGCCAATGCTAATACAACTGCATACCAAATACCATTGACTTATTATAAGTCGTTCCCTTTAAACAAACCTAAACACAAACATTAACTTGTAAACTATGTAAAAGTTTCAAAGTCAATGAACCATGATCAGGGTGGGGCTATATAATCTCCATGGAACGATACTTGCAAATGCCGATACATTTGCATACCAAATATCATTGACTTAACATTAGCAGTTCATCTTAAACTGATCTAATCACAAACTAATACATGTAAACTAAGCAAAAGTTTCAGTCAATAGACCATGACTGAGGGGGGGCCAAATATTCTTCATGGAAATGAGATGTGCTAATGCTTATACAACTTAACACCAATTAACATTGGCCTTCCACTAATGGTTCCCTTGAACTGACCTAATCACAAACTAATACATGTTAACTTAGCAAAATTTTCAAAGTCTATAGACCATGACTAAGGGGGCGGAGCCAAATAATTTCCATGGAAATGAGATATGCCAATGCTTATACAACTGCATACCAAATATCATTGACCTACCACTAGTGGTTCCCCATAAATTGACCTAATCACAAACTAAAACATGTAAACTATGGAAAGTTTCAAAGTCAATAGACCTTGACTGAGGGGGCAGGGCCAAATAATCTCCATGGTAATGAGATGTGCCAATGCTAGTACAACTGCATACCAAATATCATTGACCTACCACTAGTGGTTCACCATGAACTAGACCTAATCACAAACTAATACATTGTTGACGCCGCCGCCGCCGACGCCGGAAACAGCATACCTAAGTCTCGCTTTTTGACTTCGTCAAGGCGAGACAAAAATCATATTTACGATAGCTATGATTGTAATTTTTTACTAACTCATATATGACAATCTAAAAATTCATAACATCCCTTTGAAACTGCTACTAATAAAAAACAAGGAGAACCAGAAAATAATTATTTTCCGACTTCTACAATAAAAGCCACACTCACCTTGTTATAGACATTTTGATCTCAGTTTCATGGAGGTAGCTTTCATATAAAGTCAGTCTCCAACACACTTTAGGTACAACAAAATTCAGTACAGTGATTGTTAAGTATGGTGCAAAGCTTATCATTAAACTTGTCAACTTATCCTGGTACACTGAATTTAACTGGAAAATAGATACATACTAGCAAGTAAATTCATAGCCTATTCATGAATATTTTTCTCTTGAATTCAAGTCCAATCCTGAACATTTATTATTTGATAAATTAAAATGCGATAAAATCTGCAGAAATAAGTTATATGAAACTGATTGGTTAGTTACGTCTCTTTTCTTACCTTTCTATTGGTACGTAGATCACTGCATAAATAATTGAATTATGAATTGTATATATATATATGTCACATGCAGTTTCTATGTATGGTATTGGCCATCATAAAGATTAGTCTGAAAGTTATTGAAAGCATATCCTACAGGATGCTTTAAGTAAATGTTGGTTCAAACTATGGTGGTGATTATGATGATGACATATTGAATTGCACGTTGACATGTGCAGCCAATCTAACTAATAAATATTTAGCTTAATTGAACTTTTATTCCAAATAAACTTATAAAAAAGCAAATTTGTTTATAATAATTTTATTCTTAATTCAATTAATTACCTTTATTTAAATAAAATACCTACCTGCATCATTTGCTCTGTAACTTTATATATAGCAGCTAAACTTAGTCCTAGTAGGATTGTGATAAGCACATTTATGACTAATCTTAAGCCATATACCATCAATTTATCTGATAAAGATCTCCTTTTCCACAGATCCTTCTTTTTAGTATCCAGTAATTCTGCCTATTGAAATATTTGATAGTATGCATTATCTTTATAAATAATAAGTTTTCACTAATTCTTAGCCAGTTCATACTATTTTATGTGTGGTTCATTTGATCTCAGTTCTTCATTAGTCAAAATTCAATTATGACTTAAAATTTTCTAGCTTTCTTATGAATTTGCAATTATCACTTCACAAAAAAAGACAACTATGCCTGATGACGTCACATAGAAAGAACATGTCTTTTATAAGATAATTAAAATAGAAAGTTGAAGTTTGCCTTGACTTATATTCTAAAAATCAGAGAAACAGATTCCACCACCAAAATATCGGCAAGCCCTGTGTTTAAAATTTGAAATTTAACTTTCTCAAATGAAGAAATATTATATCACACTCGATGCAGTAGTAAGATCAATAAATAAATCAAAGTTTAAACTATTTACTTCTATAATAGATAACCAACTTGTTCAATTTTCAAGTAATTCAGTAAATTAGCTAGTTGCTGCTGCCATATTAACAGTCAATGTCTACAAACCTTGGCAGGACTGATATGTCTTTGTGTATCTTTAGTCTTCAGAAAGTATAATGCTTAATTTGTTATATATAGTTACAGTATAAACCATTCATGTGTAAACCAATTATATATTCCTGTTCTTTTCAACAACAAAACTAGCTATAGAAAAATAGATTGTTCATGTAAAACTCAGCTGTATCAAGGGGAAAATTTACTAGTTACCTGAATCAGAGGGCTTCCATTGACCAACTTAGGAAGAAAATTAGTAAACATTCCCGTTAGTTCTCCCATTTGAATTGTTTTACATTTGTCATTTGGAGGTCTTTTATAGCTTACTATGTGGTATGGGTTTTAATCATTCTTGAAGGCTGTATGGTGAACTATAGTTGTTAACTTCTATGTCATTTGTTCTCTGGTAGAGAGGTGTCTCATTGGAAATCATACCACATCTTATTATTTCTATATTACAAAAATTTGCTTGAAAAACAATTAGCGTTCTGATTGATTTATTGATTGATTGATTGTTGGTTGCTTAACGTCCAGTGGCAAATATTTCATGCATATTCAGGACGAGAACAAATTAACAATAAATACAATAGTTAGGTTCTGTAATAGAGGTGTCTGGGATTGAGGTCGGAGAAATTTAGACTGCGACGGGTCACCTACGGACCCCTCAAAGAGTTGTTGCAAAGGTTCTTAACGTGCAAAGAGCGTGGCACTCTCTTTACACGAGGCATCGGATTTAACGTCCCCATTCTGACCGGATTTGGCTGCAAATTTGTACATCCCGCACAGCCAAACGGACGGCCCACTTTGATGAGGGTTTTACCGCCGGTTGGAGGAAGACCAATGGTGACCATACTTCTATTCCCCAGTCACCCTTGGGGTACTGATTAATTTAAGATAATCATAATGCAATAAGAGTTGACAATTTCCTTCATATACAGGTACCTCTTTCCAAGCTTGATCGCAATAGCAAAAGTTAACCTTGCTTATGGTTAACATACCCTGTCTTTGCAATTTTGCAGCAATCATTAACTATTCATAAGTCTACAGTTACTACTTTATCTACATGTAAGTAAAGAAATCTGACCATGTACACATAAAGCAACAGAAATACATGCTTCAGTCAATTCCTTGCCTACATATACTTGTACTTGAATTCAGTTCAACTATCCTGCCCAGAAATGATTATTGAAAAACTTACAATAAGATCTGTTCTAATACTGGCCATTTTAGATTTGGCATGTTTCTCCTTGCAAATACAGAAATCCCATCCCGCCCACACACGACTACTGTACTTTGCTGGCTTGCCTTCTCTACCATAGGATGCTTTCATATTTTTAGCTGAGCTACAATACATAAATTCAAGGTAACCACTTTAAAAATTAAAATCTGATAGGTTACATTTCAACTTAAAACTACCATTGTTCAGTGTCATGCTTTCTTTTACTTAGATCAACCTGATTTTCCATTTGTATATAAAATAGGAAGATGTGGTATGATTACCTATGTGGCAACTATCCACCAGAGGCCAAATGACCTTGATGTAAGTAACTATTGAAAACTGTAAGGCCTTCAACAATGGGCAAAACCCATACTGCACAGCCAGCTACAAAAGGCCTGAGATGACAAAATATAAAACAGTTAAAATGAGAAAACCAGCAGCCTGATGTATAGTTCAAAATTTACATTTCAACTCTTTTCTACCTTGCAAGTGCTTCAATTTGAGTTAAATATTAGTGAATATATCATACCAAAAATTCATTGGTTTACAGAACATGAATCAAAGCCCACACTTGAAAAGTTTGCTATTTAAACAAGTATGCTTAAACAAACTGACATATGGTTGTCAACATGTAGAGATATTCAGTATTATGATACAAATTTGAGGTAATAATCAAGTTCTGACTACCCTCAGATCTTACATTTTTTTTAAAAGTCTAAAAAACACTTTTTTCTGTTTTTTCCAATGTAATGTAAGCTTAAGTCAATAAACATCAGGCTTTAATAAAGTCAGTTTAGTTCTATTATGCAATACAAATTACTAAAAGCTCTGAAGGAGATTTCAGTGAATTAATGTTTCCAACTTAGTTTGGTCAATTAATGGATGAAATAGAAATATAAACCTAATGTGATGTGCTTTTATTACCAATGAGACAACTATCAACAAGAGACCAAAGGAAAAGGATGAAAACAACTACAGGTCAACATACAGCCTTCAACAATGAGCAAAGACAGTACCTTATAGTAAGCTATCAAATGCCCCCACATGACAAAATGTGCAACAATTCAAAAATAAAACCAATGGCCTGATTTATATTAAAACCAAAGAAAACCACTGGATTACAGGGTCCTTGACTTCAGACAGTCACAAAAAAGAATGTGAAATTTGGCATCCATTAGATGTATGTTTAAAAATCAAATCTTAAGTTTGATGTTATATCAAACTTTTTCAAGTTTGATGTTATATCAAACTTTTTCTTCAACAGAAATATAAAGAGCTATATAAATTTGATTAAATCAACAAATATATTCAGGTTGTTTCAAATCTTTTAAGGTCTGCGATCCAGCCTTTATTGTTACCTATCTATTGATAACTGTGATTGTAAAGCCTGGTGTCCAATTCTTATATGTTCTGTCCTATGTACAATAATTTCAAAATTTCTTTTTTTTACATTCTGGTAACCTCTTGTGTGCCTTGATCATTTTATAACAATATATGGCAAGCCATTTTTCTATTTATTCTAACTTCAAGATATCTAATAAACTCTAGGTTACATATAGTTTATAAGATATCTTCTAAAGTTTATAAGATATCTTATAAAGAAAATTATATGAAATATCTCATAAATTATATGAGATATCTTACAAGTTTATAAGATATCTTTTATAATTTGTAAGATATCTCATATAATTTTTTCATATCTTATAAACTTTAGAAGATATCTTATATACTATATGAGATATCTTGAAGTTAAAATAAATAGTAAAACGGCTTGCAATAACAATATCTTCATTATTATAACATATTATATATCACTTGTCACATTGGACAAGAGTACATTGACATTTACTTGGTACCGAACAATTGGACAAGCATTACTAACGAGCACTGATATTAATGGTGACTAAAATCAAAAGTCACAGCAAGGTCACCAATAATGGTTAAGACTGTATAATGAGTGCTTTTATGTCTACAAAGTGAGTGCTACATGTATTATGTCTACTCTGAAAAGTAACAGTTTATTTTTTAAATCTGTTGTTTTAAACTTAATGCATAGTAGCACCAACATATTTTTAATACCGGTACTTACTTTCTAACAACTTTAACAAAGCTGATGATTAGACATACACCGACAGCAGAAATATAAGCCACACCCATATTATAATTCAGCTTGTATTCACTTTCTCCATCTGTGTTATTAGACTTCTTTGAATCATTGTCTTCTCCTTCTACGGTATAGTGCACTATAGCTTCTTTATCTAGAACATCTCCAACGTCTCTTTTTGGTCTTTTTGTTGTTGATATTTTTATATTGTTAGACTTATGTTTCTTTGAACTGAATTCATTAATTGTTGTTTTGTTGAAGTATGCTCCATAAAATAAGACCTTTGCTTCCATCCAACCCTACAAAGGGATACAAAATACAGGTTACACAGAAATACAAATAAGTACCACTAACTGTGCCACTTCCTACTGAATTTGAAAATTATTGCGAATAAAGCGACTGGTGAGAATCGCAATAATAAGAACTCGCAATCTGATATCTGATACATGTACATGTATCTGTATGCAGATTTCCCAGAAATCGCAATTATAAATCTTGCATTTTTGTCCTTTCTTCAAAAATTGCAATAATAAATGCACGCGATAATTCTGAATTTACAGTACCCTGTAAAAAAAAGTATTAAGTACAGGCTAAAAAAATTTAGGAACTGCTATATAATGTATCACTTTTTTACATATCAATCATTTAAATCAAGGTGGATCATTGGTTTATATTTCCTCAGATAGAATTTTCTAATACTTTGCCAGAATGTAGATTTTCCATGCTTTTTTCAAAAATGTAATAAAATGTATGGGTCATCGTGCTATTTTTCAAGCTACAAGCCATGCAAAATTGACCAATTTGAAAAGTTGTTGATGAAAAAACACTTTTTTGTGAATAAAAAGATATCTATGAGATAGAATTTTGGAATAAAATATGAGAAGATAGGTTTTAAAATATGCGTTAATAAAATCAAAATAAAATATGGTGTCACTGACCTTGTTTTCTTGCTACAAGTAAATATTGAAAATTTTTCTATCATTCCTTTATAAAATTTTACTATTTAAGTTATCTCCCCTTAGATGGCTAAGTTGACAATTTGATTCGAACAAACACAAATATTTGGTATTTGATAAATCAGTCTGAATGATGCAATAAATCACTCATTTTTCTTTATTCCAATAAACAGTCTAACCCATGAATTGCCAATCTGTCTCAAAATTTGCAGATTTAAGCAAAGAACTAGACAACTGCTATTTTACAATCTAAGATGGTGGTATACAGTTAATCTACCTTATAGTCATAAGAATATTAATGCTGCCTTAAAAAAATGTAATGAAATTAACTCTTCCCATCTTTTTATTATCAAAATCAGCCAATAGCTGCATTCCGCTTTTACAACAAATAAATAACAGGCAAATTACAATATCATTATAATCCAATAAGATTACATTTATTGTTATACAGTTGTTTTTTAATTTGCAGTTGTTAGACATTTCATTTTTGTATTTTCAGTGTATTACAGGGTATTTTTATTGACAGGAAAGAAAAATATGAAATTTTTTATTATATTTTTTCAAAGTAATGAAACGGTAAATACACACGGACTATTTCAGAATGCTGAAGCTGAGCTATATGTTATACCAAAAAAAAGCCATGGCTCTCTGAAACAAAGTCCAAAAACAAAATGTCGTAAGATTTAACCATTCAAAGGCGGATGAAGGATGGGGTCCCCCTTATGGAGCTACATGTATGGTTAATGTAATGACTTTTTACATGTCCCACTTCAAACGTTGCTTACTTTGGGGGCCCTGGGACCCCCTTTTTCAAAATCCTGTGCAGATGTATTATTCATAGCAATTTGGAATCATATACAAAACTTACAGTTCCTTCTAAGAAATCCAATATTTTGTCAACTGTTGATAGCTTCCGTGTAAAACTATCTATATAAGTTTTATACTTTGCAGAACACGTCACTGTGGTTTTATAATCTGTCATATTACTGACAGTAAGAGATTCTTCAAATTTGTATGGTAACATAAAACTTCCTGGTAAAATGACAAAGGCTAACATGATAATGGAAAGGTAGATGTTCAGGAAAAATAACCAACGGATGAATTTAAAGTATGTCATGATTGCCATTCCATATCGACCTGAAAAGACAAATGTAAAAAATCTGAAGTGTTATAAAAATTGTTAATACTTCATGAAAAACCAGCAAAGCATGGAACTATTTAAGCTAGCTACTGTGGATAAATTTTTTCATAGGTACCGATCTTCGTGGATTGAAGAAACATTACATTTTCGTGGATACATGATTTTGTGGTTTAGCCAAAGTCTACATGCAAGCCAATCATGCCTATAGAAAGTTGTACTTCGTTGAACTTTTAAATTTGTGGTTCAACTTTAACCACGAAATCCACAAATCATTTGGTATACAACGAATAATGATGAATCCACAGTCAACTGAATTATATATGTGGGACTCAAATCTATGGTGGGTTCCAGATCTATGGCTTAGATTTCAAATCTATGGTGGGTTCCAGATCTATGGCAGATTTCAAATCTATGGTGGGTTCCAGATCTATGGCAGATTTCAAATCTATGGTGGGTTCCAGAGATATGGCAGATTTCAAATCTATGGTGGGTTCCAGAGATATGGCAGATTTCAAATCTATGGTGGGTTCCATAGATATGGCAGATTTCAAATCTATTGTGGGTTCCAGATCTATGGCAGATTTCAAATCTATGGCAACATCACAAATGCCATACAAATCATAAGTCTATGGCAGGTTTTTGTTTTCTCCAAATCTATGGCAGATTTTGATTGTTGCGTAATTTCCGGGAAAATGGTGAACTATATAAAATCACAAATAACAAAATTCAAATTATGTCGGTTTTTATGTTAATTCTCATTGTTTATGCTTTAGTTTTTGATGTTTTTGATGTTAGTGTTTCGTGGTTGTTTCCGCTCCTTCTTTTCTCGTCCTTGTCTGTGTTCTTTGTGGTACCTTGTCCCTTGATTGTATGAGTTTTTATTGTGACTTTGGTTATGTTTTTTACATTTTTCTTTTCTTTCATACTTTTTTTGTAATGCAAAGCTGTTTTTTTCACCTATGGTACTCTTTAAATGTTTTAAGCATAAACTTCAGCATTTTCAGATATTACAGCGACTATTGTTTTCAAGTGTTGAAATTGTCTGCTTCATGCTTTCAATAAAAAATTTAAATCTCTGCAAAGTATCAGTTTTTTGGGTTTTTTTTTTGGGAGATATGAATTATTTGTTTCAATAGAAGACAGGTGATTTATACCTTTACAATTACCATCAATACAGTACATTTGTACTTACAGTTAACTGACTATTACTGTGGATTATTTATTTTCCTGGGTACCAATTTTTGTGGATTTAGCAGAAATTGTATTTTCATGGATATCTAATTTTGTGATTTTACAAAAGTATACATACAAGTCTATAGAAAATTTGTACCTCATTAAACATTTAGATTAGTGGTCCACCTGTACCCACGAAATCCACAAAAATTGGTATCCAAGGAATAAAAACTAATCCAAAGTATCTTACCTTCTACTTCTCTTATAGAAGCTGTCCACAAGGTCAGTTTTTCTTTTAAATCTTCTAATCTCATTTTAAATCTTTCCCATTTCTGTGGACACAATCAATATACATTTTTTTTATAAGTCTGTCTGTAATTTTTCATTTATCATATCTTCAATTGTTAGCAAGGATATCAAATTTAACATTTGTATGAAAACTATGCATGAACATTTTTAAAAACAGAAAAGAAAGATATGTTTTGCCTGTCATCTTCAAATAATATAAGCATAAATTGCTAAATTGTTTTGGTATAAGAAACTCCATTTAACACTCAGTAATAAAATGCTCCGCAGGGCACAGCTTGATACAACCGCAGAGGTCGAACCCTGAACAGTTGGGGCAAGTATGGACACAACATTCAAGCTTGATACAGCTCTGAATTTGGATTGTGATTAAATATTTGACACAGCATAGGTTTCTGACACAGAATGAATGTCGTCTAAGAACTTAAAAATTTTAAATTGGACATTTACCTATTATGGTCCAATATCCAAAATCTAAATACATGGTTAGATTCAGCATATCAAAGAACCCCAAGAGTTCAATTTTTGATGAAATCAAACAAAGTTTAATTTTGGACCCTTTTGACCTCAATGTGGACAAAGTTGATAATGGGGCCCAAAAATCAAAAATCTAAATACATGGTTAGATTCAGCATATCAAAGAACCCCATACATTCAATTTTTGTTGAAATCAAACAAAGTTTAATTTTGGACCCTGATTTGGACCAACTTGAAAACTGGGCCCATAATCAAAAATCTGAATACATGTTTAGATTCAGCATATCAAAGAACCCTAAGAATTCAATTTTTGTTGAAATCAAACAAAGTTTAATTTTGGACCCCGATTTGGACCAACTTGAAAACTGGGCCCATAATCAAAAATCTAAATACATGTTTAGATTCAGCAGATCAAAGAACCCTAAGAATTCAATTTTTGTTAAAATTAAACTAAGTTTAATTTTGGACCCTTTGGACCTTAATGTAGACCAATTTGAAAACGGGACCAAAAATTAAGAATCTAAATACACGGTTAGATTCGGCATATCAAAGTACCCCAATAATTCAATTTTTGATGAAATCAAACAAAGTTTAATCTTGGACCTCAATGTGGACCAATTTAAAAACAGGGCCCAAAATCCAAAAACTTAATACACGGTTAGATTCAGCATATTAAAGAACCTCAAGAGTTCAAGAATAAAACCCCATTGAAATTGGTCAAGAAATAAGCAATTTATACAAAGTATCTTCTTTTGCACAATACTGTGCAATTGAATATTTCTTGCAATTGCGCAATACTGTGCAATTGAATATTTCTTGCAATTGCACAACACTGTGCAATTGAATATTTCTTGCTATTGCGCAATACTGTACAATTGACAATTTCTTGCTATTGCGCAATATTGTGCTATTGGATATTTCTTGCTATTGCGCAATACTGTGCAATTGAAGATTTCTTGCTATTGCGCAATACTTATTATATAATAATTTACACACCCTGTTTGGTGTGTATCTCCTGCCATATCATTATTATTTGCTTTTAAATATAAATCAGAAATAACCAACTTAAAATGGAAAATTTTAAAGAAAAAAAAGGAAAAAGGAAAAAAAAAAATCCCCCAAATTTTTGAACCCCTTATGATTCATCACCCCAAACTCAATCCCAGCCTTCCCTTTGAGGTATGGTACCTTGCAGTACAATTTCAGAGAGATCCATACACTTGAACACAAGTTATTGTCTGGAAACTAGACAAATGCTTATTTTGGCCCCTAATTCCTAAACGTTTCAGGCAATTACCCCAAACTCAATTCCAGCTTTCCTTTGTGATATGGAACCTTGTAGTACAATTTCAGAAAGATCCATACACTTACACACAAGTTATTGTCATGAAACTAGAAAATGCTTGTTTTTGCCCTTTTTGGCCCCTAATTCCTAAAATTTTGAGGCAATTACCCCAAAATCAATCCCAGCATTTCCTTTGTGATATGGAACCTTGTGGTTCAATGTCAGAGAGATCCATACACTAACACACAAGTTATGTCTGGAAGTTACAAAATGCTTATTTTGGGCCCTTTTGGCCCCTAATTCCTTAACTGTTGGTACCATAACCCCAAAATCAATCCCAACCTTCCTTTTGTGATATTGAACCTTATGGTAAAATTTCCTAGAGATCCATTCACTTAAACTAAAGTTAGAGTGCGAAACCAATGCGTCTTCCGACGACGACGACGTAACGTCATTAATATACGACCGCAAAATTTTTTTGCAGTCGTATAAAAATTCAGAATAGCAATTTCATAACTTGAACTTCATGTCCTGTCGAAGAGTTTGTGCATTTTATTTTCCTGAATTTTGTCAAGTAGTGTGTGGAGTTGCGAATTTATAAAAGTGTGATACAGATGCCAACAATGACAACAGAGGTGATCCATTTGTATTGCAACTGCTGGACACTATCTGGCAATACAAAAATGAACAAAAACCTAAAGATATACTTTGCAATTACATGTTTACAATCAAATGTTGTTTTGTAGTTGAATATAAATCATAGTTATATTTAGTTATACACATACATAAAGAACAACTTAAATAACAAGTTTTATTCATTTTCAAACACTTAAAAGTCAACTGAATATTCAAATTAAATCTGATTATTTATTATGATCGAGTTTACTTGTTTTAAAATTTGATTTTGATACTGTTTTATTTGGTTTGAAAATAGTCATATTGATGTAAACAATTATTTAACCTCAGTAATGAGTCTTTTTCTCTGAATTTTATGTGGACTGTTTTATTATACAGGGGAAGGCACATTCAGGTCCATTTTTTGTCATAGTAAACTACTTCAAATTTACTGATAATTTTGTGAAATGTATAAAATCAAGAAATCTAAATCAATAAGACAAGATTTACAAATTAAAGTTATGTTGTCATAATTGCATCATTATAAATAAGAAAATGCTGATTTTACGCTATTTTTCATCCCTATTTCATTGATGGAAACATTGGCCACAGCAAAATAACAAGATTTTTTTTTATAAGAAGTTTTTTAATAGCCTTTTTTAACATAATTACACCAAATATACATTACAGTTGTTATTTTAGTGCAGTCATACTTTTTCAATCCAAAATATATTAAATAAAATGCTTTGCCAAGCGCAGCCTGATACGACTGCAGGGGTCGAACCCTGAACAGTTGGGGCAATTTGGACACAATATTCTAGCTTGATACTGTCTGAATTTGGATTGTGATCAAATTTTTTCCATAATATAGGCTTCTGACACAAAACAAATGTGGTAAAAGATCTTATAAATTTGAAAAGGGACATTTAATTTAAGTACCGGTAGTATAGCCTGATATCCAAAATCTAACAACATGGTTAGATTCAGCATATCAAAAAACACCAAAAATTTAATTTTAGTTGAAATCAAACAAAGATTTATTTTGTACCTTTCAAACCTTAATATGGACTAATTTGAAAACAAGAGCCAAAAATAAAAAATCTAAATGCACAATAAGATTCAGCATATCATAGAGCCGCAATAACTCAGTTTGTTGGAAGCTTTGGACCTCAATGTAGACCAATTTAAAAATAGGGCCCCAATATCCAATATAGTAATACAAGGTTAGAACCCCAAAAAATTAAAGACTTTAATCCCATTGAAATTGGTTAAAAGATTTGTATTAATTTTCAATTGAAGATTTCTTGCTATTGCGCAATACTGTGCAATTGAAAATTTCTTGCTACTGTGCAATACTGTACATGTGCAATTGAAGATTTCTTGCTACTGCGCAATACTGTGCAATTGAAGATTTCTTGGTATTGCGCAATATTGTGCTATTGTGCAATACTGTGCTATTGCGCAATACTGTGCTATTGCACAATACTGTGCTATTGCACAATACTGTGCAATTGAAGATTTCTTGCTATTGCGCAATACATGTACTGTGCAATTGAAGATTTCTTGGTATTGTGCAATACTGTGCAATTGAAGATTTCTTGGTATTGTGCAATACTGTGCAATTGACGATTTCTTGCTATTGCGCAATTGAAGATTTCTTGCTATTGCGCAATACTGTGCAATTGAAGATTCCTTGCTATTGCGCAATACTGTGCAATTGAAGATTTCTTGCTACTGCGCAATAATGTGCAATTGAAGATTTCTTGGTTTTGCGCAATGTTGTGCTATTGTGCAATACTGTGCAATTGAAGATTTCTTCGTATTGCGTAATATTGTGCTATTGCACAATACTGTGCAATTGAAGATTTCTTGCTACTGCGCAATACTGTGCAATTGAAGATTTCTTGGTTTTGCGCAATACTGTGCAATTGAAGATTTCTTGCTATTGCGCAATAATGTGCAATTGAAGATTTCTTGCTATAGCGCAATACTGATCAATTGAAGATCCCTTGCTATTGCGCAATTCTGTACAATTGAAGATTTCTTGCTACTGCGCAATTATGTGCAATTGAAGATTCCTTGCTATTGCGCAATACTGTGCAACTGAAGATTTCTTGCTTCTGCGCAATAATGTACTATTGAAGATTTCTTGGTTTTGCGCAATATTGTGCTATTGCGCAATACTGTGCAATTGAAGATTTCTTGGTATTGCGCAATACATGTACTGTGCAATACTGTGTAATTGAAGATTTCTTGCTATTGCACAATACTGTGCAATTGAAGATTTCTTGCTATTGCAAAATACTGTGCAATTGAAGATTTCTTGGTATTGCGCAATACTGTGCAATTGAAGATTTCTTGGCATTGCGCAATACTGTGCAATTGAAGATTTCTTGGTATTGTACAATACTATGCAATTGACGATTTCTTGCTATTGCGCAATACTGTGCAATTGAAGATTTCTTGCTATTGTGCAATACTGTGCAATTGAAGATTCCTTGCTAGTATTGCGCAATACTGTGCAATTGTGCAATACTGTGCTTTTGCACAATACTGTACTATTGCACAATACTGTGCTTTTGCACAATACTGTACTATCGCACAATACTGTGCAACTGAAAATTTCTTGCTATTGTACAATACTTAGTTAATCTGTTATATATAATAATTTACACATCCTGTTTGGTGTGTATCACCTGCCATATCAATATTTGTTGCTTTTATATATAAATCAGAAATCAAAATCGATGTAAAAATGGAAAATTTTTAGGAAAAAAAACCAAAAAAAATTATGACAAAAAAATCTCCCCAAAATTTTTTTTTTTGAACCCCCTCCTTGGAGTAATTTCCCCCAAAGTCAATCCCAGCCTTCCCTTTGTGGTATAGTACCTTGAAGTACAATTTCAGAGAGATCCATACACTTACACACAAGTTATTGTCTGGAAACTACAAAAATAATAGTTTTTGGCCCCTAATTCCTTAACTGTTGGTACCATAACCCCCAAAATCAATCCCAACCTTCCTTTTGTGGTATTGAACCTTCTGGTAAAATTTCATAGAGATCAATTCACTTAAACTAAAGTTATTGTCCGGAAACCAAATGTGTCCAGCTGACGCCAA
Organism: Mytilus coruscus; assembly: GCA_017311375.1. Classification (NCBI taxonomy): domain Eukaryota; kingdom Metazoa; phylum Mollusca; class Bivalvia; order Mytilida; family Mytilidae; genus Mytilus; species Mytilus coruscus. The sequence continues at coordinate 95,541,739 of CM029602.1, read as the reverse complement.
CAACGACATCATACCATTATACAAACGCAAAAATATTTTTGCGATTATATACAAATTGATGAAAAACAAGGAAAATAAAGTAATTTTACAAAATATGTTTACTTTGTCATGGCTTGTTGCTGTAATAACACATCAAATACAATGAAATATGAAATTTGTTTTTATTTCTTGAACACCTACAGGCTAGGTTATGTTAGGGCAAATCTAAGACCATGTATGAACTGAACACTTTTTGCACTAATTTTAGGCCAAATACAGGCCTTATTGCCCTACTCCTTTAATTGGTGACACTTCCTTCAAGTGTTATCAATAATCATTTGATTATTTGTAGGATCTAATAAGAGCTCTTCTACAAAAAATTATTAAACTGAAGTTTGGCAAGTGTTTAAGGAAGTTTCCGCAGCATTATAATTAGTTTACAGTTAAATTGACACTGACATAAGTAGAGGTTTGATTACATAAAATACTGACAATTGATTGGACAAATGACATAATCATTGCCTCTATTTAAACTGCAATGCTTAAGCAAACAACCAGGAAAGAGAGAAATTGTCATGTATTTACCTTTGGTCTCTTTTTATCTTTAATTGTCCTGTACACTCGAAAAGTTGCAGTTCTGAAATTTTGAAAAAAACACATTTGATGGAAATAGAATCAATAATATGCAACAGTGTAATTAAAGCAATGAAACATCATGTTTTCATTTTATTCTTGTTTCTATGCCACATGGTTTAACTTTTAACATGAATATACTGTGAACCATCTAAAATAATACTGCAAACTTTTTTTAAGGGGTTTAAATTGCTCACTTAGTACCCAAAGAGAGGTTAAGGGTAGGAAAAATGCTGTCATATTCACAATATTCATCAAATTTTCTCCAACTATTGACAATAAATAAATCTCAGAAACACAAATTGAAATATAGTTGTTGTATTTTTGAAAGGAATATGACCATGTTTTTTTTTTTTTTAAATTTGCATACTGTTAATTGCATTTTGAATATTGACAATAATTACGATTACGATCTTTAAACATTTGTCCACATATTTCATAGATTCGTCTGTCACATATTGCAATTGAAAAATAACAAGCATTCTGTAAGTATTGCATGGCAATACATAGTCCACTACCGGTTAAAAATTCACTGTAATGGAACGAAATTCTAACTTGATCTATAACTTGTCATGGTGTAAACTACATAAAATAACAAACAAACCTACCACTAAATTCTTCAAACAATTTACTAAAGAAAAGGAAAAAATCCAAAATGTCATTTATCTTAATACAATGTCTTTTACAAATCTTTTAAAAATGAGTTATTTCCTTTGAACAGAAATCTAGTAATTAACACCCATTCTCTGTAACCATCAACCAAAGTTGGGCACGGGTGGTCACCGATTTTGTTGAAACTTTCTGACAACCATTGACATAAATTATGAAAAAGTCTGTACATGTCACCCTGAATTATGTATGGTTACCATGGCAACAGGCTTTGAAATGTAGAAAATAGCTGATTTTGCTATTCTCGGCTTACAGTCACTTATTTACAGCATAATATGTTTGATGCAGTTTATATTATATCAAATTCTTTTAATTACTTGTTCAATGACATTTTACACTTTTTCTGATATTAAACTCAAATTGACATTTTAATCTAGGTTAGAAGTATGAATTTTAGCATATTCTAATGCAATTATGAACCAACTTTCTTCCTAATTTATGCAAAACGCATCCATTCCTGAATAAACTAAATAATAGCTTTTATTGAAAAAGATTGATATTTTCATTTATGCAAAAACATTTTTGGGGCTAATTAGATTTTTTCATAAAATTGGATAAAATGTCAAAATTGCCTGAAATTTACAAGAGTTTCCTTTTAAGAACTCACCAAATTTTTAAAATAGAAAATGTCATTTGTTTATCTAGCCAAGAATGGAGACAGACGTCTGCAACATGTTTTGCTTCTTTTAATCAATATCTTTAACACTTTATATCTAATTTTAAATATATCTATATACATGTTTCATAATGGCTTGTCAATTTTATAACAATGATAAGCCTTACTATGTTCAAAGGACATAAAAGTCATAACAAACTTTAGGGAACATGTGATGATGAACAAGTTGCCGTTTGTACAGAATGTGGTCTGCTCCTGTCGCCTTCATGTAATTTACAAATATGTTCAAGCCATTGTTCAATGTACTTGGAAACAATGAAAAAGAAAAGGAGAAAACTAAGTGAAGTTCCGTTTTTATCAACACCGTGACACTAACAGTCTGATGCTAAAAGATGATCTAACAGAGAACTGTCATTGTCTAATGTGGAAGCTATAAATATACTTCATGGACTGGTTCTACAACTTGGAACAGGTAAGCATATCTTTAACTAAATTATAAATGTCTATTTTTGCAAAGAAATATGTTCCTTTAGGCATAAGGAGCTGTCCCATTTTTTGCAAGTTCTTTCTTTGTCCAAACTTAAAAGGCCTTGCACATGATCTATGAAGGTTGCAAAAGAATATTTTCCAGGGGAAATGCTGACCAACTTTTCAAATATCTGAACTCGTTTTTTCACTGACTTTTCAACCTATTTCCATGACCAAATTTCTTTCATTCAAACTCAAAGTGTATGTTTGCTTTGTATACAGTTCCTTGCAAGGAAAGTACATGTTTGCCTTTATTCATACACCTCTGCAAAAATAATCTAACAATTACAAGTCTAAAATTCTATAAGGACCTTTTTGAGTGGGTTTTAAGTCACTTAATTATGAATGCAAATATGAAAATTTGTCAACACATTTACATGTATGGTAGGTTATGCTTCCTTTTGTATATTTGAATTAAGATGCTGTGCTGACCTTGTCAAAATGTAACCACATACATTTTAGTGACATGTTAAATGAAGTATATACTTTTAAATAAATCCTAATTGAAAATTATTAAAACACATGGTCATAAAAATGTTTATGTAAAACAGTTAATGATTCTCTTATAATTCCAGGTACATGTATTTGCAGAGACTGTAAAAAATGTTACTAGATTGCCAAAACAAAGCAGTGCAAAATCTCAACTTATTAATGTTAATGAGGTTTGTATTATAGACAGTGATATATGGTAATGATTTTACAATTGATATGTACATTTCTTTGAAAAACATTCTGAAGACATAAAATGAATTTAACTTGTTGAAATCTATGCCACAACAGTTTATCTCCTAAGTTGCATATGTTGTCCTTTAAATAATTAAAGTTAGCTAAAGTTCTGATATAAATGTGGCTTGTGCATGCTTTTTAAGCACATATTAGTATTTTTCTTTAGGATTTTCATCAGAAATACAGACTTCATTGTCCAAATATACATTTTCATTTTCTTTTCAAATAGATCAAGGCACAGCTTTAGATGATTCAGGTCCAATCAAAAGAATAAGAAAGGTAAATAGTAGAACACTGTTAATGAGGATTCAGCAGTAGATTTAGTACAATTTGAAAGTAGTAGTTCCAGTACTTCCAATTAAAGAAACAAGGGTTACCCCAAATTTTCACTGGAATATTTAAATCTGTCCTCTCTAAGATCTGATACTAGTATTTATGTCAGTAAAGGAAGCTAAAAATACTGACTCAAACAAGCTTTGTCATTTATAAGGAAAATTGTGAATAAACATCCTAATATTGTACAGACCTAAATTAAATCATAGGAATAGATATCCTTAACATAAAACATGGGAATAATAAATATCCTTAACATAAAACATGGCAATAAATATCAATAACATGAAGCATGAGAATAAATATTCTTAACATGAAACAAGAGAATAAATATCCTTAATATGAGGCATAGGAATAAATATTCTTAACATGAAACATGGGAAAAATATTCTTAACATGAAACATGGGAAAAATATTCTTAACATGAAACATGAGAATAAATATCCCAAACATCAAACATGGGAATAAACATCCCTAGCATGAAACCTAGGAATCATATCCTGTATATGAGACATAGAAATAAATATCCTGAACATGAAACATTGCAATAAATACCCTTAACATGAAACATGGGAGTAAATATCCTTAACATCAAACATGGGAATACATATCCTGAACATGGATCATAGGAATAAACATCCTAGTAAGAAACATAGGAATAAATGTTCTTAACATGAAACATCAGAATGAATATTCTCAACATGAAACATGAGAATAAATATCCCTTACATCAAACATGGGAATAAACATCCCAAGCATGAAACCTAGGAATAAAGATCCTTTTCATGAGACATAGAAATAAATATCCTTAACATGAAACATTACAATAAATACCCTTAACATGCAACATGGGAGTAAATATCCTTAACATGAAACATGGGAATAAATATCCTTAACATAACACGTGGAAATAGATATCCTTAACATGAATCAAGGGAATAGATGTCGTTAACATGAAAACTAGGAATAAATATCTGTTACATGGAAAATAGGAAATTCAATTGAAATTGAAAAACAAAAATCCTAAACAGGAACAATTGGAATAAACATCCAATAAATAAAACATGGCAATACATATCCTTAACCAGAAATATTGGAATAAACATAAAACTGAAAACAAATACCTTGAACATGGGGAAAATTATCCTAAACATGAAAGCACTTTAAGATTTTAAAGAAAAATACTCAACAGTCTTTAACTGTCTATTATACTGTTAAATGAATAAAACCAAAACTAAAAGTTTCATTCGATAGTACATGTACTCAAAGGTCTTAAATTGTTATGCTCCTGCCATGGCATTAAGTTTAACCCTTGTCCGTATGTATGTACGTCCCAAAGTTGGTTTCTGTTCTATTACTTTAGTTTGCCTCAACCAAATGTTATGAAACTTATACACAATGCTTATTACCACAAAACACAGATCTAATTCGAATTTTGGTTGTGTCACTTTAATTATTCTAAAGATATGTCCTTTTCTTAATGGAAAAAATACTGTTTTTTTCCGTTCTCTAACTTTAGTTTGATTCAACCAAATATTATGAAATTTATACACAATGCTTATTACTACAAAACACAGATCAAGTTTGAATTGTAGTAGCGTCACTTTAACAGTTCTAGAGTTATGCCCCTTTAAAAATGGAAAAATTGCTGAATTTTTTGTTTCCCTTCTCTTACTTAAGTTTGCCTTTACCAAACGTTATGAAACTTATACATAATCCTTATTACCACAAAATTCAGACAAAGAACAAATGTGGGTAGTGTCACTTTTACTGTTCTTCAGTTATGTTACTTTATAACTTTATATGATATGCAAGCGGGGGCATCATCTGTGTCCCATGGACACATTCCCCATTTATTTCATTTACATGTATAAGTCCAAAATACAAGCATTTAAAACAATGATTTATTTAAAAAAATATTATATCACTTTAATTGAAAGACATGGAGCTTAATACAATTATTCATTGTTATACACACTTTAAAACAAATATATGTAGTAAAGAATTTTTATTGTTATTTTCTCCTTATATTTTGATTTTATTTCAGACAATGCCAGTTAAAAGTGTTCCATTGTTAATCCTAGAAGATACATGTAGTCAGGAAACATGTAAAAGTGAACAAGCTTATTTGAGTCAAACTTCTGATTCTTCTATTTGTAATTCCTTAAAGCAGGATGCCTTGAACAGATTGCTCAGTTTTCAGGTATAAAAATATGTTTTTTACAATTTGTTTTTCAAGTACATTTTTAGCTGTAAAAATAGAACAATGTAACTCGTAGTAGGTTAGTTGATATAAACTGATTCTTATTAGACATATATTCTGAACTAGAATGAATTAGTCTTTATGTCCACCTCTAGCCCATTCCTGGGTGTGGGATTTCTTGCTGCTTTAATTTGTAGGCCTATTTGTGGTCTTTGGCTGCTTTTTGGTCAAGTTGTTGTCTCCTTGACACATTCCTTGTTTTTCCATGCTTTATTCTATGTATTTAAAGTAATTTTTCTTAATAAAATTTTCTGTCATTCATTGTTAAACTAAAATATACTTTTAGTTGTGAAGTGTTACAAGAGGCCTCATCAAATTGATTTTTTTTCAAGGTACACAAAATGGTGAGCTTTTATGTGACAGCTTTAATGTTTTATTATTTTTTTTTTCAGAGAATGGAAATGGAGAAAAGTGTACTACAACATGTACTGAGGAAGCAAGAATTATCGTTTTCAAATGTCCCGAAGACAGCTTCACAAGAGAATTCTCAACATCAGCAGCAGTGATGAGCATGTCCTCATAGTCAATTGTTTGTTAAATGGTGTAAAAATAAAAATATCAGAAAAAGCAAGAAGATTGTATGCAGATAAGATAATTTCAAATCAGCCTCAAAAATTAATATCTTTAAAATCAACAAATAATTCATTGGCACTTAATTAAGATAAAGTTCTTCAAATGGGACGGGGCATCATAGTCACTAAATCCAGAGTCACATTAAGTCAACAACTAAGGCAATATATTATATATAACTGAAAAATCTGACATTGGGAAGGTGACTGGTAACAAGGTAGACTCTTAAGTGACTGCTGATGAGATGAGAAATTCCTCTTTATGCAACATGTACAAAAGGGCATTTTTATCAGGAATACAAATTGCTTCGTTTTCTCCGACTTAGTCAGAAAGAGAAAAACTTAGTTCTGAAGATTATGTAGCAGCAGAGGAAGAAGACAGAGAAGAAAATATAAAGTACTTTTGGAATCAAATAACAGTCAAAATGTTCTTTAGTTTTAATTCTTTTGTTTAAAGTAGGAGGTGTGCTAAGGGCCTTTTTTGGCCAATGAAAATGAAATGTTTCACTAATCAGGTTATTTTAACAAAAAATATATTGTTTAGCATCTATAAAATGTGAACTAAAATATCTTTGAAATAAAATGATCATTTATAGAGATTTTACAGTCCAAAAGTAGAAAATGCTATTAGTCTTCAAAATTTGCAAAGAAAACACAGAAATATTGACATGAAAGGTGTTAACTTTATTAAAAAAAAACATCATCATAAATTTTCTAGTTAAAAAATGAATAGAAAAATTGACCAAAATCAAAATGTTTTCAGGTAAACTTGCAGACAGGCCCTTTTTATGGTATAACCAGTAAAAATCGTCTTGTATTTTAATTTTTCCTTTCCTGAGCTTAAAAATAGACATAAAAGATTTAATCAAAATTTTAAAGTTGAAATTTCCATAAAATATAAGCCAAATATTGTCGCACCTTTTATTATCGACTGCAAAAATTTTGCGTTAGTATATTGGTATCACTTTGTCGTCGTCGTCAGCGTCGTCCGAAGACACTTACTTTCGGACAATAACTTTAGTTTAAGTAAATGAATCTCTATGAAATTTAAACGCAAAGTTCGAAACCACAAAAGGAAGGTTGGGATTGATTTTGGGTGTTATGGCCCAAACAGTTTAGGAACAAGGGGCCAAAAGGGGTCAAAATAAGTATTTTCTAGTTTCCGGACAATAACTTGTGTTTAAGTGTATTGATCTTTCTGAAATTGTACCACAAGGATCCATACAAAAAAGGAAAGTTGGGATTGATTTTTGGGGTTATGGCCCAAACTGTTTAGGAATTACGGGACAAAAAGGGGCCAAAAACAATACTTTTCTAATACTTTGTATAAATTGCTTATTTCTTTTCCAATTTCAATGGGGTTTTATTCTTGAATTCTTGGGGTTCTTTAAAATGCTGAATCAAGCGTGTATTAAGTTTTGGAATTTGGTCCCCATTTTAAATTGGTCCACATGAGGTCCAAAGGGTCCAAAATTAAACTTTGTTTGATTTCATCAAAATTGAATTATAGAGGTTCTTTGATATGCCAAATCTAACCGTGTATTTAGATTGATTGATTGATTGTTGGTTGCTTAACTTCCAGTGGCAAATATTTCATGCATATTCAGGACGAGAACAAATTAACAATAAATACAATAGGTAGGTTCTGTAATAGAGGCGTCTGGGATTGAGGTCGGAGAAATTTAGACTGCCACGGAAATGAGGTATATTGGATAGGGACAGAAATTTAGCCTTGCAACAGGTCACCTACGGACCCTTCAAAGAGTTGTTGCAAGGGTTTCTTAACGTGCAAAGAGCGTGGCACTCTCTTTACGCAAGGCATCGGATTTAACGTCCCTATTCTGACCGGACGTGGCTGCAAATTTGTACATCCCGCACAGCCAAACGGACGCCCACTTTGACGAGGGTTTTACCGCGGTCGGAGGAAGACCAATTGTGACCATACTTCTATTCCCCAGTCACCCTTGGGGACCCATGTATTTAGATTTTTAATTTTGGGTCCCGTTTTCAAATTGATCTACATTAAGGTCCAAAGGGTCCAAAATTAAACTTGGGTTGATTTTAACAAAATTGAATTCTTGAGGTTCATTGATATGCTGAATCTAAATATGTATTTAGATTTATGATTATGGGCCCAGATTTCAAGTTGGTCCAAATTGGGGTCCAAAATTAAACATTGTTTGATTTCAACAAAAATTGAACATATGGGGTTCTTTGATATGCTGAATCAATCCATGTATTTAGATTTTGGGTATTGGACCATAATAGGTAAATTTAAATTTTTTAAGTTCATTAGACCACATTCATTCTGTGTCAGAAACCTATGCTGTGTCAAATATTTAATCACAATCCAAATTCAGAGCTATATCAAGCTTGAATGATGTGCCCATACTAGCCCCAATTGTTCAGAGTTCGACCTCTGCGGTCGTATCAAGCTGCGCCCTGCGGATCATTTTATTGATGTTTGAAAACATTTCATTTAGTGGTATTTATAAGTTCCTGAATCACTCAATGTTGCATAAATTTTTTTTGAAAATTATGAAAATTAATGAATCACTATTTGAAAGATTAGCATATAATCTAAATTTGTTATGATTTTAATCAAAATCCTAGCTAAATATGTTTTAAAAATATTTATTTCATTGTTTATAAAATTTTCAGTACTGTCATACATAAAATAAGGAAAAATTTAATGTTAAACTACAGTTATAGATAAGTTTATGATAAAGTTTTATGTTAAATACTGTATACAGTTATTTTATGATATACATGTAAAAGCTCTGGCTCAAATATTTGTGTCTTTGTAAATATTGACTGCATTATTTATAAATAAAAATTTATTTTGTCTGTGCATTTTATGTTATTCCTCAAAATTACAGGTGGCATTTTGAGCAATTCAAATTTATTGCCACATGTACAGGCTCTTATCTTTGTAAGATGACTTTTGTTTATCTCTTAAATCTATTTTGTTGAAATACTCATCAAATATTTTTTTAATTTTATTAAGACAAAATGGTTGCTTCAACTAAAATCTGTGAAATAGCATTGTCTTTTTTAGCATATCAAGGCTATAGAAAACATCATGACAACATTGAAACCAGTGCAAATGTTTACATGAGATATTTTTAAGCATTTGTTTACACTTCAAATTTATTGCAACAAGCAAAAAGTGTTGATTTTGATTTTCGTCCAAACAAATTGACACGTTAGACCATATTGCAGATCTTCAGATATATTCCATATGTTTCCATGGTAACCATTTTCAATACCAGATTTAAGTTGAACATAAATTTTAGTCTGTATAATGCCAATTTAATTCTTAACTTGATTTAATCTTCTGTTTTTTTCTAAATTTGCAGATTTTACAAATTTTTACAATTTTCGGCTAAAAGTTGCTATTTGGAAAGCCCTGTTTCCATAGCAACAGACCTATTATTTGTTATTAAGTTGTTTTTCTCCTGTAAATAATAAATAAAAGGTAATGTAAGATTAAATAAGTTATTGATTAACTTTTAATTACATTTTAAAATGAAGAAGCTGAAAAATATTTGAAATTTTAACTTTTTTGTTTCCATGGTTACCACCCTTGAAACAAGATACCAAAATTTTATTCCATATATCGAAACTATGATATGTTGCCTCAATGGAAAGTATAGTGTCTTATTCCAACATGGATGCGTAAGTTTGCTATACATCCTCAAAACTGTCTAAATTGGGTATTACGTATACCGGTTGAACTCTTCCATGTATCCAATGATCAAGTGAGGGTAACATTAAATATTTTATATTTTTAATTCAGTCATTATATCAATTTATAATGATATTCATATAAATAATAGGTATTTTAACCAATATATTGCTATTTAAGTGGCTATTAATGCCCAAAGTAGACCTATTTCATAGTTGAAAAGGAGCAATTTTGAAGGTAAAATTAGAATATCCTGTTACCATGGCAACCATGGTCAATAGCAACAATATCAATATTATTTTTCATTTATACATAAAAGTGTGATAACTGACAAAGTTTAAAGCTATTCTGAGAGTATGCGTGCCACACCCTATATCTGGCATGGTTGATATTTACAGAGAATCCATGTTAATAAGTATTTCATCAAAAATTTAATACTAGGGAAAGGGCTTTAACTGAACAAGGAGAAAAGCTAAAATCGTGAAAATCAAACTTGACCTGTAACTTGTCATGATAAAACAATACACCAAATATCAAATCAATATCTTCAAGCATGAAGAAAAAAAGTCTGGAAAACTGATTTGCCGGACTGACAGATGGACAGACGGACAGACAGACAGTCAGACAGACAGACGGACAGAGTGCAAACCTAAAGTCCCCTTCAACTTCGTCGGTAGGGGACTAAAAAATAAATGGAGAATGTGTCTATGGGCCACAGTCAACTTCCACATACAGATGCAGGATTCATGTAATTAAGACTGTTTTGTGATTATAAGCATAATTTTCATAACATTTGGTTGAGGCAAACTAAAGTTAGAGAACGGAAACGACAGATTAAGCAATTTTTCCATTTATAAAGGGGCATAACTCATGAACGGTAGAAGTGATACCACCCAATTTCAAATTGGATCTGTGTTTTGTGGTAATTAGCATTATGTATAAGTTCCATAACATTTGGTTGAGGCAAACTAAAGTTAAAGAACGGAAACGACAGATTTAGCAATTTTTATGTTTATAAAGGGGCATAACTCATGAAATGTAAAAGTGACCCACCCAATTTAAATCTTGATCTGTGTTTTGTTTTAATAAGCATTGTGTATAGGTTTTATAACATTTGGTTGAGGCAAACTAAACTTAGAGAACGGAAACAACAGATTTAGCAATTTTTCCATTTATGAAGGGGAATAACTCATGAACAGTAAAAGTGACACCACCCAATTTCGAACTTGATCTGTGTTTTGTAGTAATAAGCATTGTGTGTAAGTTTCATAGCATTTGGTTGAGGCAAATTAAAGTCAGAGAACAGAAACGACAGATTTAGAAATTTTTATATTTATAAAGAGGTATAACTCATGAACGGTAAAAGTGACGCCACCCAATTTCCAACTTGATCTATGTTTTTTGGTAATATGCATTGTGTATAAGTTTTATAATATTTGGTTGAGGCAAACTAAAGTTACAAAACTGAAACCAATTTTACCGACATTCGGGACGGACAGATGGAACAGACGTTTGGACATGGGAAACACTTAATGCCCCCTTCTCTACGGTGGGGGCATAAAAAAAGCTTAAACATCAAAGTAGCAATCAGACTTACTAGCAGAGACGGAAATCAAATTTTTTTTAAGTGGTACCGTAGCCCAACCAATATTATTGGTGGCCCAGTGTTATATGATCAAGCAAAAATGTGAAAAATAATAGTATCTGAATTCAAATTTCAGGGGTCATGGGCTACTGGGTCCCTGCTAAATTACATACCTGCTTATTAAAACATTGACAAGAGTGAAAGATCTAAATGTACCTAAAAGATGTCACAAAACTACCAATATTTTCTCGAACTGATTTCTGTCTTCTGTTTAATCTTTGTCTTCTTTCGTGTAGTGGTGGTGGCTGTTCTGGTGGCTTTGAAACACGACAATAAACTTTATCATGCTGACGTATTGTTCGTCTCTGGTCCATTTTCAGATTACTCGCCTTTTTCTTTCTCATCTTGACACTTGGTAGACCAGCAAGGATATTATCGGGGAATGACATTCTCCAATCATCCACGTTCTCATAACGTTTATATGCATTGTTGTTGAGAGCACCATTTTCCTCCTGTTCTTCAGGAACATTAGGTAAGATAACTGTGGTAATCTCATCACTTTCATTTTCTACTGATTCTACTGTTATCTTAGGAAAGGATTCATCTAAAAATGAGAGATTTCATAGTTTAAAGGGAAATAAAACTTAATGGAATCATACACAATTGATTTAAAAAAAAAACACTTTAAAATAACATATAACATAATTCAATGTCAATATTTTACTGCGAGATTAAATATTATTCATATTTTCTTCTTATTAAATAAGCAACCTGTCTCATTTATATCGTTCAAATAATGTCAAACTCTGAAATTAATAAATGCATCCATTTGCATATGAAATTTATTAAAATATCTCAAATCTTTTAAAATAAGCATTCTTTTAATAAAATTGTGAGTTTTAGATAACACCAATCAAATTTATACATGATACATATCAATATACATTTAAAACATCATATCAATATCTGAACTAACAGTAAATTTTACCTTTTTGCTGGTGATATAATATCAATAATATTGTAAATGACATCATGTCAAATAATTAATAGACTGAATAATACAAGAGGCTGTCAGAAAGACAGCAAACCAGATTTTCCTGCAGAGGTCGAACTCTGAACAGTTGAGCAAGTATGGACACAACATTTAAGCTTAAAACATCTCTGAATTTGGATTGTGATTGAATATTTGATACAGCATAGGTTTGTGACACAAAATAAATGTGGTCAAAGAACTGAAAAATTTGAAATTGGACATTTTCATATTATGGTCCAATATCCAAAATCTATGATCGTTGCTAGAATCAGCATATCAAAGAACCCCAAGAATTCAATATTTGATGAAATACTTCTAAGTTAAACCATTTCTGTTCAAAGGGAAATAACTCAAACTTTATTTCCATGAACCAATAATGTAAATCTAAAATTATATATGATTTAACTATAATTCTCTAAAATTAGATATGATGTAATCAGATATGATGTTATATTTGTTTTCAAATTATAATCTAATATAATTAATAGTTTTCAAATAAATCTGTCACTCCAATTATAATTGGGTGATTGACAATTACCAGATGGTGTGTTATCTTGATAAAAGGTGAAAATCATTTAAAAACACTAAGTGTAACCTAATCAAACTTTATGTATATTGTTAATAGTTCCCAATATTTGTTCTTTCATTTGTAACAATCTCATTAAGAAAAAATTCACACACCTAATTAAATGGGCATTTAAAAAGTCAGAATGTGAATACATATGTTCTAACTCTTTAAGGTCATTTTTCAGTAGCAATAAACAAAAGAACTATGTCAATTGGACATGCTTTGATACTATATCTGCCCTTGAATTTTTACTAGATAATATTTTTGTTCGCTTTGGAGATTCCGTATATCAGGTTATCGGAATTCCAATGGGGACTAACTGTGCACCACTTATTGCGGACCTGTTTTTGTATTGCTATGAGTTACAATTTATGACTAAAATCAGCAAAGACCCATCGAAACAACATCTGATACAAAAATTTAATAATACTTTTAGATATTTGGATGATATATTGGCTCTCAATAATGACGACTTCAGTATGTATACTAAAGAAATTTATCCTGTTGAACTTACTTTAAATAAAGCTAATACTAACAATGACCACTGCCCTTTCCTCGATCTTGATATCTATATCATTAACGGAAAGCTTAATACAAAATTTATGATAAAAAGATGATATTTCATTTCCTATCGTTAATTATCCATTTTTAGATGGTGACGTTCCCTTGTCACCATCTTACGGTGTTATATATCTCAACTTGTACGATTCGCTCGTGTATGTAACAACGTTTCAGATTTTAACGAAAGAAATTTATGTATTACTGAAAATTATTACACCAGGGTTTTCGATATCACAAACTAGTCAAAACATTTACTAAATTTTATCATCGGTACAAGGACATCATTCGTAAATATAGCTCAACATGCAGACTTCTTATACGTTCAGGTATTTCACATCCAATCTTTTATGGTAATATTCTTTATAAAGCACAAAAATGTCAGTATTCACCTCAGAAGCTAAGAAAACCTTTAAATAGACTTATTAAGAAGGGATATAGTTACGATACTGTTGTCAGGTCATTAAAGATTGCATATTTTGGCTTTAATATTGATTCACTTATATGGTCTTTGCATCGGAACTAAGCACATTTATTTAAAAACCAGTTGTTGGCATGACACGGGTTATGCTCTTCTCATATATTTTATGATGGCATGATACTAAACCCCTAACGGGAGGGATTGTGCCTGATATTCATATGATGAAGACATAATCTTTCAATCAGTTTAACTGAGGTCTGGAGCTGGCATGTCAGTTAACTGCTAGTAGTCTGTTGTTATTTATGTATTATTGTCATTTTGTTTATTTTCTTTTGTTACATCTGACATCGGACTCAGACTTCTCTTTAACTGACTTTTCATGTGCGTATTGTTATGCGTTTACTTTTCTACATTGGCTAGAGGTATAGGGGGAGGGTTGAGATCTCATAAACATGTTTAACCCCGCCGCATTTTTGCACCTGTCCCAAGTCAGGAGCCTCTGGCCTTTGTTAGTCTTGTATTATTTTTACTTTTAGTTTGTTGTGTATAATTTGGAGTTTAGTATGACGTCCATTATCACTGAACTAGTATATTATATATTTGTTTAGGGGCCAGCTTAAGGACGCCTCCGGGTGCGGGAATTTCTCGCTGCATTGAAGACCTATTGGTGACCTTCTATTGTTGTCTGTTCTGTGGTCGGGTTGTTGTCTCTTTGACACATTCCCCATTTCCATTCTCAATTTTAACATACATTGTGGATCTGCAACTTATCTATGAAATTTTACATCTTTATCTACACAATATAATGTAATGAAATATATCCTTTAATAAAAATAGATTATTATCTAATGAACTTGCAAATCTGGAACCCCAAACAGGATCAAGTAAAAATTAAAATTAACACACACAACAAATATAGCATTTAGAAAATTAGTTTATACAGAATAACAAACAAACCTATCACAAAATTCTTCAAACAATTTACCAAAGAAAAGAAAAAAAATCCAAAATGTCATTTATCATTAATACAATGTCTTTTGAAAATCTTTAAAAATGAGTCATTTCCCTTCGTAGATAAATTAATTAATTCATCAAAAATTTAATTCTTGGAAAAGGGCTATAACTGAATAACGAGAAAATTTCTTCAAAACGTTTTCATGTAAATGAATGGACACTGTTTGGCAGCCGCCCGGCCGCCCACCGTACATCCCCAAATCAATAATCGTTTTTTACTTCGAAAATCTGGTTAATAAAGTACCAATGTATGTTTAGACTTGTCATCCAACTTTATTTTCAAGGTTTTGGAATTGTTGAAAAAATTTTGCAAATTGTTTTATCACTAATGAGTAAAAAGCAAAATAAGAAACTTAATATCCTCATAAAACACATGTGTTTCACTTTTAAAAAACCAAACATGTAAGTGGAAACAAATGTATTAATCCACAGCATGTCAGTGGAAATGAACCAATGTATTATAATTTATGAATAAAAGGAGATGTGGTATGGGTCAACAAGGCAGCAACACAAATTTTTGTCTTCTTTAAATATTTTTCCTACTACACAGTGAGAAAATATACAAATAATGTCAAATCTTTTAAACTATAACCCATATCAAAATTATATTTGTATATGGCAACTATAATAAAGAATAGTATTGATTGTTACAATAGCTGAACAGTTTTGCTACATTTTACATTTATAAGAATTTGCTTTAAAAGCAAGAATAACATAAAAATATGACATACCAGCTGAGAAACCACAATTAAACATGAAGTATTCCATATCTTAATAATTCAATCTAAATATTTTATGCATTCAGTTTTAAAATTAACCAATTTTTATGTTCATAAATATGTCATATTTATCAATCAAAACATACATGTACATTAATTACTATATGTATCATCAATGACTGAAGGCTAAAACCATAGTCAACATTAATCATTTAAATATATATAAATTTGGAACCTAGAATTTATGTATAATTGCTGTATTGTAAGTACAGGTCAGTTAGATAAAAAATATATTTCAATATTCTTAATTTCTGAATTCTTTTTTCTTCTAAAAATGATTGATCCAGTTCGAAATGTTTATTTCACTCATTATAAAAATAAGATGCGGTATCACTGCCAATGAGACAAATATCCAATGATGTTCAAATGAAGTGAATGATGTAATCTGAGTTGATCAACACTATTTTAAAACCTACCAGATTTAAAAATTTGAATATTCATGATAATGGTGGTGAATTTGCCTCATACTGTACTTAATAAAAATACCTAAAGGAGATGGTGAAATTTCAACAGATGAAAATTGGTATTTGAACACAAAATCTTTATTGAGATCAAGATGGCATTAGAAATTATTAAGAGCATGAAGTTTTTTTTACCAACAGCTTACTAGCTATGCAGTATGGGTTTTGCTCATACAGTGACCTATAGTTGTTAAGTTCAACAAAATTTTGTCTTTGGTGGAGAGTTTTCTCATTAGCAACCATACCACAGCTTTTTATTTTTATATGTTTAACCCCTACACATTCTGTATGTGCCTGTCCCAAGCCAGGAGCCCGTATTTCAGTGGTTGTCGTTGGTTGCTGTCTAGCCTTTTTTGTTGTTTATTGTTTTGTAAATAAATTTGTCTGTTAGTTTTCTGATTTGATTTGTTTTACATTTTGTCAGGGTCATTTATAGCTTATCATATGATATTTATAGGTTTCATAACGAGTGAGAATTGGATATCGCTTGATATCAACTGGAGTTGTTTAATTTCAATATACTTGGTAATAATGCACAAGCCTTTGACGACTATTCAAATTTTATTATATTCTGAAGCGTACAAAAAGTTTTATAATGTCTGATGTTAAATAGTAATAAAGTCCTGTTCACATGTCAAACTTAAACATCAGACATTTTACAACTTTTTGTACTCTTCAGAATGTAATAAAATTTGAAAAAAAAACGATGATTCCCAGGTGAAAAGTGTGAGTGTTTTGTATATTATTGAAGAAATCACATGTGTTTGTTGCCATGAACAAAATGTACATTGTCTTAACCTTTGAAAGTCATCAATGACCTAATGAATAGCCAATGGAAATGTTGTAATATCGTCTCATGATGGATAAGCCAATCAAATTAACACAGTTTTTGACATTTGTATCACTTTTTTGTTTCACACTCCGTCACAGATGATCACAACCATAAGAGAAGTGTTTTTCTCATTGTTAAAGCTGTATGGTGACCTATAGATGCTAACATTAAACCACTTCTTCTAGATCAAAGTCTATACCTTTTGCCAAGCTTAAAATTGTACATGGCCTAGACAAAAAATGTACATGTATTGCTATCAAAACTGTGCAGCAATAAAAAGCAGTTCCTTTGCATTTGGTTTTGTCAAGAGTATGTAGGGATTTTGTTTCATGATTGAATACACAACATCCCTTTTTCCATTAAATGTGTCAACCAATTTTCTGGTAAGTGGTTAATTCTACTCTAACTTGGTCAAAACAGAACTGCGACTTTGGGGGTTAGCAGGTGACTTATGACCTGACAGCTCATTTAAGGACCTGCAACCTTTAACACAGGCTTATTGAAATGTGACCTGGTGATCTGAGAAGGTACTCTATTAGTGCCCCCAACTGCCATCAAATCCCTACATTTTTGTCAGTTCAGTGATTGATTTCAATAGTTTAACATGTTTAATGTTCTACACTTTTTCGTTGTCAAAATGCTTTGTTTCTTGTCAAAGGCTTAAAATGTGCAGGAACACAGAGTTTTCACAATTTACTGGTAAATTTTATCTTTGCCACATAAGGGAGGACAAGTGAAGGTGATTTAATTTAGGAAAGGAATGTACAGTAAATTTTGTATCTTGTATAATAGCCAGAAAAAAAAGTAAGGTGACACAAAGTTCTCTTTTAATTTTCTAAAAAGCATCTTATTAGACATGTTAGAGCTGCCTTCTTATATCTTATTTTCAGAATTCTGTCATTTGGTTTTCTTTTCTTTTCACACACTTCATATATTGTAAATAATGCTTTTAACCAATGTAGGTGTGCTCAACTCCAATCTTAATTGACTAAGATTGTCAGGTTTCCTATTGAAGGTCATGTTTCTTTCCTGGCACACCAGCTTCCTCCACCAATGAAAACTTACCATTTAACAGTACTAAGAGTGGTGTTAAACACCAATCAATCAATCAATTTAACCCATGTAGTTCTTACAATATGTATCAATTTTTCACAAACTGTAGCTTGAAAAAAAGCTCTGTGACCTATAATTTCTACTATAATTTTGAAAATAGCATGTAATTTCTTTGTTTATACTCCAATACAAGTACTTCCTTTAAATAAACAATAATACAGGCTTTTTAGACTTAAAAGTCAAACTGTAAATAATTTTAATAGTGCAAAATTCAAAAATTCAAATGTTATACATGTATACATGTATGTTCAGTCTTATTTTATTTGGTAAGCAACCAAAAGGTTTATAAATAAAATTGTATAAATCTGTTTCATGAAGACACAAGTATGATGAATTCCTCTACAGGACTGAGGTGAAAATAGTTCTGTAAGTGTTCAAGAAGTATTTGATCTGTGAAAGTTTACATTGTATATTTATGAAGTTTATTTTAATATATGTGTATTAAAAAATCAGCTTTTCACTCACAAACTTAACATAGTCCTTTGGGCTTTATTCAGTTTTCATGTGAGTAAGCCAAGTTTACACATCGATTACCTCCTTAAGGAGGTTCGCTACTCAGTTTCAAAATAACAAGCTTTTCATAACACTAGTATAAATTGATAGTGGATTATTAAAGGAACAAAAAAATCAACAAAAAAATATAGGTCAATGTGCTTGTTTTCGAGATATTAGCCATTGAAATTTTGACGGGAAAATGTTCTCTCTTGATTTTTCATAGCCTTATCATTGAAAAGTTCAAGTTCTCAAAAACTATTTAAAAATAACAAAGATTTCATAAGACTTTTACAGATGGCTTATAATTATACATATAAAAGATTTATAAAAAGAAAAATGGGGGTCAATGGGCAAAACTTTTTAAGACATTCACATGGATAAAACCAGAGGATTCCGAAAATCTGACAAAAATTCCAAAACATGACAAGCGAACATCCTTAAAAACAACCTATAAGTATATCAACTCCATGACTTATAATATTGTAATACATGCAAGTCAACTGCAAATCAATCAGGGATTCTAATAAACTGCCAACATCAGTATCATCACCCAACATAGTTGATTGATTCAGAGTTGCCTTGGTGGCATGCTCTGAAATAAACTAAGCAACACCAGTATGTACTTCATTGTACTAAGTTTTAATTGTGAAATGTTAAAAACGTTTTAAAAAGTAAAAATCGCCAAGAGACTGTGAACTTTTATAATTTGAATTTGGTTCAACAACTGGAAGATGAAAATTGCTACTTGGACAAAGTACAATGATGGGCGGTAACTTTTTTGTCTAATAAGTCTGTTCATCTTTTATTAATGATGATCATGTTAACAAAATGAACAGACTTCCAGACAAAAAAACTTGAGTGTACATGATATTCCTTCCTCTCAAAGGAGGCTCTAGGTTTACATAGAAGATGGGATTGCCAAATAATGCAGCAAAGGGCTGAAGTATTAATTATTGAGCTGCCAGCCTTCTCACCATTACTGCTTTAATTAGACAGAGCATGAAGATAAAAAATACAAAGGGCAGGGCTATCATGGCTATAGGAATTAAATCGGATGTAGACATGTCTTACCATGCCCACGTTACAAAGATACAATGTATACTATGTGCACACTCAGAACAGGAAAACTCAAACCGAATAAACAAATAAATAAAACTTGACTCATAAACTGTTCATTCACTGAAATTATGATTCAGTGATTCACTCCAGCTCTCCTCTTGTTTCTTAACAGACATATAGGCCTACCGTTGTTCTTTAGTAAAGGAGAATGGACGCCATCCTCTATTTCATCTTCTGTTTCATTGAACGATGCCATTTCATGGTTATTAAAGCTTAACAAAATTAATTGGAAAGGAAACACAAAACAAAGTTTTCATTTTCATTATTATTATAATAATGAAAACGATAACGGTTTAGGGTTCTGTTCTGCACAGGTATGATCCTCCGTTATATATCGGAGCACTCCCACTTGGGATATAACAAATATTTACAAGGATATTCACATAGTGTGAAGGGGTGCTAAAATTGTGAATTCTAAAACAAGTCATATAGTTATTGTTGGAGCAGTTAGCTTGGCATTCAATGTAGACTGCTTGGTCCACCTTTCCTATTTTGTATATGCGTTGTATTAGTATGTAAGCATTAGCTATATCATTGCTATAGGATACAGTTATATTAATGCTATTAAAATGCAAATTTACATTGTGTAAAGTCTTGAATATATGTACTTAGATGTTACAACAGTTTCAATTTAGCCTCTGATAAATATATCATTGTGATAGTAGTTCGGTCCTTTTCTTATACATTTGGTGATAAAAATTTTGGAAATGTTTTTCTATATCTGTAAGGTAGGTCATCTGTTTTTAAATGAGATAATGTAGTCGTTGATAACTTTAAGTAGTCCATTATAATTTGAAGCATATCATGGGCCTCCTTTTTATAATTAGCTTTACCACCTCTCACATTCAGCACGCTTAACGATAGAAGTTTGTTCATTTGCTTTTGTCTTAACACTTTCCAGAGATTGACATTCCAGCAGAAAATGTCTAATGTCCTCTTCGGCTTTGGTGCAGAGTTCACATATTCCAACTGTTTGGTTTTTGCTAAATTTTGCTTTAGAAGATTGACGCATGTAGGTTCCAGTCATTAGTCTACTTTTGACCTCTGCTTTACGGGTGCAAAATCCGAGATCGAAATCATTAGCCTTGGCAAGCTAAAATAGATTTGTAACAGTCCAGTCAATCTACCTGAAATACAAACCAACCTAAAAATTTGCAACAAAAAATAAACTAGGCCTTATTTGACAAGTCAATATACCCCGGAACTATTATACTGTATATTATGTACCAGATATACCCTAGCTATCACAATCAAAGGTCCAGGAAAATCGTCAGATGATGTGCCGACTGAGACTACTATATATATATTACTATTAAAGTAGTCTCTGGTTCCGAAAACAACATTTTGGGATCAGAAATACATTACAAAAGAGTAAATGAAGTTCCAGGACATCCACCTCCTATCTTTCATGTTCTAGGTCTGCTACAGGTTTTCACAGGGGAAAAAAACCAAAAAGACCAAGAAAACTGTAAAAAATATATTTGAGTACAACGGGACACTAGTCTCAGGCACAATCAATGATACTGTTTCTGTTTTAATTTATAATGGTTATCTTAAAAACTTAGGCTATTCTGTATCATGCAGTTAAACCTAGGAGGAAGATAATAAATTATATAAGGGCTAAGGAATAAATAAAAAAAGGGGGTGAAGACTTCTTAAAAAAAAAGAAAAACAAACCCACACACACATAAATAAACAACTCTATAGTCTAATAGTATATAAGTTTGTTGAGTCTTCTTTCCGATTTTCATTTTTTTTTTATTTTGAATATTTATATGCGTCTGTGCAAACACAGTCACATTAAATGGCTATATAATGGCATTTGAAAACGGGGGCGCAATACGTTTGCGCGCATTTGGGGATTAAAATGTTTTACGTTTGCGCGCAGCTTTTGATTACATTTGCGAGCATTTATTTCACAGGTAAACTCAGGTAAAAATAAAGGTGATATAAATAAAAATAATATAAAAATATAAATGACTATAATTTGTTAATTTTCATAATAAATATGACTATAAATTATTAATTTTGAAAATATTTGTTAATTCAAATTATATTGTTCATATTGAATTCTAAAACAAAGTATAAAGTGATCATGATCCCGTTATAGCTTATTAAGGCATACATGTAACTTCATTGCGAATATTTCAGAGTGAATAGTGAATCACTTTTAAATTAGTAAATAACAGATTATTTGATGGAGCAATTCAGAAAATACCAGGATGGAGAAGTTAACAGACTTTCATTTTTCAAAGCAATTGGCTTCAAATTTTCAGCACGTACCGACATGTACAGTCATGTCCTATTAGTACTTTTACTTTTTAGATTAGTTACGTGTTAACATTTAAATATTTTTATCTGTATATATTTCTAGGATTAAGTGCTTGTGCATATTAAAACGGACTTATCCTGCTCGAAATCAAACTTCCACCTCCTCGTAGGTGAACAGTGGACTTAGACTAACGGAAGAAGTGCTTGTACTTGTAAATAATTGAATAAATCAATAAATTAATAAGTATTATTACCTGTATTTACCTGTCAAATAAATGCGCGCAAATGTAATCAAAAGCTGCGCGCAAACGTAATGATTTTTGCGCACAAACGTCATGGTAATGCGCGCAAACGTAATGCACCGGATTACATTTACTCGCATTACCGTTACATTTGCGCGCAAAAACCATTACGTTTGCGCGTAAAAATCATTACGTTTGCGCGCATTCTTTTACAGGTGAACTCAGGTAAATAAGGTAGATTTAACTATTATTTTCGAGCAGGAGAAGTTCGTTTTATTATGCACAAGCACTTAGTCCTGGAAATATATACAGATATAAATGTGAAAACAGGGAAAATCTAAAGATTAAAAGTACTGAGCGTACATTTCGTAACGTGCTGAATATTTGAAGCCAATTGCTATTCAAAAATAAACATACATTGATATGCTGAATAAAATTGCTCATTGGATACAAACGTTGTAAAACTGTATGGAACAAGTGATAGTGGCTGACATATGAACAAAAAATATGACTACAAATATTTGTAAAATTGAGAATGGAAACGGGGAATGTGTCAAGGAAACAACAACCCGACCAAAGAGCAAAAACAGCCCATGGCCACCAAAGGGTCTTTAACACAGCATTATGTATTCTTTTACAATATTTCCTGGTCATGAATCATATTCAACATTTAGTCAGATTATCTCTTATTTATTATGTCTCTTGTTAAACAAGTCACTTTGGGGTTATGTGTTAATTTCAATTGACTGAATAAAAAACTCAAAGGCAGTGAGTCTTCAAAACATTAAATTATATTCGTAATTGTATCATTACGATACCATGGGCGGATCCCAGAATGCCGAACTGCTAAGATATACTCATCTAGCAGCTAACTACCGCCTATATGTCTCTGCTACCGCCCGGTGTCCTTTACGTTAATAACCACTATGTAACTGACTACTGTTGATTCATTTATGTTCTTGGTTACCAATTTTCTTGGATGGAGAAAAACAATTCAGTTATTTTCGTGGATATTTGATTCGTGGTTTTACTAAGTCTATTAAACGTATGGAAAATGTGTACTTAGTTGATTTAAATTGGTGGTTCATGTTTACCTACGAAATCACGAAAATGGGTATCCAACGAATAATAATGAATCCACAGTATTAGAGAAAATACTCAACACCAATATTATGAAACATTTTGATCAACAAAACATAATATTATTATGCGACTACCAACACTGATCCAGGAGACATCACACGTATGGAGTAAAAAGCCATCTAATAATTGGCGTACACTTTCAAAGGGGTGACTTCGAACTTACCATAGAGCACATGGTTCAAAAGCTTATATGTAAGCAACAAACCTCTAGCAAGTAAATCGTGATAGAGAACGCAATCTATGGAATTTCGTATCAACTGGGAGATAAATACTCATTATGCAGGTGTGCTGGAGTGTGTAAATAAAGAATACGTATGTACTTAAAGTTTTAAAACAACTATATTACCACAGGTTGCAATTAATGAGACTAAGGTAATTCATGAAACATGTGGTGTTATACACACATATTTTAGTCTAATTCGTTTTTGATACCACCAGGTCTATACCACTGCTGTGGACTATCAGTGCCTGAGGATACCATCCGCTCAGTAGTCAGTGCACTTCTTTATTGACATGATTTGAATACAGTAATACAATTTGTTTGTCTATTTCGACTTCAGAAATTATATAATTGCACCAAAACTAAGGTTGTAACTTCTTCAATCAAACTTAATTTTAGACCGGTTTGTCGGTTCTTGTGTGTAGGCCCTTTTAGTTTTTATGCTCTAAAACGTTAACTATTTGAGGATTTCCAAATTTTTAGTATCGAACGTACCTGCTGAAGGTAATTCAAGATACACATTTCGAGAGGACGGACATTTTTGTAAACCCCTGTATCATTGAAAATATGAATGTTAGAGTAAAGTATATCAGTCCCATCCACCCAGTGTCCACTTTCTGGATTTAAAACATGAAACATATTAACTGTTACGGTTGTGTACCTGGTCATACAATAATGTTTGTGTTTTAATTTGTAATGGTTATCTTCAAAATATTCTGTACGTAACAAAATATCTGTATCATGCAGTTATATCGAGGACGAAGATAATAAACTATACAAGGGCGAAGGAATATATTGAAAAGGGGGTGCAAACTTCTAAAAAACAAAAAATTACAATTACAAATTAGACGTCTATTATGGTATCTAAAAATCTAAGACTGCGAAAACATGTCACTTGTGAATTGAGAAGCAGACATATCAATAACGAGGAAAAGATCAAGATATAAAGGAGAATTCTAGTTTCGGTAGTATCCTTAATCTCAAGTTCACTGGGATATATCAGATACAAGCACTCTCTGAAATGTGGGTTATTGAGTGACAGGAAATCATCAATATATATGGAAGTGAAATTAAAGAACTTTGCCTATACCAAGTCAGGAATATGATAGTTGTTTTCCATTCGTTTGATGTATTTGAGCTTTTGATTTTGCCATTTGATAAGGGACTTTCCGTTTTGAATTTTCCTTGGAGTTCGGTATTTTTGTTGTTTTACTTTTTGCAAGATATTTTTTTCTTTTTATCCCTGAGAAGTTGAAATCAGCTTTATATGATGACAAAAACTGTCGGCCAGTACAGATGCATGATTAGTACCTATTGGAATACCGACTGTGTTGTCCAGCATTTTGATGATATCCCCCTCGGTGTATTTGTTTTTTTTTTTTTAAACAGTTCGGTCCTTCACTGTGACAAAGTAAGATTTTTCATGACATAAAACAAGAAATTTGTATCTACGAACTCCATTTTTGTAGAAAGTGGTAGACAACGCCGTGTTTAATGAGCCGATGTACTCGACCTTTCAATTGAACATGGGGAATAGTAATGTAAAGTGTAGAAAAATCAAGTTTGGATATTACTGCAAAATTTTAAAACTGTGATTGAAAATTTTGTAATAGAAATGTTTAAGTATTCACATCTGATTGACACCTTTGTTTGAATATACCTCAAACAATATTTTTGAAAACCGTCTTTTACTGTAGATAGAATGTTGTAAAAATGTTGAGTCAATGGAAGGAGTAGACAGCATAAATATCTCCCGATTGTTTGACTGCCGCGGGAATAACAGTGATTGTTGTCTTTTGTGAATGTGATAACTATACTCTCGGAAGTCTTACCTGCATTTTGACGCATCTTTTCATGTATTTCGACTTCTCTACATTTCTTATAAATTGCATTTTTTCGTCCATGCATGTTGCACATTTAAAGTATAACTTTATTTCAGAAGCGGAAATCTTGTTTTGATTTATCGTGAGCCGAGTTGCTGATACTGTGAATTAATAAAACGTTTTGACATATTTCATGTTACAAGTGGTAAATACTTATGTAAATCCGCTGTATGTATATACATTTATACGACATAAGTGATGACCTTAACATCATTATTAAACTTAATGAAGAAAAGAACATGATCAAAATACTGGTATGACCGTATTGTAATTTTTCATGTAAAGTACGGTCTCCAGGCAAGTTTAGTCCCTTAAAATGTGTTCATACAAAATTGAAAACTGTCATTTTATGTTCCTAAATGGTTTTATGACTGATTGATTTTTTATTATGAGTTTAACGCCACTTTCAGCACTAAGCCTGTTTCATGGCGGCCAGTTTTTATTGGTGAATGTTTGTATGACAATTTCACAGTAGACATACTCGTAACTCCAGTACTACTCCGATCGAAAGAATTGGACAAAATTGAACACTTCATAAGTTTTACAGCGGCAACAGCTGTCTAGATTTATGGCGATTTAGGATCATTATCATCAGGAACATATATACTGTTCCCAGTTATCATTTAGTAACGTACGATTTGGACTCATGTCTATCGTAGGAGCTCATATGAAGACACATGCTGTACAGTTAAAGCCAGTTGCACGATTAAATTAAAAACAATGTCAAATTATCATGATTTTCAAC
This sequence comes from Mytilus coruscus, assembly GCA_017311375.1. Taxonomy (NCBI): domain Eukaryota; kingdom Metazoa; phylum Mollusca; class Bivalvia; order Mytilida; family Mytilidae; genus Mytilus; species Mytilus coruscus. Next base: position 95,515,253 of record CM029602.1, on the reverse strand, counting down.
TGTCGAATGCCATCATCGTTTTACTTCTCCAACATCTCAGTATAGTAAGGTGTGTTTACTGAAAATTCGAATTCTTATTCACTGATTGCGTTGACACATAACTTGTAGGATGCACATCCAATATTGCCTGGATATAGGTTTAGAACTGTGATCTTATTTATTCATTGTCAGACTACCGAGAGAGTCGATGATAAATTGTTAAGCAAGTTTTCTTACCAATTACAAAGCCTATAAAAAGATTGATTCATAAGAATTTACTATCCAAAAAATGAGAAACACACATAAATCTGCGGATGGTATACACAACGCTTTCGTAATTTCATCATCAACGTTTCATGTCTCACGATGTCATCTCGAGTTAATGCAAACATTTTGTATAGTGACTTATCGGTGCTTATATATATGCATTAATTCAGTTGCACTAGGAATACAATCTTATTCACCGATTTTTATCACTATATCTTAGTGGACGTCTTGTAGGTCTGTAATCATCTGTCGACTTGTTAAGATGTGCATTCTGTAGTATATTCTGATTTAAATAGAGAGACACTAATATAAATTCAGAACCAAAAAAGAGCATGCTATGTTCTGTTTCATTTTCAACCTTAATTTTGTACCGGATAAGATATGCCTGTCAGAAAGAGCAATTCAAAGACACATTTGCTGTTTTTTGTTTATTCCGGAAAGACAATGTCAGTGGAGACTCAAACGAATATCTCAACAAATTTGTCAACTTACCATATTCGATGAAAAGAATAATAATAGCTTCATCTTCAGAAAAACCAATTTTATCAAAATAAATGATAATGCAAGATATTTTCAACCATTTTCTGTTTTGAGGGCAAATAATTAAATTTCGAAACGTTGGACACAGCATACTCTTAAAAATTTTAATTATCGACCAAATAATAGTTTTTTTTCAGAAAAGTTGTGAAAAAAAATCTGTCAAAATCTGATTTTATTTTTTGTTGCTGCTTGCAAGGACATATTATATGTTAGTTATACGTCCTTGCTGCTTGTGAAACTGATTTCCCACCCAAAAATGTCGACACTACATTACTACCTAGTAATTGAATTCTGGTAATATAAGCCATCAATCAACATGTTACGGATGACTTATACATAGTGGTCTTCGTTTCATCAGAGACATATAATGTTTTATATGTCTCTGATTTCACTAGAAAATGACTCACGACCTGAAGTTTTAATTTCACTACAGAATGAGTTAAGACCGGAAGTCCTCATTTCACTTCAGGATAACTTCCGACCAGAATTCCTCATATCACGACAAAATGACTTGCGACCAGAAGTCCTCATTTCACAACATGATGACTTACGATCAGAAGTCCTCATTTCATTTCAGGATAACTTCCGACCAGAATTCCTCATTTCACTACAGAATGACTTACGTCCAGAAGTCCTCATTTCACAACATGATGACTTACGACCAGAAGTCCTCAATTCACTTCAGGATAACTTACAACCAGAAGTCCTCATTTCACTTCAGGATAACTAACGACCAGAAGTCTTCATTTCACTACAGGAAGACTTACGACCAGAAGTCCTCATTTCACTACAGGATGCCTTACGATTAGAAGTCCTCATTTCATTACAGGATGACCAATGACCTAAAGTCCTCATTTCACTACATAATGAATTATGACCTGAAGTCCTCATTTTACTAGAGGATAACTAACGACCACAAGTCTTAGATGCATGATTTTTTTATTAGTTGTTAGTGGCTTTGAACTAGCTGTCAGATAACTGTGAGTACTCTCAGATCTGTTCCTAGTGTCTTTTTGTTGTTGGGATGTACAAGTACCCTGCCACGTCCACTTGTATTTTTGTCCATCTGATGAGTTAAGCCTTTTTCAACTGATTTTTATAGTTCGTTCTTATGTTGTACTGTTATATCACTGTCCCAGGTTAGGGGGAGGGTTGGGATCCCGCTAACATGTTTAACCCCGCCACATTAGGTATGTATGTGCCTGTCCCAAGTCAGGAGCCTGTAATTCAGTGGTTGTCGTTTGTTTATGTGTTACATATTTGTTTTTCGTTCATTTTTGTACATAAATAAGGCCGTTAGTTTTCTCGTTTGAATTGTTTTCCATGTCATTTCGGGGCCTTTTATAGCTGACTATGCGGTATGGGCTTTGCTCATTGTTGAAGGCCGTACGGTGACCTATAGTTGTTAATTTCTGTGTCATTTTGGTCTCTTGTGGACAGTTGTCTCATTGGCAATCATACCACATCTTCTTTTTTATATTCAATGCACAAAAGGATGACTAACGACCAGAAGTCTTCATTTCACTACGGCAAAATGACTTACTACCAGAAATCTTCATTTCACTACAGGATGACTTACGACCAGAAGTCCCCATTTCACTTCAGGATAACTTCCGACCAGAATTCCTCATTTCACTACAAAATGACTAACGACCAGAAGTCCTCATTTCACAACATGATGACTTACGACCAGAAGTCCTCATTTCACAACAAAATGACTTACGACCAGAAGTCCTCATTTCACAACAAAATGACTTACGACCAGAAGTCCCCATTTCACTACAGGATAACTAAAGATCAGAAGGCTTCATTTCACTACAGGTTAAATAACGACCAGAAGTCTTCATTTCACTACAGGATGACTTTCAACCTGAAGTCTTCATTTCACTACAGGATGCCTTACAACCAAAATTCCTCATTTCACTACAAAACGAATTGCGACCAGAAGTCCTCATTTCACTACAGTATAACTAATGACTAGAAGTTTTCATTTCACTACAGGATGACTTTTGACCTAAGTCTTCATTTCACTACAGGATGACTTACAACCAGAAGTCCTCATTTCATCATAGTATGACTAATGACCTAAATTTCTCATTTTAATACAGAATAAATTATTAACTGAAAACCTCATTTCACTAGAGGATACCTAACGACCAGAGGTCTTCATTTTACTACAGGATGACTAATGACCAGAAATCCTCATTTCACTGCAGGATAACATACCACCTGAAGTCCTCGTTTCACTGCAGGATAACAAACAACCAGAAGACTTTATTTTACTGCAGGATAACAAACAACCAGAAGTCTTTATTTCACTGCAGGATGACCCCCAAAAGTCTTCATTTCACTACAGGATAACTTCTGACCATGAGAATCTCATTTCACTACAGGATGACTTCTGACCAGAAGTCCCCATTTCCCTACACGATAACTTACGATCAAAAATCTTTATTTCACCACAGGATAACTTACGACCAAAAGTCGTAATGTTCTCAATTCACTACAAGATGACTTACGAAGTTTTCATTTGACTACAGGATGACCTTTGTCATGAGGTCCCCTACTCAACTTTAGAATGTATGACTTACAACCAGAGGTTTTCACTCAACTAAAGAATGTATAACTTACAACCATAAGTTCTCACTCAACTTAAGAATGTACAACTTGTCACCAAAGGTTCTCACTTAACTAAAGAATGTATGACTTACAACCAGAAGTTCTCACTCAACTAAAGAATGTATGGCTTACCACCAGAAGTTTTCACTCAACTAAAGAATGTATGACTTACAACCTGAAGTTCTCTCAACTAAAGAATGTATGACTTACCATCAGAAGTTCTCACTCAACTAAAAAACGAGATGGAGCTCACGTCAATAGATATAAACAATTCACCAAAGTTTCATGCAAATTGGTTAAAGCGTTTTTGAGTTAATGCATATAAAAATCAATACAAAGTACCTTACATTTTTTATCTGAAAAGGCTCTACTGCCCCTAAATTGTGATATTTGTATGCAGAATATAAGTTCAACATTATGACTATAGATCATGATATTGTTGCAAGGATGTAACAATATTAAGTTCTCAATAACAACTTCACTATGGAAGAGAAAAATTATAAAAGATGTAGAAATTGAATAAGACATCATTGTTATTTAATTTTAATAGTTAAGATTATAAAACAATGATAACAATGAACTGTGGAAGACAAAGTACATTTAAAGTTATTTGGTAAAATGGTAAAACACTATTAATTTTACATTAATAATAAAAGCTATGTTAATCATACACTATATTGCATAAAAATCTTTGTAAATATATACTTTAATCTGACCATACAGTGAACACTATATGATAAAATGATGCATTATCACAATCATTAAAATGACATCAATGATACCAAAACTACACAAGATATGGATCTTATCAATAAAAAAAAGACAATAGGTTTTGTTTTTTGTGCTTCTTTATCTAAAATAATTGTTTTATTTCATTATCTCTGTTATGCTTATAAAATTAATCATCATGAATCACTAGCTTGATGCCAAACTAATATTATATTCAAAGGCACTACTAGCCAAATCTTATTCTGCCTGCACCACAAAGTGTTAAATTTTAAAACCATTTTTAGTGTTAAGTGTATATCTATATATGTCATCCCTTTAAAACAAGATGTATAATTATACAAAATCATTCTTAGTAGCAACAGTATCTAGATCTATATAACCCAATAAATAGATAATTAATATGTAAATATGTTTACAAATTAAATTGCACTTGTTTGTCTAACACTACATGAAAAGTTCCTCTGCAAAGCATATTTATAAATTTAAACAAGAGTAATTTGCAATAAATAAAACACAGAAAATTCATCAATACCAAAGAAGATAAGGAAAATATAATCTCTTTTGTGCAACAGCTTTAATGATATCACAGATTGATTGTTTTGCTGCATAGCAATGTCTGAGTATTTGTAAGATTTTTCTTCTATGGACAGTTTTCTATTGATGTAATTGGAGATAGAGTTTTTTCCCTTTGCCACCTTTATAAACCAACCAAATACACACTGTGTTAAAGTAGTCGGTGAGTCTGTCAACCAGTTTGCCCCCAACATGGTGGCCTAGGAAAATAACTCCATATCAAATCATGTAAATTATGTAATTGGAAAACTCTCTATTGATGACCAGGTATTTAACTTAAACTCTCTATTGATGACCAGGTATTTAACTTAAACTCTCTATTGATGACCAGGTATTTTTTAACTTAACTATGCAACCTGAATGATCTTGGCTGAATTTTTAAAGAAAGTGTGCCAAAGTTCATATTTGTCAGTTTTTAAATTCGTAAATATGTTGTTCCCCAAAAATGTAACCAGACTTAAAATAAATATAAGTGTAAATCATTCTACATATACTGAAAAACTGGTATAATTCATAAAATCATTTAAAAAATAAGTAATTACTTGATCTGGCAGTCTGTGAGGCTTTGGATTATTGTTTCAAGTGATTGTCTAAAACTATGTATGTCACTGATATACATTCTAAAAAGAGGCTCCATCTTGAGAAGGCAAAAAACTACCTTTTATTAAAATCAAACCTAAAAAATATATAAGATAACCAAACAATTGAAATTGACAGTGTCGTTAATAAATCAAGTTTAGTTAAAAGGGCCATTTTGATCCTAACATTATATGAAATGTCTGAAGAGAAAAAAATGTTAAGTCCTGGTGATATGTTCAGATATCTATCAAATGTTCTCCTTGCAGTAATTCAATATTGTTAAGACATTTTGCAGTGCATCTAGTAATAATGTTCTGTCATTTTATATTAACTATTCAGTAATGAATGTTTTGCATAAGTAAATCAGTTCATCTACTGAACATTTGGACAGTAGACTGAACATAACTTATTGTACTGAGGCAAAGTACCTGACTGCCACTTCGAAAAACACTGTGAGTATGTCAGAAAAAGTGAACACACCTCACTAATTTCCTGTTTAGTCATTAAAGACCAATTCAGATAAAATTGAACTTATCAATTCAAAACCTTTGTATAAGGTGTGTTTAATCCTGAAGTTCATTTCAACAATTTAATGTTAACAATCACATTAATAACAGTTTTTGAGATTCATTGTGCATGGACAATATCACAATAAAATTAAAATATGTTTTTTACATTATCACATAAATTCAAGCTGTTTCTTTAAAAACTTGAAGAAGTTTAAACCTCTTTTGAGTTGTACATGCAATTTCAAAACTTAAATGCAACCATCCACTTAGTGTTTACTCCTCATCAAAAATAAAGTTTTAGGTAATTGGGACTTTTGGCAGGGTTACCTCAGCACTATTTAATATATCAAAGATTATATATACTTGAATGAAATATAACACTTATTCAGCGTTTATCAATTTAAAATTTCATGTACAAATGTATATGATTTTATTTTCTTTTCTGATTAAAACTTGTGTTTAAAACTAGTTAAACGCTTCACATTTCTTAGTACAAAATAAACTATGAAAAGAAAGGGTAATGTATTCTCAAAAGCTGAAAACTATGAAAAAAGGAATCAAAACTGACCCCCTCTCAATGACATGTTTTTTTATTGTTTAATTCTAAAATTACTTAAAAATTATGCGAAGGTAAGGCATTTTTTCACTCATTCCATTGTTGTAAATTTACATACAATTTTTTTTCTAGACAAATATAATGGAATAAGTCTGAAGAGATTTCAATAATTCATGAACAGTTCTTGCTATTTTGATTGGTCAATATTTTGGTTTTTACCCAAATCTTACTATATGATTTTTTATTGTCATCTGAAATTCATATCATAGCAATAATTATTTTTTTTTATAAATTCCCCTTAGAAGTCCATGACTACTCAAATTTCCCTAAGAATTCCATGGCTTTACTCAAATTTCCCTAAGAATTCCATGGCTTTACTCAAATTTCCTTAAGAATTCCATGGCTTTACTCAAATTTCCCCAAGAATTCCATGGCTTTACTCCAAGATTTATGCCTTATCCTTTCTGTAACAAACTTTTTCTGTGCATAGCAGTATGTTTTTATGTGTTGCTGACAGTCAATCGTTATTCACCAGACTATTAGTTATGTTGTTATTATTGCTGAAACATTTTGTAAACCAGCATTATTCAGTGTATTCTGATTGACTTCTGTACTCTCTAGGAACTCTGCAACTCTCTCCATGAGGTATTGCTTATCTTTTCCTTCCTGTAAAACATGTTGTATTTTTATTTTACTAATATTAGGACAATCCTCTAGAAAATATCAAATAAAGTCAAATGAATATAAAAGACATACAATTTATTGTCAATTTTTTTTAATTCAAACATCTGTTTAGAAAATATAAGATAAAAAAAAATAAAAAAAGACATAAAAATGAATGTTAAACATAAAACTATTCAGAAATTGATGCCTCTTTCATTATCGTCTATTGAAATACAAAAAGAATATTTTGAAATCATTTAAGACAATGTGTGTTCATAAGTCAATAATTTTTTTTTACTACATGTAGCTCTTTATAAACTGTTTTATCTCTTATAATCAAGAAATTATTGATGGGGGCTTTATAAAGGGCAAACCCGTGGTAAAATCAATATAATTTCAAGCCTCAATGATTTATTTCTATTGTAATAGGACAAAGACAGCAATTCTTTTAAATTGAAGTGCTCTATGTGAAGGAAAATATTTGGAAGTTTTAGGTCCTCAATGCATTTCAACTTCATACTTAATTTGGCCTTTTTAACTTTTTTGATTCGCGTGTCACTTATAAGTCTTTTGTAGACAACACACGCGTCTAGAGTACAAAGTTTTAATCCTGGTATCTATAATGAGTCTATTGCTGTTCCCATAAATGAACACACTATTCATACTGCCGTAAAAGACAAGGAAAACTGAAGTAATGTTATGCTTCACATACTTAGACAGATTAGGATCACATACTTAGACAAATTAGGATCACCTACTTAGACAGATTAGGATCACCTACTTAGACAGATTAGGATGTCATACTTAGACAGATTAGGATCACCTACTTAGACAGATTAGAATCACCTACTTAGACAGATTAGGATCACATACTTAGACAGATTAGGATCACATACTTAGACAGATTAGGACATACTTAGACAGATTAGGATCACATACTTAGACAGATTAGGATGACATACTTAGACAGATTAGGATGACCTACTTAGACAGATTAGGATGACCTACTTAGACAGATTATGACCTACTTAGACAGATTAGAATCACCTACTTAGACAGATTAGGATGACCTACTTAGACAGATTAGGATGACCTACTTAGACAGATTAGGATGACCTACTTAGACAGATTAGGATCACATACTTAGACAGATTAGGATCACCTACTTACGACAATTTAGGATCACCTACTTAGACAGATTAGGATCACCTACTTAGACAGATTAGGATCACATACTTAGACAGATTAGGATGAAATTAAATGATTATGATAATGTAACAAGTGTGCATGTTTCTGTCAGAAAAGAAGAAACTGATCTTTGTTACATTAAAATTCTGGCACTGTCCAATGCAAAAGCACGTTGGATGTGTATTACTTCCAAGAAGTATTTGTGTATGCAAACCACAAATAAATATTTCATTTGTATAATTACTTACTTGATAACTACTGAACAATTTAATAACTCTCTATTTAAGAAAATTGGCTTTCGACCAAATTTGTATCATCGTTTTATTTCCATGTTTTTATAATATGACTTTCACATTCATGAGTTTCCTGTACAATGCTTATATTCATACGTCTTAGTTAGAATCGATCCTTCAATGATGTCATTTGCACCAATTGACCTCGGGTAACTCATTCATAAAAAGCATACAACATGGGAGTATGACAGCTCAAACAAATCATGATGTTGCGGATCAGCTAACATACAATATATTTGTATTTTACCACGGGTGTGTTACTATCAAAGCATTTGAAGAACAAAATATCAGAATGATACATTGAACTATATATGATTGTAAATTTACTATTTATAAATATCTTGTTGTATTACTATTAACTGTAAATAATTTATCCTTATTACTATAATTAACATACAAATATTTATTCTAAGACACAGAGTATTCAAGTTTAAGGTAGACAATATCCCAAAAAACTTCTTTTAAAACATTGGGATGTCATACAAATAATTTCATACCTGCATTGTACCAACAATGTAATCTATTATATCTTACCATTTTTAGTTGATGTTGGAGAATTTTTTCCGTCTTTTTGAATCCTTGACCTAACAACCAGTAGTAGTACATCAATAAACTGTAATAGAAAATGACAATTCAACACCCTACTAAAAATAAAATTTCTTGCCAAAACTACAAATAAAAATGATGGTCATATTTCCATCTGATTTGTACAAAGATTAACATTTCTCTAATTATGTATGCATTTAAACTGGTTTTGACCAGTTTGAAAAAACTTGTATAAACTGCACATTGATTAAATTTGCCTTATGTAATTTCAAGCCATAGTCATATTCATTCGGAACATTGCACTTTACATTTGTCTTTATCACTTAGAGAAACATATTCTAACACTCTACCTCATTGACTACAATATCTATTAACTCTCAATAGCTTGATATTCAAATTTTTAAATACTTGGTAAACCTCACATTTTACAGTTTAAAAATTTAGCAACTTGAGTGGATAAATATTCTTAGCAACAGGGTAGTGTGGTATAATCTATATCCAACAATCAGGGAGAGAAACACGAGGGTCTGATAAATATTCTCAGCAACAGGGTGATGTGGTATAATCTATATCCAACAATCAGAGAGAAATACACAAGGGTCTGATAAATATTCTTAGCAACAGGGTGGTGTGGTATAATCTATATCCAACAATCAGGGAGAAATACACGAGTGGGTCTGATAAATATTCTTAGCAACAGGGTGGTGTGGTATAATCTATATTCAACAATCAGGGAGAAAAACACAAGGGTCTGGATGGCAGGTCTTCATTTCTTTATTCATTTATAATTTGTTAGGTCCTTTTTCTCTATTATTTAATTTTTTAGGTCATTTTTCTCTATTCTTTTTATTTTTTTTGGGGGCAATTTTCTCTATTCTGTATTTTTTGCCCTATTTTTCTCTCTATTTTTTTGGTAGATTTGGCCCATTATTCTCTATGCTGTAAACCCCATCTATACCCTCATACATGTACTTCAGTGTTGATCAGAAACTTACCGCAAATACATCATTTATTTCAGTCATGACTTGAAAATTTAAACTTGTCATTAATATATAACGGTACATTAAAATGTACTGACCTCGTTTAAAAGTAAATTACAAGTCATTCATTACATCAATTTTATCATAAAATATCATGTATAATCCATGATATGTATTACTTAGCAGTAATCTATATACTAACTTACCATAAAGCTATAATGACTGGCACAAAAAATCCAACAGTTCCCAGAAAACTGAATAAATCTCTGAGAACTGATGGCCAACTAGCTACTGTATATGATACTGTATTAAACATAACAACATTGGCATCAGAATACAGCCTGAACGGACCACAACTCTGGCTTGGCTGCAGACTGTGAATGGAATAAATAAGATACTGTATCAAACAAAATAACATTGGCATCAGCATACAGTCAAAAGGGGCCACCACTCTGGCTTGGCTGGAGAATGTATAGGGAATAAATTAGATACTGTATCAAACATAACATTGGTATCAGCATAAATTCTAAAGGGAACACTAAAGTCTAAAGGGACCACAACTCTGGCTCGGCTGGAGAAAATGTAGGGAATAAAAGTATTTGTATAATAAACTGTCAACACAGAGATATGTCTCGCCTTTTTGTAATTTTGATAATGCCAATGATGAAATTAAAATAGCAATACTTTAACATGTGAGTTATGCAAATATTCAAAGTCAATGAACCATGACTGAAGGTACTTGGCAAAACAATCTCCATGGAAATGAGATGTGCCAATGCTAATACAACTGCATTCCAAATACCATTGACTTATCATAAGTTGTTCCCTTTAAATGAACCTAAACACAAACATTAACTTGTACACTATGTAAAAGTTTCAAAGTCAATGAACCATGATGAGGGGGTGGGGCTATATAATCTCCATGGAAATGAGACTAGCAAATGCCAATACATTTGCATACCAAAGATCATTGACTTAACATTAGCAGTTCATCTTAAACTGATCTAATCACAAACTAATACATGTAAACTAAGCAAAAGTTTCAAAGTCAATAGACTATGACTGAGGGGACAGGGCAAAATATTCTCCATGAAATGAGATGTGCTAATGCTTATACAACTGCATACCAATTAACATTGGCCTACCACTAATGGTTCTCCTTGAACTGACCTAATCACAAACTAATATATGTAAACTAAGCAAAAGTTTCAAAGTCAATATACTATGACTGAGGGGGTGGAGCCAAATAATCTCCATGGAAATAAGATATGCCAATGCTTATACAACTGCATACCAAATATCATTGACCTACCACTAGTGGTTCCCCATAAACTGACCTAATCACAAACTAATACATGAATACTAAGCAAAAGTTTCAAAGTCAATAGACCATGACTTAGGGGGCAAGGCCAAATAATCTCCATGGAAATGAGATGTGCCAATGCTAATACAACTGCATACCAAATATCATTGACCTACCACAAACTAATACATTGTTGACGCAGCTGCCACCGCTGACGCTCGAAACAGCATACCTATGTCTTGCTTTTTGACTCCGTCAAGGCAAGACAAAAATTGTTTAACAGAATTTTTGTGAAAGTATTTTATTTGTGGCAATCAAAGACCATGAATTTTCAAATTCAACAAAATAATTTTTTTTTATTGATTTGTAATGTACTTAGTCTGAAAATTAAGGTTTAAGATTTTGCCAAACAATAAAGTTTTTAGGGCCTGTATTTCTTCATAAGCTAGATCATTAAAGTTCTATTTCACTTTCTCCCATTTTTATGCATCAACTTGAATCACTTTTCTTCTCGAAAAAATGGACATAATATTGTGGGCCAAACAGGGTTGATACCAAACCTACTCCATTATAAGGATTGTTAATGGAATTGAAGATGAAGTATATAAGAAATAATATCAAAACCTTCTCCCAATTGAAAATGAAAATAACACCTAACATACTACATTGTATCTTCAACAAATTTCGTTGCCTTTTTCAGGATTAACCTTCATCATGGACGCTCTAACCCAAACATTTGAAAGTCAGGGAAGTATAAATACATAAAAATGTGTGGATAGCTATTAATTTTAGGTCAACTTTGCCTGAATGAGTTGGACCATTAGTTTCTTAGTAATTTTTTTAACAGTTAATTTATTAGACTAACATTTTCAGTAATTTACTATGGAAATATGATTTACTCAGTGTAGAAATCTTCTCTACCACCTCCCCAAGTAAAGTGTCCACAGAAGAGGTTAAAGTCCATGACAACAGTGCCCTGGCAGTTATTTTATATCCACAAAGATATATGCATTCAAAGTTTTAATCATTCAAGTCTTACTAGTATATTTATGTATATAATTCAAACTTACCGGCCAACCATATACCCTATAGGTGCTGCAGCAAACACGAAGGACAATAATAGCACTAACATGAATAATGAATTAGATCTGGATGTACGATATGGACGCTCTTGAGCTTCACAATACTTCAATAAAAACTGAAATATATCAGAAAAATTTAAGTAAATTGAGTATTCATAGTATGTCTACAGATTTATATGTACAAGTTTTGTTCATAAAACTTTAGCCAATACAAAGAAAGAGAATACAAATGGAATTATTAAAATAACAAGGGGATAATTAAAATCATACGTATAAAGAAACCAGACAATACCAGCTCCAAAAGAAACAAAAGATAAAAAGACCCCATACAAAAACAAGGTGAACTTAGGCTCTATTACATACATACATAGTAATTAAGGGAAACAAAACTTCTTGCTTTGATTAAATTTATGAAACAAAATGGCACTATTATATGATCATCTGTACAGAATATTTTCACATCCTATCAGAAATAAGATTTATCCATCTGGTCTATACAAGGGTTTCACGAAGTTATCAAGCATAAAACAAAATCCTCTCATAAGCACATTTGTCTGTTACAACTGATAAAAAAAAAAGTAAACTCTTCAATATCTAGAAATTTTAAAAATCATAATATTGGTATCATATAATATTTGAGATGAAGAACAGCAATAACAGCATTGTTCCTTTGTTTTTTTGTGTTTTTTGCTTTGCATGTACTGATTTGGTGTCATGGATGGATACCCCATATCCTTTCTTTTCTATCATATGAAATTTTAAACAGGTATAGTACTTCACAGTCTTTTAGCTTTCAACCGTAGTAAGAAGTATAATAAGGTACCACAATGGTATAACATATTATATATATGTACTATACTTACTTTTTAGAATAAAAGAAGATTAAGATTTTAAGGAATGTCATAAATGGAATTAAAGGACTAAACATCATTCCCAACCTGTAAAAGAAAATACATTATATATTATAAACATGAGTGAAGTAAAATAACTTTCTTAATTTCAACTTGTAAGGTCATTTGAATACTTGAATATTCGTATTTCAAACAATTTGCATTATGTTGAAAGATAAATTACTCACAGAGAACTGATAATCTTGTCAGAAATTAAATTGTATCTTAATATCAATGGATTGTACAAAGAAAATAAATTAAAAAATTATGTATAAAAAAGCAAACTAGTTACTCACCAACATATATTTTGTGAGTATACAATATCTACTACACTCTGAGTCAAATCAAATTCTTGAGGACCAATCATCTTGATCACTTTTGACTTGTCCTTGAATTTTCGATACATTATACTGAAAGAGAGAAATTGATGTTTAAAAAATGTTAAAATTTTTTTCAACTTTAATCCTTGGAGTCTTAAATCAGTGCAAGTGCCTCCATGAATTTGCTATGAAGTGAAATAACCATTCAGTTCAAGTATAAAATGTATGATGTACAAGTGAAATAACCATTCAGTTCAAGTATAAAATGTATGATGTACAAGTGAAATAAATAAAATAAAAGAAGAATATGTACGAGGACACAAATGCTTAAGCTTTGCAATTTTCCAAGTTAAAAAGGGGCATCATTCTATAACAGTAAATGACCCACTGCCCAAATTCGAACTCTGTTTGTGTGTTGTGGTTCTTAGCAGTGTGTATGAGTTTCATAAAATTTGGATGAGGCAAACTTAAGTTAGAGCGCGGATACTGAAAAATTCGAAATTTTCTTAGTTATAAAGGGGTATAACTCTAGACCAGTAAGTGACTCACTGCCCAAATTTGAACTCTGTCTGCAAATTTTGGTTCTTAGCATTGTGTATTAAGTTTCATAAAATTTGGATGAGGCAAACTTAAGTTAGAGTGTGGAAATGAAAATGGGATGGACGGAAGGACGGTCAAGGGTAACACTAAACACCCCTTTTGCCTAAGACAGGGATATAAAAAATCTAAACCTTGCTTATATATGATACAGATCTTTATTTAGCCTTTTCAACTTTTTTGAGAGTCACTTATGATTCTTTTGTAGAAAAACATGCATCTGGCATACAAAATTATAAGCCTGGTATCATTAATGAATTTTTATGCCTTCGCTAGTCGGAGGGGGCATTAAGTGTTACCCTTGTCCTTCCGTCTGTCTTTCCATCCGTTCAAATTTTGTTTCCATACTCTAACTTAAGTTTTCCTTATCCAAATTTTATGAAACTTACACACTGTGCTAAGAACCAAAACTCACAGCCAGACTTAGAATTTGGGTAGTGAGTCACTTTCTGTTCTAGAGTTATGCCCCTTTATAACTTGGAAAATTGCAATTTTTTGTTTCCGCACTCTAACTTAAGTTTTCCTCATGCAAATTTTATGAAACTCATACACAATGGGAAGAACCAAACAAGGAATCTTGAGCGGGGGCATTCGTGTCCTCTAAACATTCTTCTTTTATTTTAAGTACCTTTATTTCTGTAGAAATGAAAATTTTCAGATGTTATCAATACTTCCTAAAAATTAAAAGTGCTGATTCTTTTCAAACAGGAAAAATGTCAACTACTACATTACAGACTTAAACATAGCAAAACAAACAATCTGATCCTGTTTTTTTGTTCTAAATCTAAGATGATTCATGACAAATCTATCTTAAAATATATCTGACCTTCTCGGAACATTTCCAAAGAATAGAATTCCACATTCTACAAACAGATCCAATAGGACCAACTTGTACACCTGTTGTCCCACATATGTCTCCCAACACTAAAAATAAAAGATAATTATTTGTCTTTTTCTGTTCAGCTTTTTTTATTCATGTCATTTCAACCTTGAATATGTAATATTAGAATTATCTCATTAAAGTAAAGATGATTTGTTGGTCCATTGACAAGTAACAAGATGTCTGATATTTACTTTATTTTATTACTTATAAATATAGCAAATTAAAGATATATATTTCAAACTAGAGGCTCCAAGGACCCTGTGTCGCTCACCTGATATTTTTATTTACAATTGATGCATGATAAATGCAACTGTTGTACTGTCGTTTAGTTTCAGAGATATAAGACTAAAAAGTGCGTTTTATTTCAGCCATGTGTGCCATGTTGGCAGGCAGGGTCATCATACACAGTGGTCCCTGGATATCCTAGTGGTGATTTAAACCAAGTTTGGTTTAATTTGACAGTAGTTTCAGGGACAATTTTGTAAAATTTATCTAACAATAATGCTAAGTGATGAGAAAGTTTGTTGTGAAGTTTTGTTGTTGCGCAACCCCCCAAAAAAAAACAAAAGGTAATAAAAATTATCATTTTAGGGCAATCTTTCCTATTAATGATTTCTGCAAACTTCAGTTGATTGTGCAAGGGTTGTATAGCCAGCTGAGGTCGTTAAAACTCTCATTTGTTGTTGCAAAATTCAAGTGGTTTTGAATTGCTTTGTTGATCTTTTTGTATTCAACTTTAAACAACAAAGTACAACAAATATGATGACTGATACTCATGACACTGAAAATATGGTCTTCATTCTTGTGAAGAAAATGATAAGGTTTGAAATATTTCTTAAATATTAATTCAATACCAATACTTTAATTTGTATTGGATTTATCCCAGGAAATGAGAACAAGGGACACAATTAAATTCAATTTTTTCCTAAATTTCTGATAAAATATAAAATGAAGAACTATATTTTTTAATGAGAATTTTCTTTTTAATAGTTAATTGATAATTTGAACAATATTAATTAAGTTTTAGATCTTGCATGGTTGATTAATTTTCTCTCAAAATTTCTGATATTCTATTAAAGTTTTAAATATAATATGAGGCAGGCATTACCTGTGAAAGGGATGAAGTCTGTATAAATTAGTGTAGGAATTCAAGCATCATTTGCACTTGAATCTGTAGAAAATGAAGCCAAAGTACTGAAACATATCTGACATTTGACCTATTGTTCGGGATTATAGTTGTGACATCATTTTCAATGTAAAGAAAGAAACACCATCATCAGGTATTAATGTGGTTTTTTTTCATGTTATAGAATTATCAATTATTTTTATTGCCAGTACATTAGTAGATTGTTTTCTATATTGATTTTCTACTGCAGTTTCAGAAAAGAAGATTACAAAAGGATAACATTTTGTAAAACTTACCAAAATTTACCAAATTAATGAAAATTGTTAAAATTGACTATAAAGGGCAATAACTCCTTAAGGGTCAACTGATCATTTTGGTCATGTTGACTTATTTGAAGATTTACTTTGCTGAACATTATTGCTGTTTACAGTTTATCTCTATCTGTAATAATTTTCAAGATAATAACCAAAAACGGCAAAATTTCCTTAAAAATTACCAATTCAGGGGCAGCAAACCCAACAACCAGTTGTCCAATTCATCTGAAAATTTGAGGGCAGATAGATATTTACTTGATAAACAAGTTAATCCCTGTAAGATTTGCTTTACATGCTTTGGTTTCAGAGTTACAAGCCTAAATCTACATTTTACCCCTATGTTCTATTTTTAGCCATGGCAGCCATCTTGGTTGGTTGGCTGGGTCACCGCACACATTTTTAAAACTAAATACCCTAATAATGATTGTGGCTAAGTTTGGTTGAATTTGGTCCAGTAGTTTCAGAGGAGAAGATTTTTGTTAAAGATTACAAAAATTTACAAAAAATTGGTAAAAAATTACTTTAAAGGGCAATAACTCCTTAAGGGGTCAACTGACCATTTTGATCATGTTAACTTATTTGTAGATCTTACTTTGCTGAACATTATTGCTGTTTACAGTTTATCTCTATCTGTAATAATTTTCAAGATAATAACCAAAAACAGCAAAATTTCCTTAAAAATTACCAATTCAGGGCAGCAACCCAACAACCAGTTGTCCAATTCATCTGAAAATTTGAGGGCAGATAGATATTTACTTGATAAACAAGTTAATCTCTGTAAGATTTGCTTTAAATGCTTTGGTTTCAGAGTTACAAGCCAAAATCTACATTTTACCCTATGTTCTATTTTTAGCCATGGCAGCCATCTTGGTTGGTTGGCTGGGTCACCGCACAAATTTTTAAACTAAATACCCTAATAATGATTGTGGCTAAGTTTGGTTGAATTTGGTCCAGTAGTTTCAGAGGAGAAGATTTTGTTAAAGATTACAAAATTTACAAAAATTGGTAAAAATTACTTTAAAGGGCAATAACTCATTAAGGGGTCAACTGACCATTTTGATCATGTTGACTTATTTGAAGATCTTACTTTGCTGAACATTATTGCTGTTTACAGTTTATCTCTATCTGTAATAATTTTCAAGATAATAACTAAAACGCAAAATTTCCTTAAAATTACCAATTCAGGGCAGCAACCCAACAACCAGTTGTCCAATTCATCTGAAAATTTGAGGGCAGATAGATATTTACTTGATAAACAAGTTAATCCCTGTAAGATTTGCTTTACATGCTTTGGTTTCAGAGTTACAAGCCAAAATCTACATTTTACCCCTATGTTCTATTTTTAGCCATGGCAGCCATCTTGGTTGGTTGGCTGGGTCACCCACACATTTTTAAACTAAATACCCTAATAATGATTGTGGCTAAGTTTGGTTGAATTTGGTCCAGTAGTTTCAGAAAAGAAGATTTTGTAAAAGATTACAAAATTTACAAAAATTGGTAAAAATTACTTTAAAGGGCAATAACTCCTTAAGGGGTCAACTGACCATTTTGATCATGTTGACTTATTTGTAGATCTTACTTTGCTGAACATTATTGCTGTTTACAGTTTATCTCTATCTATAATAATTTTCAAGATAATAACTGAAAACGAAAAAAAATCCTTAAAATTACTAATTTAGGGGCAGCAACCCAACAACCCATTGTCAGATTCATCTGAAAATTTCAGGACAGATAGATCTTGACTTGATCAACAATTTTACCCCATGTCAGATTTGCTCTATATGCTTTGGTTTCAGAGATATAAGCCAAAATCTACATTTTACCCCTATGTTCTATTTTTAGCCATGGTGGCCATCTTGGTTGGTTGGCCGGGTCACCGGACACAATTTTTAAACTAGATACCCCAATGATGATTGTGGCCAAGTTTGGTTAAATTTGGCCAAGTAGTTTCAGAGGAGAAGATTTTTGTAAAAGTGAACGGACGACGGACGACGACGGACGACAGACGCCAAGTGATGAGAAAAGCTCACTTGGCCCTTTGGGCCAGGTGAGCTAACAAGTAAATCAATTTTGTATAACAGTTATTTTGTTATCTAAAAGAACATCCACATATTTTCCCTATCACTGTAATATACCATAGTTTGACCCTAGATGGTTTTGGCTGTTTTGATTTTTATGCTCTCAAACATTAGAGTCTATAATTGTCAACTTTACAGCTGTTGTAATATCCCATTATGTTTCAAGTGACACTTGGAAATCCTGACCCAGTGGATGATTAATGCCCATCAATATGGCAATTATTACTATACATGTCATTTTTACCACTGCATTATCTTCCCTAAATGGAAACTTACTTTGACATCTCCCTTGCGTCCTGACCCTGTGGCTGATCATTTATCACTGCAACATTTTCCACTGTTATTTCCCCTGAGAGAAAACTTACTTTAACATCTCCCCTGAGTCCTGACCCTGAGGCTGATCATCTATCATTGCCACATTTTCCACTGTGTTATCTCCCTGAGTCCTGACCCTGTGGCTGACCATCTATCACCGCCACATTTTCCACTGTGTTATCTCCCCTGAGAGAAAACTTACTTTAACATCTCCCCTGAGTCCTGACCTTGTGGCTGATCATCTATCATTGCCACATTTTCCACTCGGCACTGTGTTATCTCCTCTGCAACAAAACTTACTTTGACATCTCCCCTGAGTCCTGACCCTGTGGCTGACCATCTATCATTACCACATTTACAACAGTGCTATCTTCCCTGAAAGAAAACTTACTTTGACATCTCCCCTGAGTCCTGACCCTGTGGCTGACCATCTATCATTACCACATTTACAACAGTGCTATCTTCCTGAAAGAAAACTTACTTTGACATCTCCCTGAGTCCTGACCCTGTGGCTGACCATCTATCATTACCACATTTACAACAGTGCTATCTTCCCTGAAAGAAAACTTACTTTGACATCTCTAATGAGTCCTGACCCTGTGGCTGACCATCTATCATTACCACATTTACAACAGTGCTATCTTTCCTGAAAGAAAACTTACTTTGACATCTCCCCTGAGTCCTGACCCTGTGGCTGATCATCTATCATTACCACATTTACAACAGTGCTATCTTCCTGAAAGAAAACTTACTTTGACATCTCCCTGAGTCCTGACCCTGTGGCTGATCATCTATCATTACCACATTTACAACAGTGCTATCTTCCTGAAAGAAAACTTACTTTGACATCTCTACTGAGTCCTGACCCTGTGGCTGACCATCTATCATTACCACATTTACAACAGTGCTATCTTCCCTGAAAGAAAACTTACTTTGACATCTCCCCTGAGTCCTGACCCTGTGGCTGACCATCTATCATTACCACATTTACAACAGTGCTATCTTCCCTGAAAGAAAACTTACTTTGACATCTCCCCTGAGTCCTGACCCTGTGGCTGACCATCTATCATTACCACATTTACAACAGTGCTATCTCCCCTGAAAGAAAACTTACTTTGACATCTCTACTGAGTCCTGACCCTGTGGCTGACCATCTATCATTACCACATTTACAACAGTGCTATCTCCCCTGAAAGAAAACTTACTTTGACATCTCTACTGAGTCCTGACCCTGTGGCTGACCATCTATCATTACCACATTTACAACAGTGCTATCTCCCTGAAAGAAAACTTACTTTGACATCTGTACTGAGTCCTGACCCTGTGGCTGACCATCTATCATTACCACATTTACAACAGTGCTATCTTTCCTGAAAGAAAACTTACTTTGACATCTGTACTGAGTCCTGACCCTGTGGCTGACCATCTATCATTACCACATTTACAACAGTGCTATCTTTCCTGAAAGAAAACTTACTTTGACATCTGTACTGAGTCCTGACCCTGTGGCTGACCATCTATCATTACCACATTTACAACAGTGCTATCTTCCTGAAAGAAAACTTACTTTGACATCTCCCTGAGTCCTGACCCTGTGGCTGACCATCTATCATTACCACATTTACAACAGTGCTATCTCCCTGAAAGAAAACTTACTTTGACATCTCTACTGAGTCCTGACCCTGTGGCTGACCATCTATCATTACCACATTTACAACAGTGCTATCTCCCTGAAAGGAAACTTACTTTGACATCTCTACTGAGTCCTGACCCTGTGGCTGACCATCTATCATTACCACATTTACAACAGTGCTATCTTCCTGAAAGGAAACTTACTTTGACATCTCTACTGAGTCCTGACCCTGTGGCTGACCATCTATCATTACCACATTTACAACAGTGCTATCTTCCTGAAAGAAAACTTACTTTGACATCTCCTGAGTCCTGACCCTGTGGCTGACCATCTATCATTACCACATTTACAACAGTGCTATCTCCCTGAAACGAAACTTACTTTGACATCTCCCTGAGTCCTGACCCTGTGGCTGACCATCTATCATTACCACATTTACAACTGTGTTATCTCCCTGAAAGAAAACTTACTTTGACATCTCCCTGAGTCCTGACCCTGTGGCTGACCATCTATCATTGCCACATTTACCACTGTGTTATCTCCCTGAAAGAAAACTTACTTTGACATCTCCCTGAGTCCTGACCCTGTGGCTGACCATCTATCATTACCACATTTACAACAGTGCTATCTCCCTGAAAGAAAACTTACTTTGACATCTCCCTGAGTCCTGACCCTGTGGCTGACCATCTATCATTACCACATTTACAACAGTGCTATCTTCCTGAAAGAAAACTTACTTTGACATCTCCCTGAGTCCTGACCCTGTGGCTGACCATCTATCATTACCACATTTACAACAGTGCTATCTTTCCTGAAAGAAAACTTACTTTGACATCTCCCTGAGTCCTGACCCTGTGGCTGACCATCTATCATTACCACATTTACAACAGTGCTATCTTTCCTGAAAGAAAACTTACTTTGACATCTCCCTGAGTCCTGACCCTGTGGCTGACCATCTATCATTACCACATTTACAACAGTGCTATCTTTCCTGAATCTCCCCTGAGTCCTGAAAACTTACTTTGACATCTCTACTGAGTCCTGACCCTGTGGCTGACCATCTATCATTACCACATTTACAACAGTGCTATCTTCCTGAAAGAAAACTTACTTTGACATCTCCCTGAGTCCTGACCCTGTGGCTGACCATCTATCATTACCACATTTACAACAGTGCTATCTTCCTGAAAGAAAACTTACTTTGACATCTCCCTGAGTCCTGACCCTGTGGCTGACCATCTATCATTACCACATTTACAACAGTGCTATCTTCCTGAAAGAAAACTTACTTTGACATCTCTACTGAGTCCTGACCCTGTGGCTGACCATCTATCATTACCACATTTACAACAGTGCTATCTCCCTGAAAGAAAACTTACTTTGACATCTCTACTGAGTCCTGACCCTGTGGCTGACCATCTATCATTACCACATTTACAACAGTGCTATCTCCCCTGAAAGAAAACTTACTTTGACATCTGTACTGAGTCCTGACCCTGTGGCTGACCATCTATCATTACCACATTTACAACAGTGCTATCTTTCCTGAAAGAAAACTTACTTTGACATCTCCCCTGAGTCCTGACCCTGTGGCTGACCATCTATCATTACCACATTTACAACAGTGCTATCTTCCTGAAAGAAAACTTACTTTGACATCTGTACTGAGTCCTGACCCTGTGGCTGACCATCTATCATTACCACATTTACAACAGTGCTATCTCCCTGAAAGAAAACTTACTTTGACATCTCTACTGAGTCCTGACCCTGTGGCTGACCATCTATCATTACCACATTTACAACAGTGCTATCTTCCTGAAAGAAAACTTACTTTGACATCTCTACTGAGTCCTGACCCTGTGGCTGACCATCTATCATTACCACATTTACAACAGTGCTATCTTCCTGAAAGAAAACTTACTTTGACATCTCCCTGAGTCCTGACCCTGTGGCTGACCATCTATCATTACCACATTTACAACAGTGCTATCTTCCTGAAAGAAAACTTACTTTGACATCTCCCTGAGTCCTGACCCTGTGGCTGACCATCTATCATTACCACATTTACAACAGTGCTATCTCCCTGAAAGAAAACTTACTTTGACATCTCTACTGAGTCCTGACCCTGTGGCTGACCATCTATCATTACCACATTTACAACAGTGCTATCTCCCTGAAAGGAAACTTACTTTGACATCTCTACTGAGTCCTGACCCTGTGGCTGACCATCTATCATTACCACATTTACAACAGTGCTATCTCCCCTGAAAGAAAACTTACTTTGACATCTCCCCTGAGTCCTGACCCTGTGGCTGACCATCTATCATTACCACATTTACAACAGTGCTATCTTCCCTGAAAGAAAACTTACTTTGACATCTCCCCTGAGTCCTGACCCTGTGGCTGACCATCTATCATTACCACATTTACAACAGTGCTATCTCCTGAAAGAAAACTTACTTTGACATCTCTACTGAGTCCTGACCCTGTGGCTGACCATCTATCATTACCACATTTACAACAGTGCTATCTTCCTGAAAGAAAACTTACTTTGACATCTCCCTGAGTCCTGACCCTGTGGCTGACCATCTATCATTACCACATTTACAACAGTGCTATCTCCCTGAAAGAAAACTTACTTTGACATCTCTACTGAGTCCTGACCCTGTGGCTGACCATCTATCATTACCACATTTACAACAGTGCTATCTCCCTGAAAGAAAACTTACTTTGACATCTCTACTGAGTCCTGACCCTGTGGCTGACCATCTATCATTACCACATTTACAACAGTGCTATCTCCCTGAAAGAAAACTTACTTTGACATCTCTACTGAGTCCTGACCCTGTGGCTGACCATCTATCATTACCACATTTACAACAGTGCTATCTCCCTGAAAGAAAACTTACTTTGACATCTCTACTGAGTCCTGACCCTGTGGCTGACCATCTATCATTACCACATTTACAACAGTGCTATCTTCCTGAAAGAAAACTTACTTTGACATCTCCCTGAGTCCTGACCCTGTGGCTGACCATCTATCATTACCACATTTACAACAGTGCTATCTCCCTGAAAGAAAACTTACTTTGACATCTGTACTGAGTCCTGACCCTGTGGCTGACCATCTATCATTACCACATTTACAACAGTGCTATCTTCCTGAAAGAAAACTTACTTTGACATCTCCCTGAGTCCTGACCCTGTGGCTGACCATCTATCATTACCACATTTACAACAGTGCTATCTCCCTGAAAGAAAACTTACTTTGACATCTCTACTGAGTCCTGACCCTGTGGCTGACCATCTATCATTACCACATTTACAACAGTGCTATCTTCCTGAAAGAAAACTTACTTTGACATCTCCCCTGAGTCCTGACCCTGTGGCTGACCATCTATCATTACCACATTTACAACAGTGCTATCTTCCCTGAAAGAAAACTTACTTTGACATCTCCCCTGAGTCCTGACCCTGTGGCTGACCATCTATCATTACCACATTTACAACAGTGCTATCTCCCCTGAAAGGAAACTTACTTTGACATCTCTACTGAGTCCTGACCCTGTGGCTGACCATCTATCATTACCACATTTACAACAGTGCTATCTCCCTGAAAGAAAACTTACTTTGACATCTGTACTGAGTCCTGACCCTGTGGCTGACCATCTATCATTACCACATTTACAACAGTGCTATCTCCCTGAAAGAAAACTTACTTTGACATCTCTACTGAGTCCTGACCCTGTGGCTGACCATCTATCATTACCACATTTACAACAGTGCTATCTCCCTGAAAGGAAACTTACTTTGACATCTCTATTGAGTCCTGACCCTGTGGCTGACCATCTATCATTACCACATTTACAACAGTGCTATCTCCCTGAAAGGAAACTTACTTTGACATCTCTATTGAGTCCTGACCCTGTGGCTGACCATCTATCATTACCACATTTACAACAGTGCTATCTTCCCTGAAAGAAAACTTACTTTGACATCTCTACTGAGTCCTGACCCTGTGGCTGACCATCTATCATTACCACATTTACAACAGTGCTATCTCCCCTGAAAGGAAACTTACTTTGACATCTCTACTGAGTCCTGACCCTGTGGCTGACCATCTATCATTACCACATTTACAACAGTGCTATCTTCCTGAAAGAAAACTTACTTTGACATCTCCCTGAGTCCTGACCCTGTGGCTGACCATCTATCATTACCACATTTACAACAGTGCTATCTCCTGAAAGAAAACTTACTTTGACATCTCTACTGAGTCCTGACCCTGTGGCTGACCATCTATCATTACCACATTTACAACAGTGCTATCTCCCCTGAAAGGAAACTTACTTTGACATCTCTACTGAGTCCTGACCCTGTGGCTGACCATCTATCATTACCACATTTACAACAGTGCTATCTCCCCTGAAAGAAAACTTACTTTGACATCTGTACTGAGTCCTGACCCTGTGGCTGACCATCTATCATTACCACATTTACAACAGTGCTATCTTTCCTGAAAGAAAACTTACTTTGACATCTCCCCTGAGTCCTGACCCTGTGGCTGACCATCTATCATTACCACATTTACAACAGTGCTATCTCCCCTGAAAGAAAACTTACTTTGACATCTGTACTGAGTCCTGACCCTGTGTCTGACCATCTATCATTACCACATTTACAACAGTGCTATCTTTCCTGAAAGAAAACTTACTTTGACATCTCCCCTGAGTCCTGACCCTGTGGCTGACCATCTATCATTACCACATTTACAACAGTGCTATCTCCCCTGAAAGAAAACTTACTTTGACATCTCTACTGAGTCCTGACCCTGTGGCTGACCATCTATCATTACCACATTTACAACAGTGCTATCTCCCCTGAAAGGAAACTTACTTTGACATCTCTACTGAGTCCTGACCCTGTGGCTGACCATCTATCATTACCACATTTACAACAGTGCTATCTCCCTGAAAGGAAACTTACTTTGACATCTCTACTGAGTCCTGACCCTGTGGCTGACCATCTATCATTACCACATTTACAACAGTGCTATCTTCCTGAAAGAAAACTTACTTTGACATCTCTACTGAGTCCTGACCCTGTGGCTGACCATCTATCATTACCACATTTACAACAGTGCTATCTCCTGAAAGGAAACTTACTTTGACATCTCCCTGAGTCCTGACCCTGTGGCTGACCATCTATCATTACCACATTTACAACAGTGCTATCTTCCTGAAAGAAAACTTACTTTGACATCTCCCTGAGTCCTGACCCTGTGGCTGACCATCTATCATTGTAATATTTCCCACTTCTTTACTGTAAGTTCAGAAACTATTGCAAGGTTTTTATTAATGTGAATAATGTAACTCCTTGAGTATCGCAAGAATAAGAAATCACATAATGATATCTTGTATATATATATCCGTATGTAGCTTTTCCTAAAATTGGCATTTTTGTTCATTCTTCAAAGATCAAAATAATAAATGCACGAAATAATTTCTGCTTTTACAGTATCTCCCTTGAAACAAAAACTTACTTTGACATCTCCCCTGAGTCCTGACCCTGTGGCTGACCATCTATCATTACCACATTTACAACAGTGCTATCTTCCCTGAAAGAAAACTTACTTTGACATCTCCCCTGAGTCCTGACCCTGTGGCTGACCATCTATCATTACCACATTTACAACAGTGCTATCTTTCCTGAAAGAAAACTTACTTTGACATCTCCCCTGAGTCCTGACCCTGTGGCTGATCATCTATCATTACCACATTTACAACAGTGCTATCTTCCTGAAAGAAAACTTACTTTGACATCTCTACTGAGTCCTGACCCTGTGGCTGACCATCTATCATTACCACATTTACAACAGTGCTATCTTCCTGAAAGAAAACTTACTTTGACATCTCCCTGAGTCCTGACCCTGTGGCTGACCATCTATCATTACCACATTTACAACAGTGCTATCTCCCTGAAAGGAAACTTACTTTAACATCTCTACTGAGTCCTGACCCTGTGGCTGACCATCTATCATTACCACATTTACAACAGTGCTATCTCCCCTGAAAGGAAACTTACTTTGACATCTCTACTGAGTCCTGACCCTGTGGCTGACCATCTATCATTACCACATTTACAACAGTGCTATCTTCCCTGAAAGAAAACTTACTTTGACATCTCTACTGAGTCCTGACCCTGTGGCTGACCATCTATCATTACCACATTTACAACAGTGCTATCTCCCCTGAAAGGAAACTTACTTTGACATCTCTACTGAGTCCTGACCCTGTGGCTGACCATCTATCATTACCACATTTACAACAGTGCTATCTTCCCTGAAAGAAAACTTACTTTGACATCTCTACTGAGTCCTGACCCTGTGGCTGACCATCTATCATTACCACATTTACAGCAGTACTATCTTCCTGAAAGAAAACTTACTTTGACATCTCCCTGAGTCCTGACCCTGTGGCTGACCATCTATCATTACACACATTTACAACAGTGCTATCTCCCTGAAAGAAAACTTACTTTGACATCTCCCTGAGTCCTGACCCTGTGGCTGACCATCTATCATTACCACATTTACAACAGTGCTATCTCCCTGAAAGAAAACTTACTTTGACATCTCCCTGAGTCCTGACCCTGTGGCTGACCATCTATCATTACCACATTTACAACAGTGCTATCTCCCTGAAAGAAAACTTACTTTGACATCTCCCTGAGTCCTGACCCTGTGGCTGACCATCTATCATTACCACATTTACAACAGTGCTATCTCCCCTGAGTCCTGACCCTGTGGCTGACCATCTATCATTGTAATATTTCCCACTTCTTTACTGTAAGTTCAGAAACTATTGCAAGGTTTTTATTAATGTGAATAATGTAACTCCTTGAGTATCGCAAGAATAAGAAATCACATAATGATATCTTGTATATATATATCCGTATGTAGCTTTTCCTAAAATTGGCATTTTGTTCATTCTTCAAAGATCAAAATAATAAATGCACGAAATAATTTCTGCTTTTACAGTATCTCCTTGAAACAAAAACTTACTTTGACATCTCCCTGAGTCCTGACCCTGTGGCTGACCATCTATCATTACCACATTTACAACAGTGCTATCTTCCTGAAAGAAAACTTACTTTGACATCTCCCTGAGTCCTGACCCTGTGGCTGACCATCTATCATTGTAATATTTCCCACTTCTTTACTGTAAGTTCAGAAACTATTGCAAGGTTTTATTAATGTGAATAATGTAACTCCTTGAGTATCGCAAGAATAAGAAATCACATAATGATATCTTGTATATATATATCCGTATGTAGCTTTTCCTAAAATTGGCATTTTGTTCATTCTTCAAAGATCAAAATAATAAATGCACGAAATAATTTCTGCTTTTACAGTATCTCCTTGAAACAAAAACTTACTTTGACATCTCCCTGAGTCCTGACCCTGTGGCTGACCATCTATCATTACCACATTTACAACAGTGCTATCTTCCTGAAAGAAAACTTACTTTGACATCTCCCTGAGTCCTGACCCTGTGGCTGACCATCTATCATTACCACATTTACAACAGTGCTATCTTTCCTGAAAGAAAACTTACTTTGACATCTCCCTGAGTCCTGACCCTGTGGCTGATCATCTATCATTACCACATTTACAACAGTGCTATCTTCCTGAAAGAAAACTTACTTTGACATCTCTACTGAGTCCTGACCCTGTGGCTGACCATCTATCATTACCACATTTACAACAGTGCTATCTTCCTGAAAGAAAACTTACTTTGACATCTCTACTGAGTCCTGACCCTGTGGCTGACCATCTATCATTACCACATTTACAACAGTGCTATCTTCCTGAAAGAAAACTTACTTTGACATCTCCCTGAGTCCTGACCCTGTGGCTGACCATCTATCATTACCACATTTACAACAGTGCTATCTTTCCTGAAAGAAAACTTACTTTGACATCTCCCTGAGTCCTGACCCTGTGGCTGACCATCTATCATTACCACATTTACAACAGTGCTATCTCCCCTGAAAGAAAACTTACTTTGACATCTCTACTGAGTCCTGACCCTGTGGCTGACCATCTATCATTACCACATTTACAACAGTGCTATCTCCCTGAAAGGAAACTTACTTTGACATCTCTACTGAGTCCTGACCCTGTGGCTGACCATCTATCATTACCACATTTACAACAGTGCTATCTCCCTGAAAGGAAACTTACTTTGACATCTCTACTGAGTCCTGACCCTGTGGCTGACCATCTATCATTACCACATTTACAACAGTGCTATCTTCCTGAAAGAAAACTTACTTTGACATCTCTACTGAGTCCTGACCCTGTGGCTGACCATCTATCATTACCACATTTACAACAGTGCTATCTCCCTGAAAGGAAACTTACTTTGACATCTCCCTGAGTCCTGACCCTGTGGCTGACCATCTATCATTACCACATTTACAACAGTGCTATCTTCCTGAAAGAAAACTTACTTTGACATCTCCCTGAGTCCTGACCCTGTGGCTGACCATCTATCATTGTAATATTTCCCACTTCTTTACTGTAAGTTCAGAAACTATTGCAAGGTTTTTATTAATGTGAATAATGTAACTCCTTGAGTATCGCAAGAATAAGAAATCACATAATGATATCTTGTATATATATATCCGTATGTAGCTTTTCCTAAAATTGGCATTTTGTTCATTCTTCAAAGATCAAAATAATAAATGCACGAAATAATTTCTGCTTTTACAGTATCTCCCTTGAAACAAAACTTACTTTGACATCTCCCTGAGTCCTGACCCTGTGGCTGACCATCTATCATTACCACATTTACAACAGTGCTATCTTCCTGAAAGAAAACTTACTTTGACATCTCCCTGAGTCCTGACCCTGTGGCTGACCATCTATCATTACCACATTTACAACAGTGCTATCTTTCCTGAAAGAAAACTTACTTTGACATCTCCCCTGAGTCCTGACCCTGTGGCTGATCATCTATCATTACCACATTTACAACAGTGCTATCTTCCCTGAAAGAAAACTTACTTTGACATCTCTACTGAGTCCTGACCCTGTGGCTGACCATCTATCATTACCCCATTTACAACAGTGCTATCTTCCCTGAAAGAAAACTTACTTTGACATCTCCCTGAGTCCTGACCCTGTGGCTGACCATCTATCATTACCACATTTACAACAGTGCTATCTCCCTGAAAAACTTACTTTGACATCTCTACTGAGTCCTGACCCTGTGGCTGACCATCTATCATTACCACATTTACAACAGTGCTATCTCCCTGAAAGGAAACTTACTTTGACATCTCTACTGAGTCCTGACCCTGTGGCTGACCATCTATCATTACCACATTTACAACAGTGCTATCTTCCTGAAAGAAAACTTACTTTGACATCTCTACTGAGTCCTGACCCTGTGGCTGACCATCTATCATTACCACATTTACAACAGTGCTATCTCCCTGAAAGGAAACTTACTTTGACATCTCTACTGAGTCCTGACCCTGTGGCTGACCATCTATCATTACCACATTTACAACAGTGCTATCTTCCTGAAAGAAAACTTACTTTGACATCTCTACTGAGTCCTGACCCTGTGGCTGACCATCTATCATTACCACATTTACAACAGTACTATCTTCCTGAAAGAAAACTTACTTTGACATCTCCCTGAGTCCTGACCCTGTGGCTGACCATCTATCATTACCACATTTACAACAGTGCTATCTCCCTGAAAGAAAACTTACTTTGACATCTCCCTGAGTCCTGACCCTGTGGCTGACCATCTATCATTACCACATTTACAACAGTGCTATCTCCCCTGAAAGAAAACTTACTTTGACATCTCCCCTGAGTCCTGACCCTGTGGCTGACCATCTATCATTACCACATTTACAACAGTGCTATCTCCCCTGAAAGAAAACTTACTTTGACATCTCCCCTGAGTCCTGACCCTGTGGCTGACCATCTATCATTACCACATTTACAACAGTGCTATCTCCCCTGAGTCCTGACCCTGTGGCTGACCATCTATCATTGTAATATTTCCCACTTCTTTACTGTAAGTTCAGAAACTATTGCAAGGTTTTTATTAATGTAATGTAACTCCTTGAGTATCGCAAGAATAAGAAATCACATAATGATATCTTGTATATATATATCCGTATGTAGCTTTTCCTAAAATTGGCATTTTTGTTCATTCTTCAAAGATCAAAATAATAAATGCACGAAATAATTTCTGCTTTTACAGTATCTCCCTTGAAACAAAAACTTACTTTGACATCTCCCCTGAGTCCTGACCCTGTGGCTGACCATCTATCATTACCACATTTACAACAGTGCTATCTTCCCTGAAAGAAAACTTACTTTGACATCTCCCTGAGTCCTGACCCTGTGGCTGACCATCTATCATTACCACATTTACAACAGTGCTATCTTTCCTGAAAGAAAACTTACTTTGACATCTCCCTGAGTCCTGACCCTGTGGCTGACCATCTATCATTACCACATTTACAACAGTGCTATCTCCCTGAAAGAAAACTTACTTTGACATCTCTACTGAGTCCTGACCCTGTGGCTGACCATCTATCATTACCACATTTACAACAGTGCTATCTCCCTGAAAGGAAACTTACTTTGACATCTCTACTGAGTCCTGACCCTGTGGCTGACCATCTATCATTACCACATTTACAACAGTACTATCTTCCTGAAAGAAAACTTACTTTGACATCTCCCTGAGTCCTGACCCTGTGGTTGACCATCTATCATTACCACATTTACAACAGTGCTATCTCCCTGAAAGAAAACTTACTTTGACATCTCCCTGAGTCCTGACCCTGTGGCTGACCATCTATCATTACCACATTTACAACAGTGCTATCTCCCTGAAAGAAAACTTACTTTGACATCTCCCCTGAGTCCTGACCCTGTGGCTGACCATCTATCATTACCACATTTACAACAGTGCTATCTCCCCTGAAAGAAAACTTACTTTGACATCTCTACTGAGTCCTGACCCTGTGGCTGACCATCTATCATTACCACATTTACAACAGTGCTATCTCCCCTGAAAGGAAAGTTACTTTGACATCTCTACTGAGTCCTGACCCTGTGGCTGACCATCTATCATTACCACATTTACAACAGTGCTATCTCCCCTGAAAGAAAACTTACTTTGACATCTGTACTGAGTCCTGACCCTGTGGCTGACCATCTATCATTACCACATTTACAACAGTGCTATCTTTCCTGAAAGAAAACTTACTTTGACATCTCCCCTGAGTCCTGACCCTGTGGCTGACCATCTATCATTACCACATTTACAACAGTGCTATCTCCCCTGAAAGAAAACTTACTTTGACATCTCTACTGAGTCCTGACCCTGTGGCTGACCATCTATCATTACCACATTTACAACAGTGCTATCTCCCCTGAAAGGAAACTTACTTTGACATCTCTACTGAGTCCTGACCCTGTGGCTGACCATCTATCATTACCACATTTACAACAGTGCTATCTCCCCTGAAAGGAAACTTACTTTGACATCTCTACTGAGTCCTGACCCTGTGGCTGACCATCTATCATTACCACATTTACAACAGTGCTATCTTCCCTGAAAGAAAACTTACTTTGACATCTCTACTGAGTCCTGACCCTGTGGCTGACCATCTATCATTACCACATTTACAGCAGTACTATCTTCCCTGAAAGAAAACTTACTTTGACATCTCCCCTGAGTCCTGACCCTGTGGCTGACCATCTATCATTACCACATTTACAACAGTGCTATCTCCCCTGAAAGAAAACTTACTTTGACATCTCCCCTGAGTCCTGACCCTGTGGCTGACCATCTATCATTACCACACATTTACAACAGTGCTATCTCCCCTGAAAGAAAACTTACTTTGACATCTCCCCTGAGTCCTGACCCTGTGGCTGACCATCTATCATTACCACATTTAAAACAGTGCTATCTCCCTGAAAGAAAACTTACTTTGACATCTCCCTGAGTCCTGACCCTGTGGCTGACCATCTATCATTACCACATTTACAACAGTGCTATCTCCCCTGAAAGAAAACTTACTTTGACATCTCCCTGAGTCCTGACCCTGTGGCTGACCATCTATCATTATCACATTTACAACAGTGCTATCTCCCCTGAGTCCTGACCCTGTGGCTGACCATCTATCATTGTAATATTTCCCACTTCTTTACTGTAAGTTCAGAAACTATTGCAAGGTTTTTATTAATGTGAATAATGTAACTCCTTGAGTATCGCAAGAATAAGAAATCACATAATGATATCTTGTATATATATATCTGTATGTAGCTTTTCCTAAAATTGGCATTTTTGTTCATTCTTCAAAGATCAAAATAATAAATGCACGAAATAATTTCTGCTTTTACAGTATCTCCCTTGAAACAAAAACTTACTTTGACATCTCCCCTGAGTCCTGACCCTGTGGCTGACCACCTCACATTGCCACATTTGCCGCTGGTTGAATCCTTTGATGTGACAATCAGTTGCTGATACAGAATAGCTAGGAGAACTATTGGTGAAGATAGACGGAGCAAAACTGATCTGTAAGATAAAATATAATGTTTCAAAAGAAGATAGGCGGAGCAAAACTGATCTGTAAGATAAAATATAATGTTTCAAACGAGATTTGTTTCTTCTTAATCAATTGATGAGATCTGAACTTCTGTTTTCTAAATTTTTGACCATTTCATTTTTTCCACTTAATCACAGTCAGATGAAAATTTGATACCACCATTTTTTACTTTAGTATAAATCTAAAGTATAAATCTATCTGACCACTGACCATATATTAAATTTAAAAACAAATAAAATGATACTCTGATTACTCACCTTGCTAATGTTAATTTCAGTTCTGTTTCGTATTTATACATTTCAAACTGTACCAGTTTTTGAAAGATGATAGGTACACCCAAATTTAATATGGTGATCGTTAGATATGGTACATACTGAATGATCAAGATAACAATATCTTCATATTCTTTCTTCTGAAGCTGAAAGTATATCAATAGAAGAAGTAACAATAGAGAACAATGAAAAGATTTATCATATGGTGTAAAAACAGTCCATAGTAACATTGTCTTCACAAATCGATACTAAAATGTATATTCTTAATCGGATAAACTTTTTGGTTACTTTTGTACTGCATCTAATAGTACTA
Organism: Mytilus coruscus; assembly: GCA_017311375.1. Classification (NCBI taxonomy): domain Eukaryota; kingdom Metazoa; phylum Mollusca; class Bivalvia; order Mytilida; family Mytilidae; genus Mytilus; species Mytilus coruscus. The sequence continues at coordinate 95,481,452 of CM029602.1, read as the reverse complement.
GTGTACTGGTCAAGGACTAGTAACTGTCAATTACTGTCACCTGGCATTTTAATGTAATGGTCACAGAATGCGTTAATATTGATTACTGTTATTATCGTCCGACAAACGCTTTTTTCATACTTAATAAAATGCTTCACCGAGGGCAGCCTGATACGACCACAGAGGTCGAACCCTGAACAGTTGGGGCAAGTTTGGACACAATATTCAAGCTTGATACTGTCTGAATTTGGATTATGATCAAATTTTTGACATAATATAGGTTTCTGACACAAAATAAATGTGGTCAAAGATCTTAAAAATTTGAAATGGGACATTTAATTTACCTAGTATAGTCTGATATCCAAAATCTAACAACATGGTTAGATTCAGCATATAAAAAAACACCAAAAATTTAATTTTAATTGAAATCAAATAAAAGTTTAATTTTGGACCCTTCAAACCTTAATATGGACTAATTTGAAAACAGGGCCCAAAATAAAAAATCTAAATGAACAATAAGATTCAGCATATCATAGAGTCGCAATTATTCAGTTTTTGATGAAATCAAAAGAAGTTTAATTTTGGACCCTTTGGATGTCAATGTAGACCAATTTAAAATGGGGCCCAATATTCAAAATAGTAATACAAGGTTAGAACCCCCAAAAATTAAAGACTTTAAATTTATCCCATTGAAATTGGTTAAAAGATTTGTATTTATTTTCAATTGAAGATTTCTTGCTATTGCGCAATACTGTGCTGTTGCACAATACTTAGTTAATCTGTTATATATAATAATTTACACACCCTGTTTGGTGTGTATCTCCTGCCATATCAGTATTTGTTGATTTTAAATATAAATCAGAAATAATCTATGTAAAAATGGAAAATTTTTATGGAAAAAAAAAAAAATTGTCCCCCCCCCACAAAATAAATCTTGAAATTTTGAAAAATCTTGAAGAAAAAAATTAATGAATCTCCCCAAAATAAAATTTCAAAATACCTCAAAAAAAAAAAAAATTGCAAAAAATTTTAAAATTTCAAAAATTTTGAAGAAAAAAATTGAACTCCCCAAAAATTGGCAAAAATTTGAACCCCCAAAAATTGAAACCTCCTCAACTTTTGAACCCCCAATTTTTTTGAAATTTTGAAGATTATTTTCTTTTCAGGAAAAATGTACAATTTCAGAGAGATCCATACACTTAAACACAAGTTATTGTCTGGAAACTAGAAAAATGCCTGTTTTTGACCCCTTTTTTGCCCGTAATTCCTGAATGTTTGGGGAACTTACCCCCAAACTCAATCCCAGCCTTCCCTTTGTGATATGGAACCTTGTGGTACAATTTCAGAGAGATCCATACACTTACACACAAGTTATTGTCCGGAAACTACAAAAATGCTTGTTTTTGGCCCTTTTTTGCCCTTAATTCCTAATCTGTTGGTACCATAACCCTCAAAATCAATCCAAACCTTCCTTTTGTAGTATTGAACCTTCTGGTAAAATTTCATAGAGATCCATTCACTTAAACTAAAGTTATTGTCCCGAAACCAAATGTATCTTTGGATGCCGCCGACCATGACGACAACATGATAGCAATATATGAATGCAAATTTTTTGCTGTCGTATAAAAACCTCTTTTTTGTTTGATCTGATTATAACAAGTAACTGTTGAGTTTTCTTAGTATTTAATATGTAATGGGAAGAAATGTATCTAAACAGTTTCAAAATCTCCTTTCGGGAAATTAAGCTAAAGAGGATCTAAAGCATATCTTATACATGTCATAAGTGTTTTTACATATACATGATTTTAGATTTTGAAAGTTGGCAGGTGTGCACTCATGGGGACATATGGAACAATCACTTATGTCAAACTCTGTTTTGGATTCCAAAATTTGGAAAACTTTAAACATTTTCAGCCGAAGTTTTTCAAAGCTTGCTTTAGAAAACACATTTCTTTCAAAAGAATTGAAAAAGGTTTATATTAATTAAATAAATGGGGAATGTGTCCATGGGACACAGATGATGCCCCTGCTTGCATATAACCTTATAAAGGGACATAACTCAAGAACGGTAAAAGTGACACTACCCAAATTTGTAATTGACCTGAGTTTTGTGGTAATAAGCATTGTGTATAAGTTTCATAACATTTGGTTGAGGCAAACTAAAGTTACAGAAGGGAAATGAAAAATTCAGCAATTGTTCCAATTGTAAAGGGGCATAACTCTGGAACGGTAAAAGTGACGCCACCAAAATTCAAACTTGATCTGTGTTTTGTGGTAATAAGCATTGCACATAAGTTTCGTAACATTTGTTTGAGGCAAACTAAAGTTAGCGAACGGAAACGAAAAATTCAGCAATTTTCCTATTTGTAAAGGGGCATAACTCTAGAATGGTAAATGTGACGCTACCCAAATTCAAACTTGATCTGTGTTTTGTGGTAATAAGCATTGTGTATAAGTTTCATAACATTTGGTTGAGGCATACTAAAGTTAGAGAACGGAAACCAATTTTGGGAAGTACATACGGACAAGGGTAAAACTTAATGCCACCTCCACTACAGCGGGGGCATAAAAAAAATGTCTCTGTTTCATCTTTAATATAGTGCAAACTGCTGACAGAACTCCTTGAAAAATTTCAGCTTTGGTGAAGGAAGAATTTATTGGCGATACGATGATGTGTTTGGCTTGTATGAATATCTTATCTTCTTGCTACAAATTGCAAAAATATGACATTGAATTCTCAGTAAATTTCCATTATTTAGTAGCTAGATTCATAAGTGAGGATAACCAGCCCTCATAAGCTTAAAATTTCACATAATCGTCAAACTTGTCACCCTCTTTTCCTTCTTGTTAACAGGTTTTTATGTCTAAGTATTTGGTGCTAAACCACAATATTGGTTACTCACATGTAAAAATAGTATTTCCAAAAGGAGTTCCTTTCAAACAATAGTAAAGAAAAACTGAATTTTTGACAGACCAGTAAAGAAAACAGATTATTCATATAATCAGTTGAGCTGAAATAAGCTAGCAATGGTAGACAGCCTAATATTAAAACTAACAATAAGCTACATTACTATAATCATTTATAAACATGAAACATGTAACTTATCAATGCCACAGAGTCTCCCAATAATACATGTACTATAAGTACTACCTGTATTAGGTAAGCTATCAGCACAAGGGAGCCTCCCACTTACACTCTGGCTAACTGGTACCTATATGTATTACCTCAATCATCTGTTGAGCTGTATAAGCTATCAAAATCAGGGAACCTCTCAGTAATATTATTGGCTAACTGGTACCTATATGTATTACCTCAGTCATCTTTGAGCTGTATAAGCTATCAATGCCAGGGAGCCTCCTAGTAATATTATGCCTAACTGGTACCTATATGTATTACCTCAATCATCTGTTGAGCTGTATAAGCTATCAATGCCAGGGAGCCTCCCAGTAATATTATGCTAAGCTAACTGGTACCTATATGTATTACCTCAATCATCTGTTGAGCTGTAATAGCTATCAATGCCAGGGAGCCTCCCAGTAATATTATGACAAGCAGATTTATGACAACTCTCTTGAAGTATATTGCACATCTGTCACCAAACTTCTTCAAATCCCAAAGTTCAGTTCTTGTCTGTTCTTTTAAGTCTGCCTATATTTAATAACAAATGTAATTCATGTCAGTAGTTATACTGGTATCTGGTCTGGGTCATATAAAACTCAAATGTTTCAGCTTTCTGTATGCTTAATCTTTTCTTACCACTCAATAATTAATTGATAGCTATCTAATGTCCAGCAGCAAGCATTACATGTATATTGAGGAAAATAACATGTTAATATCATATTTCCTGTTTTCTTCATGGTAGTTCACAAGGTAACAGACAACGGGACAAAATTTACTACCAACTAGATATCATTGAGATGGGAGCAATCTCTGTGGGCCCCGCTGTGGGCCCCGCTGTGAATAATGTGTGGTAAAAAATTTGTATCTTCATCATTGGACATGGGGTTGTCAACTGAAACTAAAGTTTTTGACCTTGACCTTTGACCTAGGAAGTTGTACATAAATTATGACACACTCTCTGGTGTTGGTTTATATACATGTCCAGTATAAATTTTGAAATCATAACGGTTCTCAAGATATAGAGCGGACACCATCTTTACCATAGGACATGGGGTTGTCAACTAATACCAAAGTTTTTGACCTTGACCTTTGACCTAGGAAGTTGTACATACATTATGACACACCCTCTGGTGTTGGTTAATATACATGTCAAGTATAAACTTTGAAATCATAACGGTTCTCTAGATATAGAGCAAACACAATTTGTTACAGACGGATGGACGGACAGACTGATCACTATAGGGCGTCCGCCATTTGGCGGGGTCCTAATAATGATACCTTATATTGGTTAAAATAAATGGAAATTCAATAACATTCCTGAAAAAAATATAGTTTTTGAAGAAAATTTTCCGCTTGATGAATGTGCTTCAATTTTATTTTCTTTAAATACCAACCAATATGTTAATTCAAAGTTATAAGAATTTTAAAAGTGTCCTCATGTGTTAACAAATTACTTACAGTTATTTCAAATTTAATGCCAACTGATTTAACTTTAGCATTTTTCTGATTATTAATACAATAATCCCAGGCTGCAAACACTTTATTTGTATATTTAGCCACTGATGATTCCAACCCTAGTGATACTTTAGCATTTTTAGATGCACTGAAAATAATAAAGAGAACAATGGTATTCAACTAATCGAGGATGTTCAGTCTACTGTGGATTCATTTTTTTGTGGATGGAGGAAAAAATGTACTTTAGTGGACATTTGATTTCAAGGTTGTGCCAAAGTTTGCTTACAAGCCTATAGAAAATATATATTTTGTTGAAAATTTAAATTCAGGGTTTACCTATACCAGGAAAAGTTGGTACTCCACGAAAAAAATAATGAATCCACGGTAAATCAATGAAACAGCAATGGACAAACAACTCAAAATCATTTTAACTTTACCTTATCTGACTTGATGGATGGACATTTAACATTTATTGGATAATTGTACAACCATAATCAGGAGAAGAACAAGTCAATGCCATATAAAAATAGACTCTGCTTTGTAGTAAACTGACATGTTTAGCTTGATTATAGCATGCTAGTCCATGAAGATTGGTAAATTGATCTACAGAGTCAGTTTACTGATTGAAAACTATAATAGCTAGAGAGATACTTTAAGGATGTTTGCTCCTCTTGTTTTTAAATTTTTGCCAGATATTTGGAATCCTCTGGTTTTATCGATGAAGTGCCATTAAAAAAATTTGCCCACTAACCCCTACTTTTCTTTTCACAATTTGATTACATATAGTTGAAAATGCCATCTTTTAAAATCTTATTAAATCCTTGTTATTTTTTCATAGTTTTTGAAAGAAAAAAGGTGCCAATGTTAAATGTATGAAAAATGTAGAGAGAATCATTTCCCGCCAATTTTTCAGTGGTTTATATCTCGAAAAAAAGGTCACGGACCCTTCATTTTTTTCTGCTTTTTTAGTTTCATTATTTATCTACTATCAATTTATACCAGTCTCTTAATACACTTGTTATTTTGAAACAGAGTAGCGAACATCCTTAAATAAGAAAAAAATATCAGCAGGATAAGATCTGGGAAAAAACTATAGTAGATAGAGAGAAATTGAAAACAGTAAAATAATCATCAGCAAGACATGATTAACAAACAAGAGATTTAAGTCATGCATTATGTTCTAGGGTACAATGTTGGAGAGTGGAAATTGTTGAAGATGCACTTAGCCATAGGTGAGTGACACAATCTAGTTTTGTTATTCTTATACTTTTTTTGTTTTGTTTTTTATTCTTATTGTGTATGAAAATATTTCAAAATCAGATAAACTATAGTCGACTCTCGTTATCTCGAAGTCTGTCGGACCAGAGAAATATTTGGAGATACCCGTAGCTCGACTCAAATACCGGAAGTTTGACAGACAAAGGGACACAACTCTTGCTCAATTTAGTAAGGCTAAAATAAATCTATATATATGGGTCAGGATTGATATTCTGGTCTGAGACTGATGTATCTGTATTTTATTGTCTTTTATAATAAAATTATGTTGGTTTATTTGTCCCTTTGTTGTTTATTTTTACCGTAACAATTTTTCCGGTAGTTTTCAGCCGAGAGAATATTTTTTTTACATTGATTCAAAGGCAAGTCAAAAGAAAAAACAACACACATTTAATAACATAAGTAAATAATTTCTCAGATTTTAGAAAATTTAGATTTCTTTTCATTTTCTTTTATTTTGATCTTTTCTCATTAATGTATTATTACGGTCAATTTAATTATAAAACTTTTTAAATAACTGTTCATTAGCTAATTATTCATTTAAGTGATCAAGGAAAATCTTAGATAAACATTCTTGGGAAAAGAATGTCATAAATCAAAACAGTTGTCAATGTCCAGAAATTTAATTACAGGTGTGGTATCAGATAAACTTGTCAATTCATTTAAATCCCGAGGTCATGTTTTGACACGTGTATTACTTCGACACAACAAATGCAATTTATATGCATTTGTTAACCGTGGGACCTTAACTTTTGTTCGACACAACCAAAATTCTGACTCATCCGACTTCGTCTCATCAGAGTCGAAATACATATATTTGTATGGAACAAAGTTCGGGACCATGGGAAAATTTCGACTCATCCTAAATTCGAGTCAACCGAGTTTGAGACAACGAAAGTTAACTGTATTTATTTTCATGAATGCTGCTTCATGTTCTTGATAATTACCTTTATATAATATACTTACTTTTTGACAATTAGAATGAAACAGATGATAAAACTACAGCCGACGGCCAGTAAATAGGCTAATGACATGTTATATGTTATCTCTTCCTTTTCTACAACGCTATAATATGTCTTGTTGTAGTATACACCATAAAACAATATAGTTCTCTCCATCCAGCCCTGAAATAATAAAAAAGATATAATGACTTGAAAATCACACTTCTAAAACTAACAATATCTTAAAAATCCAATTGAAAATTTATAATTGGATTAAAAATTGTTTATTTTCATTGAGTTTAAATTTGGAGATTTCCAACATGTTCAGAATGTTTAAATTTGGTCATTTTTGTTCCTGATTCTCAACATCTTTAAAGATTGAGTTTAATGTTAGGGGATATACTCACAATGTTATTTCAACTAAGAAATTAAAATTTACAGTCAATTAAAGAATCATATTTAATGTTATCATGCAAATGAGGTGAAGGATACAACCACATATGTTTGTTTACATATAAAATTTAAAAGAAAGGTGTACATATGACTATGTGAATTGGATACTGTTAATTCAAAAATTACTGCATGCATTTATCATGCAATTGTTGAAAAATGCATAAAAATGTGAGATTAATTACTACAGTTTCAGGAAATGCTATATACAAATACAACTATCTAAATTAAACATGAAAGTTTCTATTTTTACGATATCAAATCATGTCACAATTTTTACAATAATAAAAACATCACAAACATTTATGAATTTATAGTACCAGATATTTTTCTTTCTTTCAGATACTTACAGTCCCTTGAAGAAAATCAATAGCCATTTCTCCTGCTGACTCCTGACTGGTGAAATTATCCATGTAATTTATATATTCTGCCGTACAGTCAATAGAATCCTGGCTATTGTTAACAGATCTTACAGAGTCTTCATAAGATGAGGGTCCTAATACTAGAAATGGTATGGTTATCACACAAAATGTTATTAACATTGTATATAGATTTAATTTCAGCAGCCATTTCAGAAATTTGAAATATGTCATCACTGCAGTTCCATATTCACCTGAAAAAATATGGAAATGAGAATTAACATCATTGAGGCAGCAACCTAACATAAAATTCACACACTAAAAAACAAAGAAATAAGACAGTTCTCTTCACAATACAGCTGTTTCATATTTGCCCCCCAAAAAATATGGAAAGGTGAATCAAACATCATTGAGACAGCAAACCAACACAAAAAAAAACCAACCAAAAACCCACAATTGAAAAACATATCAGAAATATTGTCAAATATTGTATTAAACTAAAACGAATTTGGTTTAAGCTTTACTTCACTGAAACCTGCCTTCTCTGATATCTTCAGACTCACTTACTTCACTGAAACCTGCCTTCTCTGATATCTTCAGACTCACTTACTTCACTGAAACCTGCCTTCTCTGATATCTTCAGACTCACTTACTTCACTGAAACCTGCCTTCTCTGATATCTTCAGACTCACTTACTTCACTGAAACCTGCCTTCTCTGATATCTTCAGACTCACTTACAAACTAAAGGTTAAATGAGTGACAAGCCAAGTTAACACATAAATCAAGACTGTAAAAAATGACCTGTATTATCCATAATTCCAATAAAATGTACCATGCTCAGATAAAAATTTAATCAACATTTACAGATCTATTTCACCAGAGAAGGAATTTATACTGTTGGCATATTGAAATAGATTTACATATGTATAAGTTTTTTTGTTTCCCATGACTTATGATATAACATTGAATTTATAACAATCGTATAACTGTTTTGATTTGCTCTTGGCTTAAACATAAAAGTCTACAATTTTCTATGCACTCAGCATCTAGCCTCTAATTGTCTTTCTCAAATCACATAATGTTTATGACATATTTTAGAATTGTTTACCTTCAATTTCTTTAAAAGTACTGTACCATAGTGAGATTCTGTGTGAAAATTCATTGTAAGATCTCTTCACATTTTTCCATGTCTGTAATTTATTAAACAAAAAGTTCATTTATCAGATAAACACACACACAGGATGGCAAGAAAAAATAATTTCTCATACAGTACATGGAATTTCTAATACTGTGGATTCATAATTTTTTGTGGATAACAATTTTCTTGGATTTTGTGGGTGAACCATGTATTTCAATGTTCATCAAAGTAGAAATTTTTACAGGCTTGTGTGCAGACTTTTGCACATCCACGAAAATCTAATATCCATGAAAATACAATTTTTCCTCAATCCATGAAAATTGATATCCTAGAAAATCAATAAAATCCACAGTATACACATTTTTCAAACCAATATATATGACAATGACATGGAAGCCCAATATTCTGCTAATGAAATCTGCTGATTTTTCACACGCTTACAGTGCTGAAATCACAAACTACAGGGGACATCCAATACCAATTGATCTTAGTATTTCTTCTACAGTGATCACTAGCCTGCCAACTCTGAGATTGTGAGTTTGAACCCATGGCTTATGAAGAGGCAATTCAGCTTCCTCCACCAATAAAAACTGGCTACCATGATATAGCCAAGGTTGCTGAAAGTGGCGTTAAACAACATCTCGATGGTTATTTTTCTTAATTTTTTATATCAAAATCTAGAAATAATAATTTTTTTTCTTCATTTTTTTTATTTTCTTCAATCACATGATAAAACCAACAACAATTACAGTTCCCTGTATGGATTGTATTCTAGGCTACAAATTTTCATTTTGAAAGGGGTAAATGTAAATAAGACACCACTCCAAAAGTACAATAAAACCAAAATGTCTTTGGTAGTCTTGACATATTGTATACACACCTGTCTATTGTTTAAGACTGTATGTTGATATCTAAATGACTTTGGTAGTCTTGACATAGTGTATACACACTTGTCTATTGTTTAAGACTGTATGTTGATATCTAACTGTCTTTGGTAGTCCTGACATACTGTATACACACTTGTCTATTGTTTAAGACTGTATGTTGATATCTAAATGACTTTGGTAGTCTTGACATAGTGTATACACACTTGTCTATTGTTTAAGACTGTATGTTGATATCTAAATGTCTTTGGTAGTCTTGACATATTGTATACACACTTGTCTATTGTTTAAGACTGTATGTTGATATCTAAATGTCTTTGGTTTTATTTTGTGTCATTTGGTTGCTGTCTCATTGAAACATACCCGAAATTTCCTATTAGTCAAATTTATGCTTAACTCTTTCCAGAATATCAAATATATCTAAATGGATATTGCAATTTTGCAATAATGAAAAAATTAAAAACATTTTTGAATTTATAGTATCCATTTTTATAAATATTTACATACCTTAGATCCATTGCCATGTCTTAATTTGTTCATTTTCCTCAGTGTTGAATCTCTGAAAACAAACAAAAATATAAAAATATCTGCATAAACTATTTACTTATATTTTATATATTATATCTTTGTATATATATAATTTATCTCAAATTTATCCCAACAATGTTAGATCGTCAAATTTGTGTAACTAGCAACTATACATATATATTACAACATATTCTTCTGTCTGAAATAGTATGATGGATTCTAACTTTCAAATAACCACCACTGGACATAAAGCAACCAACAATTAATCAATCAATCAATCAATCAAATAACCATTCTAATGGTATCAAGGTTATTCATACATGCCACATGATCCTGAAAATGTTTCAAAATTATTGAGAAAATTCACAAAATTTGTCACACTCTGGAAGAGAAAGGCATAGCAAATGTAATAGTATATTCCTATCAAACTGCTTGTGAGCCCTGATATAGTTGGATTAAAAATTAAGCATTTTAATCATTAACAAAAAATGCCCTTAAATAAAAAGTTAACTGATGTTTTAATGAGACTTTTCAATTATTGTTATTCAAATTCATTTAAGGTATATTAACTCTATACTGCCATCTTGGATAATCAGTCTAGTTCTTTGCTTAAATCTGCAAGTTTTGCAACAGATTGGCAATTAATGTGTTAGACTGCTTATTTACATAAAGAAAAATAAGTGATTTAGTGAATTTTTTAGACTGTTTTAACATATAACATATATTTTATGGGTTTTCTTTAATTGTTTTTTCATGAATAATCCATGCAAAATTGCCCAACTTGTAGCTTGAAAATAGAATGGAGACCCATACTTTTGATTTCATTTTTGAAAAAAAGCATGATAAAATCTATATTTTGGCAAAAAAGTATAAGAAAATTCTATCTGAGGAAATACAAAGTGATGATCCACCTTAAATATTCCAAAACTCACATTTTGAATTTAATGTAACATATCATCTCATATTTTTGATAATGTCACTGAATATCCTCAATTCTGTTGAATATAACAAGTATTAAGCTGTTATTTTTTAGGCAGACTTGTATGTTAAAGAGAACTGAATCACTGAAATGGCTTCTCTAAATACGAGATTATGAAAGATATGCTGAAAGTCAGAGAGGTCAAGGTCATACAACACACCGAAACCAGGGAAAATTGCAATTATTTAAAAGACAACGTATCTATTGGTTCTAACACAACACTTAAAACAATCACTAAACATGAATATAAGGATGATTATACAGACCAGATATAGTTCACTTACAATAACTTTTGAATCAATGAAACACAAAGTAACTTACAAATTAGCCTCATTAAAAAATTCTTCTTTTGAAATCTGTTGGTCAATTTGTAATATATTGCCTTTTCTGCATTGTTTTGGGCAATGTTGATGACTTATATTACAATAAATAAAACCTTCAAGGGTATGACTTAAAAGAGAGTTATTTTGGTTTCATCAACTAAAATATACAATTTTGAGATTTTTTGGTAACCAAAAATGTTTTTTTTTATACATTTTGTAATCATTTGATATTAATATTTCATAAACTGTCTTAAGATTCATATGAAAACTTTAATAAACAAGTATTTCATAGGATACTTAAAATAAATGGGTTTATTTTTTATCCCTTTTATTCATCAAAATAGGCACTTACTAACTATATTTCTTATGCATCTCAAATCGACAAACATGGAAACCCAAAAAAGTTTGTGTTACTGTAGCCTCTTGTATTTCAGTACCGTAAATTGGTATTCTAAAAATGAGTAGGATGCTTATTTCAACTTGATCCTAATGTAAAACATGAACCATGAATACAAGGTTTATATCAAAACTTACAATTACAATTCTATAGATATTGAGAAAAATACATTGTAGCTAAAATGGTATCAATATAAACTGGAAACTGATACAACGACCATAAAAAAAAAGTGTAACTCCAACAGATGGGCATACAGAATACAAATAATCGACATGTAAAATAAAAATAATTACCAATATTACCAGTTTACTTTGATATATTTATTATGCATGAGTGATTCATATCAATAATCGTATATATTAATTTAGGTATTGAAAGTCTGTGAACTGAAACTACTTCTTTACTTAATGCCATATTGTTTTTATATTTTACTTTTTATATTTATCCTTTACTTACAATTTTCATATAATACATATTTTTCCAGTAATATTGAAAAAATATAAATAGATATTATGCTTCATGAACATGGCAACAAATTTAGAGAAAAATAAATTGCTTCACCGAGCGCAGCTGGATACGACCGCAGAGGTCCAACCCTGAACAGTTGGGACAAAAATGGACACAATATTTGTGCTTGATACAGGTCTGAATTTGGATTGTAATTCAACATTTGACACATAATAGGTTTCTGACACAGAATAACTGTAGTCAAAGATTCTTAGAATTGGTGATATGATATGATTTGAATTTATATTCAATTTTATTTTTTTGCTTTTGTGCAATACACTATGTTGTTGTGAATTGACCCCTCCCCCAAAAAAAAATAAAATTTACCCCTCTTTTTTTTTTTGCTTTTGTGTAATACACTATGCTGTTGTGAATTGAACTCCCCCCTTTCTTTTTCAAAAAAAAATTTGTTTACCCCCCCCCTTTTATTTTTTCTGAAATCTCGAGGAGAAAAAATTGTCCCCACCCACCACCCCCACCACCATTATTTTTACCCCCCTATTTTTTTAACCTCCCCCTCCTTTTCCAAAAAAAAATTCTTTCCCTCAAGATATGGTCATAATCTCAATTCAAATTTCCAATAAAGTTTGCAACCATAATAACCCATTTAAATACATCATAAAAGTCTTAAAATAGAAAATGACATGCATAATCATGGCTAAAATTAATATACCTTAATCAGCATATTTAAAATGATCAAAATAGTAACTTCTAAAAATAAATTGACAGCTAATCACCTCAAGACAATACAACATTTCTTTATACATAATTTAAAAGCAGTGTAAGGGAGGTAATTCAAACACAACATTGTACTTAAGTAATTGTCCATTAACCAGGATACCCTTGTTTTTTCTCACTTTTTTGCCCCTAATTCCTCAACGGTTTGAGCCATAACCCCCCAAAGCCAATCCTAACCATCCCTTTGTGGTATGGAAACTTGTGGTATAATTTCAGAGAAATCCATACACCATTCCACAAGTTATTGTCATGAAACTAGAAAAATGCTTATTTGGGGCCCTTTTTGGCCCCTAATTCCTAAACTGTTGGGACCATAACCCCAAAATCAATCCCAACCTTCCTGTTGTGTTATAAATATTGTGTTTAAATTTCATAGATTTCTATTTACTTATACTAAAGTTATTGTCCTGAAAACAAATGTCTTCGGACGATGCTGACGACGACGACATGATACCAATATACGATCGCAAAATTTTTTGCGGTCGTATAAAAACTAGTTAAGAATGTTTGTTTGCGTGAAAATGTTTATATCAAAGACACTTTGTTGTTAAAAACAAATTTGCACTGTAATATATTATTCATAATTGAATATGTTTACTATTTCAAATGGATTTATCCACCCTATTTTCCAGCAAGATGTATCTATAACAATAAATTCTATATAGCACTTAAAACTATTGGAATCAAATAGATGATGACTCACCACTCTGTATATATAAGGAACATATTTTGAGAAACAAAAATGCAAGAAAAATTATAATGAAGCATGTTCCATGCAAATTCATGCAAATAAGCTCAGTAAGCAGGAACCTAAATAATCTACGTTTATACTGTTATACAAACAGCACCTTACTACACAACAGGTTTCACATGAAAATGATAGTTAACATTCAGCCTGTTCTTTACTGAACTATTTTATGAAAATCAAAAATTGGTTTTGAAATGTTTTAGATTTGGTGCCTCAAATTTTGATTCAAACTTGAAGAAAGAACTGTAGCCCAATGAAATGAAATTCATGCCCAATGAATTTGATTCGTTTTGTAAAACCTGTAATGTAGCTATAATCAAAGCCGGTCTAGAATAAATTTGTTAATTCATTATCACAATACTCACTCTCTATGATCCTGCCTGTTAATACATAGGGCATTCATATACAAACATGCAATATACAATAGAAGCTGTACTACTTTACAAACCACAATGCTACTGATCTGCTCACAAAGTTTGCCTTACAACAAAAAAAATCTCCCATGCAATTATCCATGCATTTTATAAAACTTTTTTCCCAGGACTATGCTAACAATCCTGATACTTTACTTGCAGTGATAATTATCTGCAAGTGCTTTTTTTAACATACTGTTATACAAACAGCAACTTACTACACAACAGGTTTGTCATGTACTTCAGTTAACATTCAGACTGTTAGGGGAAATCATATACAAACATGCAATATACAATAGAAGCTGTACTAATTTACAAACCATTGTGACAGATCTGCTCACAAAGTTTTTTCTCAGACAATAACTCATCACTCATGCAATTATCCATGCATATTGTAAAACATTTTTTCCCAGGACTGTGCTTAGAATCCTCATAACTCACTTAGTGCTAATATTTTTGTTGTTTTTTGAATGCTGCATATAAGGTTGACAGAAATGTTCATCAAACAAATATTTCTTCTGTTTGAACTAAATATGTCTGTACATTACAATGCCCCTGGTTATAAGAAACTTTGTTCGTATTATTTTGCAATACAGCAAAGGTGAACATAAATTTACAGACATAAAATAATAACAACTTGATTTTTTATAAAATGATTCAAAAAAGTTATTCTGCTCTTAGTCTTTCAGATAAATAGTCCTTAGAATATGACAATAACTAAAAAGTATAGGTAATTATTTATTGCATTACTAATTTCTTCCTCTTAAAACTACAAGAAAACAGTGATTTTGTCAAAACTATACAATATTTCCTATTGCAGAAGTTATCCAATATTTCCTTAATACTGACTGTTTTTTTCCCCATATTTCAGATAATGCAAATAATCAATAAACAGGTAATGTACACTGATATAAATGAAGTGATGACACTCTGGTTAACTGTGGATTATTTATTTTTGTGGATAAAGGAAAAACTGCATTTTGTGGATATTTGATTTCATGGTATTGCCAAAGTCTGAATATAAACATATAGAAATTTGTACTTTGTTGAACATTTTTTTTAAAAATCAGCCAATGAATATTCTTATGAAAATGTCACTTTATATAAGGGATGGAATTATTTCTTAATGATAGAGAAAAAAACACCTTTCCTGATACAAAATAATTTTTTTTTATTTGTTTGTAATTATATAATAAATAATACAGTAATATCATTTAAAATTAATAGCAATTTTCCATTTGTTAAGGGGCATAACTCTAGAACAGTTAATGTAACACCACCAAAATTCAAACTTGATTTGTGTTTTGTGGAAATAAGCATTGTGTATAAGTTTCATAACATTTGGTTGAGGCAAACTAAAGTTAGAGAACGGAAACGAAAAATTCAGCAATTTTTCCATTTGTAAAGGGGCATAACTCTAGAACAGTTAAAGTGACACCACCAAAATTCAAACTTGATCTGTGTTTTGTGGTAATAAGCATTTTGTATAAGTTACATAACATTTGGTTGAGGAAAACTAAACTAAGAGAACGGAAACCAACTCTGGGACGTAATGACGTACGTATCGGATGTACAGACGGACAAGGGTAAAATTTAATGTGGGGGCATAATAAAAACAAATAAAACAGTTTTGTTGTTTAAAACTGACATTACACATATTCCTTTTAAATAAAATGAGCTGCACTGCAATCTCAACATCATACCATTGGTACTTTTTCAAGTACCCTTTTAATACTACTTATGCACAGCTTTAAGAATCACTTACTTTACACTTTTAAAAAGTCAGAAGAATTTAAGTGTGGGAAAGTTCATCTTAAGTATAAAAAGCTCTAATTCCTTTTAAAATGGTGAATCTCCTAGGTGCACTGAGGTTGAAACTCAGGCTAAGTTTCATAGTATCTTTTGTAAATTATTATCAAGAGATATACTAAGAGGACTGGAGGATCAAATGCATAAATCAATTATATCAATATAAATTTATAATACAGTACATTGTACAAATGTCATAGTATACACCTATTGACTGGTTATGAGGGTAATAATAAGTTTGTTGTCCCTGAGATACCAACTATTGCGAGGCAAGCCGAGGACAATAGTTAGTATCAAAGGACAACAAACTATTACCCTCATAACCAGTCATTAATGTTTTATTATACTGAACAAACCAACTTTTTAAAAGTCTATATAAACCATCTAAAAGAAAAAAAAAGTCACATAAACATGCACAAGATGAACTATAAGTTTTTTCATAGTCCGTGTTGTACTTGTAAATATTTCATATACTATAATCAGGACCAGGAATACTTGTGTAAAAATTCCCGTGCATATAATAAACGCTAGCTAAAGTACTGTACACCAAAGCAATCACAGTTTATGAAGACGACGACAGACCCATATTATACATTTATTATGTTTTAGATCTTAAAATGTGTCGCGAGATTATCCTTTTCTTTTTAATTGCTTCTGGTAAGTGATATATTAATTTGAAATTACAACGACAGACACAAATAGATTATACCGTTTACGATATCAGAGTTTTACGTTGCCAAGCGCACAAATTCAAGCGGAATAGTTAATGACGTCATTATTGTCCAATGAAAATAAGTATGAAAAAGTACGGAAATATGATCATAAAACTATTGACCGGGTAATAGTCTTTGAAACTATTGACTGGCAAATAGTCTGTGGAATGAAATAGCACAAATATTTCCTTATTTTTTATATAGAAAAACATACTGAGGTATAATAACATGCAATACTTTGTGATATGAAAGCCTTCTATCACACCTCAAACATATTATTGTATGTTGCAAATATTATACAGGTGCATGCTAAAGGATGCAAAAGCATTCTATCAACTCAAATGTGACATTTTTTATACAACAATTTGGACTAAACAACTACTTCATATTTTAATTCTATAGAATTTAATCAGAATTGTACAGAATCAGGATTTGTTAATCAGTAGAGATAAATAACAAATATTTGTAACATTGAATAACGTATTGTAAATAAGAATTTAAAGTTGAATACTTAAATGCAGACAAAAAGTATGTTTTACTTTCATTTATTTCCAATATTATGATTGGTCAAATAAATTTGCCAAACATTAATATGATCAGGGTTTATTGCAATATGCAGCCTTATATCCAAATTATAACATCGTCGTGAGTGTAGAAGCTCATATTGGTTTTGATCTTCCTTTCTGTTTCAATAACATCCTACTTTCATTTATTTCCAATATTATGATTGGTCAAATAAATTTGCCAAACATCAATATGATCAGGGTATATTGCAATATGCAGCCTTATATCCAAATTATAACTAAAAATATTTACCTCATCAGGGTGGCTAAATTTCTGGCAGTGACATCATCATTGTTTTTCATTTCAGCATATCTTTCACCAAGAGTCTTTGTAGCTTTTAATGATGAATCTTTCTGTGAAGCATTTCTCTCCAATTTTCTTTCTCTTAAGGTCTTGGATCTCTCACGTCTTTTTGATTTAGTTCGTTGGAAATAAGAGTCATCATCACCATCTAGTTGATCGAGTTGATCTAACTTATCAAATATTTGCTCCAACTTGACAGACTTTTTACGATTACGGACAACCAAAGTATGAGGTTGACTAAAACTTCCATCAGGGACATGATCATAACTCATAACTGAAGTATTATGTCTGTAAAACACACAATGAAAAATTACAACAATTTCTATATTATACACGCCGTATTGTCTCCCCTGCTTTACTTATCTTGACTGAATTTATGTTGAGTCTTTAATGTGAAGGTTTTACTATGAACTCACATAAACTTAACATTATCAATGATCCATGTAAATAAGGTCAAGGTCAGATGGACCCTGCATGAGGGACATGTGAACCTAACAATCATACCCTACACCAAATATAGTTAACCAATTGCTTATAGTATCTAAGAAAAAGACTTTATTACCAAAACTTAATGTTGACATATGAACCACAAAAAAAGTTAAGGTCAGATGAACCTTTCCAGAGACATTTATACCATGCATTCATTACATACACCAAATATAATTGACATACTGCTTTAAGTATCTGAGAAACAGACCATGAAAACATAACATTGGCAAATGAATCATTAAATGAGATCAAGGTCAGATGAACCCTGCCTAACAGACATGTAGCTGTACACCTTACAATCATTCCATACACCAAATATAATTGACATACTGCTTTAAGTATCTGAGAAACAGACCATGAAAACATAACATTGGCAAATGAATCATTAAATGAGATCAAGGTCAGATGAACCCTGCCTAACAGACATGTAGCTGTACACCTTACAATCATTCCATACACCAAATATAATTGACCGATTGCAGTTTCTGAAAAACACACCAGACCATGAAAACTTAACATTGACCAATGAACCATGAAAATGAGGTCAAGGTCAGATGAATTCTACCAGATGGATATGTACACCTTTTAGTTATTCCATATTTGACCTATTGCTCATAGTATCTGAAATATGAACTTGACAACAAAACTCTACCTTTATAACTGATCAATGAAATGAGGTTGAGGTCAGGTGAACCCTATTTGATGGACATGTCAATTTTATAAGGATCACATTTACCTACATGTAATATAGTTATCCTTTACTCATAATAAATGAGAAATACACATGACAAAAAAAAATATACAGATTTTTTAAGCAGTAGCTGAATCATGAAATGAGGTCAAAAAATGGGACACATGACAGATGGAAACTAATCTACCCTCTGAAATATAAAGCTTTATACTAATAGTTTATGCTGTCCACAAATAAGAATCTGTAGGTCTCCAATTCTGCAACTTTCATTGCAGAAGAGACAATAAAACAAGTTAATAGGCAGTTACATAGATCAGGAAGTTAAGTTTTTATTTTAGAATTGTTTCAAGTTTTGTCAGGTCAGGGCTTTTTATAGCTGACTATACAGTAAAGTGGATTCATTATTATTCATTTGATACCAATTTTCTTGGATATTGTGGACAAAGGTGAACCATATGCATGAATTAAAATATTCAACGAAGTAAAAATTTTCCATAGGCTTGTATGCAGACTTTTGCATAACAATGAAATCAAATATCCATGTAAAAACTTTTTTTCAATACATGAAAATTGGTAACTACAAAAATATATTAATCCACCTGTGACCAATAGTTGCTTATATCAACATTATTTGAACTCTGGTGGATTGTTGTCTCATTGGCAATCACACCGCATCTCCATATTTTTAAATAATATTCAGAGATTCTGAAATTCTCTACATTTGAACGTTAAAGAAAAGGAGAGGTTGAACATATTCTTCATATCCAGGTATAAAGGTAAAGTAAAAGACTGGTTGAAATTAGAATTATAATACATATGTAAACCTTTTTCACTACAAACTGTGAACCTTCATAAAACTTTTAACTGTGCATTATCTCCCTTTGGTATTTTCATATAAAGGGAAAACTATCGATATCTAATTAATGTCTAAATTGCATGTTAAATAATCTCTTTGAAATAATTCCATACAAATATATATCATAAATGATTTGCTAATGTCATGAAAATATAAATACCTTGGATAATCCTCCATAGGAATAACCTGGTTAACACTGTCACCACTTCTGTGGTGTCCATTATTGTAATCTCCAAAGTATGGTTCTTGGTTATACCCATATCCTGAATCACGTGGTTCCATAGTGCCAGGTTGATATTCTTCTTCTAAGATTTGAAAGGTTCATTTTCTAAAGAAAAAAAAACAAATATTTTAGGTGACAAAAAATTCTACATTTACCATTGACCAAAAGTATCTTTTGTATGGACAAACACCTTGATATGTATGATTTTAAACTGGCATTATGACCAATAGTTTTTTTTTTTTAAGCTAAGAAAATTTAGATCATATTTTCTTATGCTTCAAACATGTAAAAAGAATGACATTTTTAGACACTTTCTAAGGATGATCTATCAAATTTGGAACAAAGCAGTCCAGTAACATGTTACAGAGGTATTTCCCTTTTTTTGAGTGGTATGCTGTTGTAACACATAAAATGAACATGCTGAAAGTTAGAGAGACTTGGATGTTTTTCATATGAGGTCCTTGGTCCATTAGCAGGGAATTGAGCACAAGTTCAAAGGTCAAATCCATGTTATAAATTTTGAACTTTTTTTTTTTGTTAATGTTACTCCGACTCATATTACAGGGGTTAAAAAATCCACTAGCCCGACGCCCGGGACTACAGCATTTAGGCCTCGGGCAATCAAAACTTGTAACCCAATATGCCCAACAGACTAGTACCAAAATATTCTTGGCATTTCCAAATTAGAAAGTGCAAAATCCCCTCATCACTATTCTATCTTAGCCAATCAGATTCAACTAACAACAACAACAACAACAACAATACTTTATTTTAAGAGGGTTACACAGTTAGCTATATATAAACTAATCTTCCTGAGGCCCTCATCATAAAAATCAAACAAAATGCAAACATATACATTGCATACATTAGTATAAAAGACAAGTATGTTCAATACAACTTGATAAAATGTTATGAAAAAATAAACGTGATGACATAATCAGTTTTCAATATTTTTTATACAGCTAGGTTGATTTCAATAAATGATCTGTTATTTTGTATTTGAAAGAATTAACATTTGTAATATTTCTTAACGGTATTGGCAGATTATTCCACAAGAATGGTCCAGAATACATAAGAGATTTTTTGAACAATTCTGTTTTTGGTTTAGGGAGTATGAGGTTTCCTTGAATAGCATTTCTCAAGGGGTATGGATTTCTGTCTGAAACATAATGAAACTTGTTAGTAAGATATGATGGTGCGTCATTTTTTAAGCACTTAAATGTCATCACAAACTTGTGATATTTTATTCTCAACTACGTCATCCAGGATTCCAAGAATTTGAACTTATTTTGTACATGTTTTAAAAATAGAACAAATAACTCTGGGTGAACCAGTATCATGTATAGGTCGCCATTCCTGTACTTTCAAAATCTATTTGTCAGTACAGAGTAGGGTATTGTACATTGCTTGCGCAACCAGAGAAATATAATGTAAACTGATTGTACCTCCTTCTGAATAATTTATTGCAATATACATGAGATACATGTAAATCCTTTTTGACAGGAGAAATCTGACTTTTGTCAGATATAATTTTGTAACATGTAATCATTGTATTATACAGCAATCTCTGAATTTGTAAGGCATACTCGGGCTAGCAGGTCAGTTTTGATGGGCTAGCAGTTCTTCCAACAGGGCTAATAATATCCTGCTACCAATTAGCCCTGGGCTAGTGAGCTATAAGAAAATTTTTTTAACCCCTGTATTATAGACCTGAGGTCTTTTGATTTAAGATCCCTTTCCTTTGACCTTGAAATTTTGTGTAACTTTATTCTGGTACATGATAAAGCCACAATGTCTTTGCATTAGCTGGACAATATGTGACCTTGAAAAGGGTCAACCAAAAGTGACATTTTGAAAACTGGAAGTAGTCATTTTTGCACTAATTTCATGTAAAAGTTCCAAGAAACCATATGTATCAGTTCCATGGTTGACAGTCAGAGTCATCGGCAACAATTCTCCAAAAAACTTTAAAAGAGAAGACTAAGTGTACAGTCTCCTTCTGTTGTAACATAGTTACAATTGAACGTTAAAGAAAAGGAGAGGTTGAACATATTCTTCATATCCAGGTATAAAGGTAAAGTAAAAGACTGGTTGAAATTAGAATTATAATACATATGTAAACCTTTTTCACTACAAACTGTGAACCTTCATAAAACTTTTAACTGTGCATTATCTCCCTTTGGTATTTTCATATAAAGGGAAAATTATCGATATCTAATTAATGTCTAAATTGCATGTTAAATAATCTCTTTGAAATAATTCCATACAAATATATATCATAAATGATTTGCTAATGTCATGAAAATATAAATACCTTGGATAATCCTCCATAGGAATAACCTGGTTAACACTGTCACCACTTCTGTGGTGTCCATTATTGTAATCTCCAAAGTATGGTTCTTGGTTATACCCATATCCTGAATCACGTGGTTCCATAGTGCCAGGTTGATATTCTTCTTCTAAGATTTGGAAAGGTTCATTTTCTAAAGAAAAAAAAAAAACAAATATTTTAGGTGACAAAAAAAATTCTACATTTACCATTGACCAAAAAGTATCTTTTTGTATGGACAAACACCTTGATATGTATGATTTTAAACTGGCATTATGACCAATAGTTTTTTTTTTTTAAGCTAAGAAAATTTAGATCATATTTTCTTATGCTTCAAACATGTAAAAAGAATGACATTTTTAGACACTTTCTAAGGATGATCTATCAAATTTGGAACAAAGCAGTCCAGTAACATGTTACAGAGGTATTTCCCTTTTTTTGAGTGGTATGCTGTTGTAACACATAAAATGAACATGCTGAAAGTTAGAGAGACTTGGATGTTTTTCATATGAGGTCCTTGGTCCATTAGCAGGGAATTGAGCACAAGTTCAAAGGTCAAATCCATGTTATAAATTTTGAACTTTTTTTTTTTGTTAATGTTACACTCCGACTCATATTACAGGGGTTAAAAAATCCACTAGCCCGACGCCCGGGACTACAGCATTTAGGCCTCGGGCAATCAAAACTTGTAACCCAATATGCCCAACAGACTAGTACCAAAATATTCTTGGCATTTCCAAATTAGAAAGTGCAAAATCCCCTCATCACTATTCTATCTTAGCCAATCAGATTCAACTAACAACAACAACAACAACAACAATACTTTATTTTAAGAGGGTTACACAGTTAGCTATATATAAACTAATCTTCCCTGAGGCCCTCATCATAAAAAATCAAACAAAATGCAAACATATACATTGCATACATTAGTATAAAAAGACAAGTATGTTCAATACAACTTGATAAAATGTTATGAAAAAAATAAACGTGATGACATAATCAGTTTTCAATATTTTTTATACAGCTAGGTTGATTTCAATAAATGATCTGTTATTTTGTATTTGAAAGAATTAACATTTGTAATATTTCTTAACGGTATTGGCAGATTATTCCACAAGAATGGTCCAGAATACATAAGAGATTTTTTGAACAATTCTGTTTTTGGTTTAGGGAGTATGAGGTTTCCTTGAATAGCATTTCTCAAGGGGTATGGATTTCTGTCTGAAACATAATGAAACTTGTTAGTAAGATATGATGGTGCGTCATTTTAAGCACTTAAATGTCATCACAAACTTGTGATATTTTATTCTCAACTACGTCATCCAGGATTCCAAGAATTTGAACTTATTTTGTACATGTTTTAAAAATAGAACAAATAACTCTGGGTGAACCAGTATCATGTATAGAATGCCATTCCTGTACTTTCAAAATCTATTTGTCAGTACAGAGTAGGGTATTGTACATTGCTTATGCAACCAGAGAAATATAATGTAAACTGATTGTACCTCCTTCTGAATAATTTATTGCAATATACATGAGTGACAGGAGAAATCTGACTTTTGTCAGATATAATTTTGTAACATGTAATCATTGTATTATACAGCAATCTCTGAATTTGTAAGGCATACTCGGGCTAGCAGGTCAGTTTTGATGGGCTAGCAGTTCTTCCAACAGGGCTAGTAATATCCTGCTACCAATTAGCCCTGGGCTAGTGAGTTATAACAAAATTTTTTTAACCCCTGTATTATAGACCTGAGGTCTTTTGATTTAAGATCCCTTTCCTTTGACCTTGAAATTTTGTGTAACTTTATTCTGGTACATGATAAAGCCACAATGTCTTTGCATTAGCTGGACAATATGTGACCTTGAAAAGGGTCAACCAAAAGTGACATTCTGAAAACTGGAAGTAGTCATTTTTGCACTAATTTCATGTAAAAGTTCCAAGAAACCATATGTATCAGTTCCATGGTTGACAGTCAGAGTCATCGGCAACAATTCTCCAAAAAACTTTAAAAGAGAAGACTAAGTGTACAGTCTCCTTCTGTTGTAACATAGTTACAATATTTCTCCACCCAAAAAAGATTGTCAACAACAACAGAAAAGTGCCACCAATGGCAGAAAGAACTTTTTAAATTTGTTTAGTCCAACAGCAATCCTAAATTGGTTTGTGGAGTCATCTGTTGCTTTAGACATACATGTGCATGTAACTGTTTTATTCATTTCTTTTACTTGGTTTATTTTTTTTATACACATACTATTCTTTTTAGTATTACTATGCATGCCATAGGGACTGTCTAAAGGTAAGATATAAGATACATATTTATAGCCCTTTATTCCTTTGTGAATGTGTAGATAGTAAAAGTACATGTTTTTTAAGAAATACATTTAGATAGTAACAACTTTTTTTTTATCTGATATCCCAAATGAGGAATACAAAATGACAGATGCTTGTATACTATAGTGGGCATAGCAAAGTGTTCACATTGATTAAAACAAGATAGAACAATTTAATTGTAAACACAAAAATAATGAAATGATACTCAAATAATGTGAAAATATCAGATAATACATATAAGAACAATTGTTGTGCCAGGATGCCTAGAAGGCCCCCAGTCACTTGTCAAACAGGAAGGAATTCATGTAGAAAATATCAGGTGAAGGGTTCAAAAGTAGTTTCTTCTCTAAGCCTGCAATACCATTTTTAAGGACTTTGTGATCAATTTTAGTCAGTTAGCTAGCAGGTTTCTCTTGTCTACATCTACATCGTAAAACGATCCATCAGCACATTGATGACTATACGTCGGCGCATCGCAAACAGACACTTTTAATAAGCTTTTGATTTTCAAATATTTTGGCCTCGAGCATCACTGAAGAGACATTGATTGTCGAAATGCGCATCTGGTGCAGAAAAATTGGTACCGTTTATGTTATTACTACCACTGGTCGATGCCTCTGCTGGTGGACTGATAGTCCCGGTATCACTAGCCCAGTAGCCAGTGCTCGCACTGGCATGAAAATCTGATTTTGTGTTATTAAAATTTGCTGTTACAAAATTTTAGAAATTATTTAAAATTAAGGAATGTATCTCCCTCATGCAAAGCTCTGATTTCTTGCCCGGCTTTGGCTATACTTTTTTGTCCTTTTTTGGTTTATAGCTCTTCATCTTTTTAATAAGCTTTTGATTTTCAAATATTTTGGCCTCCAGCATCACTGAAGAGACATTGATTGTCGAATTGCGCATCTGGTGCAGAAAAATTGGTACCGTTTATGTTATTATCAAAAGATAACAATTTTAAGTGCAATAATCAATAAGAAATCAAAAGTAATTTTGTGCAAAAATAAAAATAAACACATTTACATATATTTACAAACAGGGTAGATATTCAAATATACTGACTTTGGATCAGTATTTTAAACTGATCCAAAGAGTTGACACTGATGATGTTTTGTGGAAGTGAATTCCAAAGTACAACTGTGTATGGGAAAAAGCTGTACTAAAAGTAATCTGTTCTGGGGCTGAATGTTTAATATTGAAGTGAATTTGTGAATCTGGTGTTTTTGACTGGCTGTGGTGAAAGGTAAAGGTTTGGGTCTACTGCTATAAAGTGTCAAAACATTCGCCTGTTGAGAAGGACATACTGCTACAAATGGAATCTAGTTGTGGCAATAGTTTATACTGCCCTTTGGCTAGATGATCATAAATGACAGTCAATTTTAACACTGTTTAATAATATAAAAAAATGTGTAGCAAATGAAATTTTTTATTTCATCTTCTTAACAGAAATTCAAAATTACAAATGTGTACTGCGTATATTTTAAAAGATTGAAAAGTCACTTACTAACACACATAAATCAAAGCTGACAAATCCTCAATACATCAGAATGTATAATCATAAACCATGTCAAACACTTGTGAATGAACTTAAAATCTTATTTAAGTTTTACTGTCCTGAAGCTACAGGGTCATGGTGTTCATTTAAAACTTATAAACTAGTCAATTATTTGTAAAAGTTTGTGTGAGCAAATACCTGGATTTACACCTATTAAAGGTGTACAAACATCTATCCCATTAGCATCGGAGTTATTCTCAATACTAGCCATGTTTGTTTACATCCTGAAACGTCAATTTAATTTTACCTTATTTCTCAATATGAACTTTCCTATTTGACTTTACAGAAGAGTCCATTGTTTAATTTTGGGTGAAAATTGCATTGTCTCCCTTACTTTCTATTTAATAGGACAATTTAAATTAGTACAAGTACATGGTATACATGTATATAGTTTCTAATAATTAATGCTTTTCTCATCACTTGGCATCCGTCGTCCGTCGTCGTCGTCCGTTAAATTTTAAAAAAATCTTTTCTGAAACTACTGGGCCAAATAAAACCAAATTTGGCCTAAATCATCCTTAGGGTATCTAGTTTAAAAAATGTATCCGATGACCCCGGCCATCAACCAAGATGGCCACCATGGCTAAAAAAAGAACATGGGGGTAAAATGCAGTTTTTGGCTTATATCTCTGAAACTAAAGCATAAAGAGCAAATCTGAAATTGGGAAAAATGTTCATCAGATTGAGATCTATCTGCCCTGAAATTTTCAGACGAATCAGACAACCCGTTGTTGGGTTGCTGCCCTGAATTGGTAATTTTAAGGAAATTTTGCAGTTTTTGGTTATTATCTTGAATATTATAATAGATGGAGATAAACTGTAAACAGCAAAATTGTTCAGCAAAGTAAGATCTACAAATTAGTCAACATGACTTAAATTGTCAATTGACCCCATAAGGAGTTCTTGCCCTTTAAAGTCAACTTTTCACAATTTTTCGTAAATTTTGTGATCTTGTACCTTAGTCTAGTTAGGACAAATTTAAGAATATGTATGACGATTTTAAAATTTGCAGTAATATTTGGGCCAAATAAGGGCCTTATTGCCCCTACTCCTTTGATGGAAAACAAGGAAAATTAAGAAATTTTTCAAAATATACTATTTTCTTCATGGTTTGTTGCCATGGTATCTCGATCGTTAAATGTGAAATTTGTTTTATTTCTGAATACTTTGTACCTTAGTCTAGGTTGGACAAATTTAAGAATATGTATGATAACTTTGAAATTTGCAGTGATATTTGGGCCAAATAAGGGCCTTATTGCCCCTACTCCTTTAATATTGAGTAAACTTTCATAAGGATTTGTGAAAAGCATATACTCAAATTATTGTGAAATATATGAATTTTTATGATATAATAAAGTTTTAAAGCATTCAAATGAGTTATTAAAAATTCATTATTATCCAAAAGGTAGAATATGGAACCTAACTAGGTTTCTTTTCTCTGTAGCCATGTAATGTCTAGACTGTATGAGAATAAAGAAGCATACTAGTTATCTTGAAATGTGCCAGATGGATGGACAGATAATAGTATAACATTATACCTTTATCTTAAATATGGTGTATAAAAATGATTTTTTTTCATAGATAAAATGAAATATAAAACTTTTCCCTTTTTCATCTACCTAGCTTTGACCTCAACAATATGAAACATTTGGTGCAAAGTCTGAGAAATATTTCAAATTTAGCGAATCAAAATAAAAATATTACTCACATAAGTTTCATTGAATTTTACATTCGCATACTTTTATATCAGTTATAGTTATAATCAGAATAATGTAAAACTTTCAAATATTTATTCACAAAAGTTTAAAAATATAGATCAATGTTGTTTTCTTACCTTGGTGATATTTTGACTATTACAAATGAGTTTACATACATTTAAATTCATAAATTTTTTCATTAGCTAATACCATCTTATTTACGATTTTTTTTTTGTCTAAAACTTACCTAAATGTTTATTTACCGTTTTTATCTTCCTTTTTTATCCCTCAAAAGTTTAAATGCTTAAATTGTCCTTCCGTTTCCTTGTTATATAGATTGTAGTCTTCTTTAAAGAAATGTTACCAAATTGTGTAATAAAATGTAATTCATCAAATTTGCCAATGAGATAAAACATCAGCAAACCTATTGATCAGACACAACAAAATAACAGGTAATAAAAGCCTAGCAATTTTTTGTAAAATAGATTTTCATTTTATTTGAAATATAACTTGGCTTATATATATATTTCTAATGATTACCCTTTAGAACTAACATCAATTCCCATAATGTCCTGTTAATCTATACTAAAAAATTTACAACAGCTGCAGTAATGATTGCTTTATAAATAGAATATTTTTCAGGGTCAAGATTTAATTTTTAGTACTTATCTTATACTGATTGAAGTACAAAAAGAGAAGAAAATGGAGATACTGTTTAAACCTGTCTTTTGAATGGTTTCATTATTGGAATAATTCAATATAAGGTTGGAAATACTGTCTTTTTAATTAGTAGAGTTATATCCCCTTTTCTCTTTGATTAAGGCCTTTGAATGGAATTTATTGATTGTTGTTTGCTCAATGTTCAGTGGCAAATATTTTATGCATGTTCAGGATGATAACAAATTAACAATTAGTACTATAGGTAGTTCTGCAAGGTAGGGGTCTGCTTGGATGAAGGGTGTGAAATTTGGACTGCCACTGAAAAATGAAGATATTTTGGATAGGGACAGAAAATTTGACTTGCAATAGTTCACCTAATGACCACTCAGAAAGAGTTACAAGGGTTCTTCAGCCTGCAGAGAGCATAGCACTCTCTATACACGATGCAGTGTGTTTATGGTTCCTATTATGAATTTTTATGGCTAATAATAAAGTTTAACAGAACCTACTATATGCTTACACAGGATGCCTGCTTTAAGTATTACATTGGAACAACAGAAGCATTATACTGTTGTGAAATTGATGGTAGAATGAAGGAGTTTGAATAGACAAGGAATACCTGATATTTTTACAGACATTATAATGATGAAATGATTCTAGATTGAAGTAGAAAAGATCAGAATAAATAATATTGTAACATGCATTAAAGACTACTCAGAATATTAATTAGTCCCCTACCGACGAAGTCGAAGGGGACTTTAGGTTTGCATTCTGTCCACCTGTCTGTCCATCCGTCAGTCTGGCAAATCAGTTTTCCAGACCTTTTATTTCATGCTTTAAGATATTGAATTGATATTTGGTGTATTGTTTTATCATGACAAGTTACAGGTCAAGTTCGATTTCCACCATTTTAGCTTTTCTCCTGTTCAGTTAAAGCCCTTTCACTAGAATTAAATTTTTGATGAAATACTTATTAATTACTAGATTTCTGTTCGAAGGGAAATAACTCATTGTTTAAAAGATTTGTAAAAGACATTGTATAAAGATAAATGACATTGTATTAAGATAAATGACATTTTGGATTTTTTCCTTTTCTTTAGTAAATTGTTTGAAGAATTTAGTGGTAGGTTTGTTTGTTATTTTATGTAGTTTACACCATGACAAGTTATAGATCAAGTTAGAATTTAGTTCCATTACAATGAATTTTTAACCGGTAGGGGACCATGTATTGCCATGCAATACTCACAGAATGCTTGTTTCTTCTTAAAATAAGCCAAACTTATATATATGTAGTTTAAAAAAATCATTTAAATAGACATCAGTCAAAATTATAAATAACTGCATTTTGAAATTTAAGTTGAGTTCCCTTTCAACCAGCCTTTTTACATGTAATTTTTAGACAAAATTATATATGATTTTTATTACTAATGAATTCATAAACAATAACGATTCTGAGTACTTCCTTCCTACTATGATCATATAGCCTACTTGTCGGAACATTATTGACAAATCAATTGTACTTTTTATAACTATTTTACTGTCTCAAATTTCAATATGTAAGTTCTTCATAAGAGATACTTCAACCTAAGTTGGTGTGAAGTACTGTCAGTAAGTAATTACTAGTAATTAAAGTAAGAACAATTGACATGTGTATGAGACAGTAATACCTTTTAAACAATGTTATTGTTTCATTTCATCACAAGTCCATATCAACAATCTACAATCAGTTTCCTTCCTTTAATGCCAATTTCAATTCAAGCTACACTGTTTTGTAGAAACTTTATACATGTTCCCTAAAAGCACCTCTGATTTGACTTTATATGTCTTATATGCAGATAAGTTATAATTTATAGGCCAGCTGAAGACCGCTTCCGGGTCGTGAATTTCTCACTGCATTGAAGACCCATTGGTGGCCTTGGTCTGTTTTCTGCTTTTATGTCAGATTGTTGTCTCTTTCACACATTCCCAGTTTTCCTATTCTATCAACTTCTTCGATTATAAACTTTATCAATTACTAGATGTAGCTGAAATACAACCTTAATTCATTCAATCAAGAAAACAGCTTTATAGGACTGTGTTTATGTCTTTTAAGCACTTTGCTTAAATACATTTTTTACCCTTACCACGTCAGACAGTTCATAGTAATAGGAACTCTTATTGTGTGGTATATAAAACAGTACTTGTGTTCCAATAGCCTGCTTTCACTTTAAAAATTTCCCACCAGTTTGAGCATTAATAATTTAACTGATAATATATAGAAACATTCCTTACCTTTAATCAGCCAACTCTGTATCCAGGTATTCAACAAATAAAATTTAAATTTATGTAATATTACAGTTCATTCATCGTGACATTCTAAATAAACTCATACAAATACTCACCACTTGTTAATATAAAAATAGTTCATGTCCTTTTCTTGATCACGTTGATTATTTACAACCATATGATATTGATATTTCGATAATTTTGATTTGAAATTTACTTCCTAGATATTGAGCGCTACCTAAGGGAGGCAATATGAATGTAAATCTTTGTTGTTGTTTTTATTGATTGTGAGGATCAATTTCACAACTGTCCTTGGGAATTTGTTATTAAATCCAGGTAACAAGGTAATTGTTATGGGACTTACTTTCCCAATCTTACCAATAAGAACTAAGATAACACTTAACTCCTGAATAGGAAATTGTAAATCTATAAAGAAAGGATGTGTGAAATTTCTCACAATTTAAATTGTTTAAAAACTAGCTATTACATCATGGTTTTTTCTAGTTGATTAAACATTTTATAAACTTGAAATTCTGATAAAACTTCTGATACCAGTGATTAAACATAGGTAATCTCTTAATCATAAAAAAGCTTCTGCCAAAAGTTTCAAAAAATTGTATAAAGGTGTGCCTGTTAGAAACTTTAACCCAGACTTTATCTTCTTGTTAACAGTAAAAAAACCTAGGTCCATTTATCAGTAAAATACGGAAAAATGATAATAAATATTTTCTGTTCAAATTTCATAAAATTTCATGAAGGTTTGACAAAGTAATTGATGTCTAAAAAAACCACAACCACAGACTTAACCTGAATGTTAAGGCTGATGACGCCACCTATATAATCTTGGATCGCTATGTATCGCTTTTGTAACAATAATGTGCAGGCTCAACAAAAAGGGGATAAAACAGTTTCTATAAGCTTGGCCTTTAAATCAACTTTAAAATTTAAATATAGAACATGGCATGGGTGAAAAAGCAGGGCTGACATAAACTGTGAATAAATCTTACACTAACAATACTTTAAATGGCATTGTTACTTACAATAGGTTTTTAGATATTCAGTTACACCCCTACATATTTAGTCAAGAGTAAAATTATTTTTATAATGTCTTTAAAAAAATAGTTGTTGCAAATTATTTACACATAACTTTTATCATTAAAATTCCATATCTGAATATATTAAAATACATGGTATTGTAACTGCTAATGAGAAAGTGCCTATATCCTTGAGGCATGCTGTGGTCATCTCAATATGTACCTTTTCATATACCCTAGTTTGTCCTCTTTGAGACCCTATTTATATAGGATTCTCTAATATTTATATGCAAACTCATGTATGTATGTATGTATAAATCTTACCTAATGTTTGCATATGCATTATTACAACTTTGATGGGACTAATATATTAAAACTCTTGTTTTAAAATCTAATATAGTTTGTCTCCTTGATGAAGCAATAACTATTTAGTTGATCTGTGTGTTATAATTTCCTCAATAGAGTCAAAAATTGTTTTGACTTGGAATTAATTTTGAAAAATCAAAAATTAATTTACTTTCAATTAAGATTTGAATCTAAATCATAGTTAACTTAATTTCTTCCAGCTTTTGTGTGAGCTTTTATGTCCTAACTTAAGAACTCTTTTTCCCAGCCAAATTAGCAGCTAATAAAATGAATACTTGAGCATCTTAGATAAGAAAGATTAGAAACTTTACCATTGGAATAAGAATCAAGTTCCTCATTAAACCTAACCAACCAATTCCTATTGGTAGACAAAGCTGGAATACCATGAGAAAACCACAAACTTTTTTGTTGTTTTATTGCTAAGGATATAAAATGTTAAACACGTCGGGTGCCACATGTGGAGCAGGATCTGCTTACCCTTCCGGAGCACCTGAGATCACCCCAGTTTTAGTGGGGTTCGTGTTACTCCGTCTTTAGTTTTCTATAATGTTGTGTTTTGTGTACTATTGTTTGTCTATTGGTCTTTTTCTTTTTGACCATGGCATTGTCAGTTTATTTTGGACTTATGAGTTTGAATGTCCCTTTGTATCTTTTGCCCTCTTTTTAAACAAGAAATGCTAACTTTTGACAATAAAAGCAGGAAGAACAATCTACATTCCCAATATTTCATAACTGAATCTAACTTAAAAATAATCCAGTTGGTTTACTCCGCTCACTACATTTACATCTATATACAGAGATAATCGTAGACGGCAAGGGTTTGAATAATTTGATTTAACATAAATCATGTCTTTCCAACTCAATCCATTACTTACATAAGTTACACAGTTTTGTTGTCCATTTTTTAAAAGTCATGATTCCATGTGCAAGTCTGAATATTTTATCAAATGTTTGAATTTCACCTCTGAAACTTTTCGATAAAAATCTAAATGTTTAACAGCATGCTATGAATATTTTCAGTAAATATTGTTATATTTCAAGTAAGTTTCTAAGCAAAACTTACTAAAATGAAGAATTTTTTCTCACTAATTACAAAGTTAATTTCCCCAAGTAAGACGTAAGTTTGAGTTCCTTCCTGTGAATTCCTGGAGAGAGAAAAAAAAAACGCTAATTTATAGCCCCATTGCTTTCTATGATAAATTCTGCAAGTTCAAGCATCCATTGCTATCTTGATTTAGAGAAGGTTTGGTACCATTAAAACTTTTAATCCCGCTGCAAATGTTTGCACCTGTCCTAAGTCAGGAATCTGATGTACAGTAGTTGTCGTCTGTTTATGTAACTTTAAAATTTAAATATAGAACATGGCATGGGTGAAAAGCAGGGCTGACATAAACTGTGAATAAATCTTACACTAACAATACTTTAAATGGCATTGTTACTTACAATAGGTTTTAGATATTCAGTTACACCCTACATATTTAGTCAAGAGTAAAATTATTTTATAATGTCTTTAAAAAATAGTTGTTGCAAATTATTTACACATAACTTTTATCATTAAAATTCCATATCTGAATATATTAAAATACATGGTATTGTAACTGCTAATGAGAAAGTGCCTATATCCTTGAGGCATGCTGTGGTCATCTCAATATGTACCTTTTCATATACCCTAGTTTGTCCTCTTTGAGACCCTATTTATATAGGATTCTCTAATATTTATATGCAAACTCATGTATGTATGTATGTATAAATCTTACCTAATGTTTGCATATGCATTATTACAACTTTGATGGGACTAATATATTAAAACTCTTGTTTTAAAATCTAATATAGTTTGTCTCCCTTGATGAAGCAATAACTATTTAGTTGATCTGTGTGTTATAATTTCCTCAATAGAGTCAAAAAATTGTTTTTGACTTACGGAATTAATTTTGAAAAATCAAAATTAATTTACTTTCAATTAAGATTTGAATCTAAATCATAGTTAACTTAATTTCTTCCAGCTTTTGTGTGAGCTTTTATGTCCTAACTTAAGAATTCTTTTTTCCCAGCCAAATTAGCAGCTAATAAAATGAATACTTGAGCATCTTAGATAAGAAAGATTAGAAACTTTACCATTGGAATAAGAATCAAGTTCCTCATTAAACCTAACCAACCAATTCCTATTGGTAGACAAAGCTGGAATACCATGAGAAAACCACAAACTTTTTTGTTGTTTTATTGCTAAGGATATAAAATGTTAAACACGTCGGGTGCCACATGTGGAGCAGGATCTGCTTACCCTTCCGGAGCACCTGAGATCACCCCCAGTTTTTGGTGGGGTTCGTGTTACTCCGTCTTTAGTTTTCTATAATGTTGTGTTTTGTGTACTATTGTTTGTCTATTGGTCTTTTTCTTTTTTGACCATGGCATTGTCAGTTTATTTTGGACTTATGAGTTTGAATGTCCCTTTTGTATCTTTTGCCCCTCTTTTTTAAACAAGAAATGCTAACTTTTGACAATAAAAGCAGGAAGAACAATCTACATTCCCAATATTTCATAACTGAATCTAACCCAAAAAATAATCCAGTTGGTTTACTCCGCTCACTACATTTACATCTATATACAGAGATAATCGTAGACGGCAAGGGTTTGAATAATTTGATTTAACATAAATCATGTCTTTCCAACTCAATCCATTACTTACATATGTTACACAGTTTTGTTGTCCATTTTTTAAAAGTCATGATTCCATGTGCTAGTCTGAATATTTTATCAAATGTTTGAATTTCACCTCTGAAACTTTTCGATAAAAATCTAAATGTTTAACAGCATGCTATGAATATTTTCAGTAAATATTGTTATATTTCAAGTAAGTTTCTAAGCAAAACTTACTAAAATGAAGAATTTTTTCTCACTAATTACAAAGTTAATTTCCCCAAGTAAGACGTAAGTTTGAGTTCCTTCCTGTGAATTCCTGGAGAGAGAAAAAAAAAACGCTAATTTATAGCCCCATTGCTTTCTATGATAAATTCTGCAAGTTCAAGCATCCATTGCTATCTTGATTTAGAGAAGGTTTGGTACCATTAAAACTTTTAATCCCGCTGCAAATGTTTGCACCTGTCCTAAGTCAGGAATCTGATGTACAGTAGTTGTCGTCTGTTTATGTAGTTCATACGTGTTTCTCGTTTCTCGTTTTTATATAGATTAGATCGTTGGTTTTCCCGTTTGAATGGTTTTACACTAGTAATTTTTGGGGCCCTTTATAGCTTGCTGTTCAGTGTGAGCCAATGCTCCGTGTTGAAGGCTGTACCTTGACCTATAATGGTTTACTTTTATAAATTGTTACTTGGATGGAGAGTTGTCTCATTGGCACTCATACCACATCTTCCTATATCTATTAGGTTCAAATAAAGTGACAGTCATTTCATGTCACCACTATACCTTATCCTGGCTTGTGCTGAAAAATGGAACATACCTTTAATTGAATACAAGAGTGCACTGGTTTGTTATCACAAAAACAGGTGCTTCAGATTTAAGCCGCAGGCAAAATATACCCTCCCATTTCAATGTCATATAATTGTTTTTTTTATTAAAAAGAAACTTTCAACAAGGGTTCTATAGCAATCCCAAGTCCTTAACCTTTCATTTGATACCAAAATTTCCCAAATGTTTTTCTTATTTACAAAGTTACAGTTATATGTAGGAACTATTTTGTTAAAAATATACTACTTTCTTGTATGTTCTTTCTGACTGGGCCACAGGAGGCTGTCTCTTCCTATATAGAGGTATACACAGAAGTGCCGCTGGTATGGGTAACTTTTTGGAATGTCAAATATATCAATAGGTGCAATTTCAAGGAGGTAATAAATCAATGGATAGAAATTTATGTGTCAATGGGTCATACATGTTTATATTCTGTAAAGATGTCTGTAAAAAAATTTGTTCTATCTTTTTATCTCATAGTCCCATGTGGTTAAAATCTCCTTGAAATACAATGTCATGAAAGCTGAGAAATACATATAAATGGGTTGTTATACCCAAATTTGTAAGTTGAGACCCCCCCCCGTGGACTGGGCTCACATCAGTGATTCTATCACTTAAAGATAAGAAAGAGATGTTCCCATTCATAATAACTCGACAGATTACAATACTACATTAAGAAAAAGTAAGCAGAGAAAAGGCAAAATATAATTTATTAAATGCTTAACAAAAAATCACAGATGATAAACAATATTAAGAAAATCAAAAACATAATAAAATAAAACATAACAAATCATATAATTCAAACAATTTTACCTTAACTTTTGATTGTCAGGCTAGATATTGTAAAACTCTCAAGAACCATAGCTAAAACTTTATACACACAAATGATAGTGTACTTTATGCAATTTCACAAACTTCAAAGTAGGTAAAAACTTCAGGTTATGTCTGTAGGCAAGTAAAAATATTTAACTTTCTTTATACCAATGATAACAATGATTAATATAGATAAATGTTTTTTTAAAAAGATACTTGAGTATAAGGTTAATTTAAAATGTTGAATAGTGGGTTCATTATCATTTGTGGGATACTCATTTTCACAGATTTCGTCAGTAAAGGTGAACCATGAATTCAAGTGTTCAACAAAATACAAATTTCTGTTGGCTTGTATGCAGAATTTGTCAGAATCCTGAAAAAACATAGATATTCCTGAATCCTTAAAAACTGGTTCCCATAATATGAGTATATACACAAAATACAAAAAAAAATATATGAGAAACATAATCAAATGAATGAACTACTATTACAGTTTGAAGTACCATCTGTTTGCCTTTCTGAGATCTTTCTGCCAAGATAAACCATTTTGTGAAAACATTTTATAGAATATGATGTTGGTGAGCAGAATAATTTAAAGCAGGAAACACTATTTATTTTTTATAAAAAGTTTCAAGCTCTGCTTCTATGCATAAATGACATCTGAATCAACAGCATACACTCAGAGTATGATTATTGCAAAAATTTATTACCTTTAGATTGATTTTGTTTTAGATGATGCCCTATGTAAAAGTCTTGTTCTGCAAACTTGACTGTTAATCCTTTGTGTATTTTTTCTGCCATAATTCAGATAAATAGTACCTTCATTTATGCATAATTCAAAAATTCACAGATAATTATTTTATGTTTTTGAGTTAGTCATCAGAAGAACAAAATCCTAAGAGTCCACCATTGTACTCTGCTGTTTGATGGTTTACATTAAGATGTAAGTATTGAGTTTACAATGGCAGTTTCCTCTGTAGAACACTTGTGTTTGACGTTTTACATTATGGCATGAGTCTTGAGTTTACAATAGCAGTTTCCTCTGTAGAACACTTGAAGATGGAAATGAAATACTTCAGTATTTGAGAAAACAAAACATTATGTCATCCATTAAGAATTAGTTGCATCTAAGTGTTGTAGGATTTCATTGACTTGAGCTACTAGGAATTGTTTGTCTCTTCCTTCCTGTTAAAATATCAATGTATCATTATCAACATGATCAATCAGTGACAATCATTTTTGCAGGAACAAGTACTTGTATGGTCTAATAAAAAAATTAAAGTCAACCTTAAACAAAAATTGTAAATAAACATTGACCAAACATCAATTTGATAAACTCCAGTAAATTTTCTTTATACATTAACAAAACAAACAACTATGAAAAACTCCATTAGAGCCTCTTAACATAATTAAACAATTGAATTGGTCAAAATCATGTAAGCTATCTTAAAACATTGACCATTGAATAGTATTTTGACTCCTGTTAACTTCTCTTTTAATTGTTTAGTTTGTAAGGTCGACCATTTGATTTTTCTTGTACTTTTATGATATATGCTAATGTTTGATCATACATGTAGTATAATCATTACAGTTGAGTATTCCTTGAGAGCTATGGATACTTAGAAGAAATAGTAATACTTTGTGTAACTACCTACCTCAGTCAGCTCTTCTTGTATTAGTTCTGCCTGTCTCTTGCTTCCTTCTTTAGATGCCCAGTAACCATACATTATAGAACTGAAATGACACACAACATCCCTACATTCACATCAAAACCAAAAGCAAAAGAAGAGCTGTTGTTCTTTATCTCAAGGTCAAATTATCTACTTAATTCCTCTGCAGATAAAAATTTCTTTGTTTCAAACTTTTTTTGTTTTACATTTATTATATTTTCTAGTTTTAAATGATAGAAATACAATGTATAATTTCATTCTCTGTATATAAAGTTATAAAAATGATCTGTTCATCCTATTTCGACTCTTTTAAAATTCAAGGGTCTATCCTAAATTGAGGTAAACTTTATGGCCTTCCAAATAATGTTTCGATCCCTAACATCACTGAAGAGACATTAATTGTCGAAATCCAGATATGGTGTATAATTTTTGCACCTTTTGTTTGCGGTATACCATCTCTTCCACAAGTTTATTGTTTTCTGTTTAGTATTAGATTAATAATTTTTAAAGATCCATTTTGTTACATCTTGTGATCCGTTTATTTGGCAATCGCAAATGGCAGTCAGCAGGGTTTAAGAACATCTGTTGTTCGACCTGTTAGTCAAATGCATTTTGTTAAAATATACTTTTTCACTTTTTTGGTCGTTTGGAAAATGTTGTTTGTGCTGTATTTAGACCCCTCTACCAAGAAATTTGTTTTCCATGCACACGTATAAAAATTGTGATTTTTATTCAATGCAATCATAGGTTTGAACGTCGTTTTCAATTTAGATAAGTTATAAATATGTATACTAATTAAAATTACCAGACTACAAGAATTGCTGGTATGAGGAAAGCTGTTGATCCAAGCACTCTGAAAACTTTTACTGCTGCTGAAGGCCAAGTCTGTATTTCATTAGGAATGACATCAAAGAATACAAAACCTCCCATATATTGTCTGAATGGCCCACAACTCTGGGATGGGGAAATACTGAAATATGCAAAAATATATAAACTTTCTCAGTTTCTGAATGACCTATAGCTAAGAGACAGTAATACAATGTATTCTGATATAAAATGTCTGTATATGAACTATAAACTGCCAAAATTGAGATGGTAAGCATTGTAATAATGCCTTACACATAAACAGTCTGGATGGCAAACAACATATTAATGGAAAAAAGCCAATAATAAGACACAAAACATGAACTGTTTGAATAACCCACAAGAAAGTAATGGTAAATAAGTTGCTGTGCCAAGAGCACATGGTACGCTCTTATTGTGTATATTGAAGTTGCTGCAAGAATAAAATGGGACATTTAGAAGGCATTTAATCAAAAGCAAACAAAATGGCTCTGTAGAAAACCTTACATGAGGATACCTTAATCCATAAAAATATTGTGTAAAATATGACTGTTAAAGTCCCACAACTCTGGAATGACAAACCAGACAATTTTCAATATCCAAAAAAAGGTCTACTTCATTTGAATTTGCCTTGGAGTTTGATATTTTTGTTTTACCTTTTCACCAATCCTAACAACAGTTCTAAATTTGTAGTACAAACTAGAGCTAGTTTATGATATTTAAAAAATGCTTTTTATTTATCCGACTGTCAAAGTCCCATAACTCTGGGATGACATATCAGATTTTTTTTTAAATCAAATGGTGTGTTATTCATACTAATTCCAAAAATAATGTTAAATTTCCAGTAAATCAATGCAAGCAAACTCAAGAAAAATAAATTACTGAAATCTGACAATAAAAGTCCCTTAAGATTTAATCTACAATCCAGATAGTTAAAAAAATTGAAAGGGATCTTCTTTTTATCAATCCTATTAATAAATTCAAGTTTTGAGGAATTCCATTATGGCATACTGAAGTAAGTGTGTGATATGTGAAAAATGCCTTAAAT
Organism: Mytilus coruscus; assembly: GCA_017311375.1. Taxonomy (NCBI): domain Eukaryota; kingdom Metazoa; phylum Mollusca; class Bivalvia; order Mytilida; family Mytilidae; genus Mytilus; species Mytilus coruscus. Next base: position 95,441,488 of record CM029602.1, on the reverse strand, counting down.
CTAAGATTAATATTATGTTACTCTTGAATGACAAATCAGAAAATTAAAAAAAATATCACAAAGGAGATTCCTTTTACCAATCCCAACAATAATGTAAATTTTTGAGGAAATCAATCCAGGCATACTGGAGTTAGTGTGTAATATGTGAAAATTGCCTTAAATGTAACAGTAAAAGTCACGTAACTCTTGAGTGACATAGCCAACAATTTTTATAATGATTTTTAATCGAAAGGGAGCTTTCTTCCTTCAATCCTAATGTTTCAATTAATCGAAACATTTGAAGAATAATTATAATTTTATTAAACTGGTGATATAGATTTCCTATGAGAGGACAGCCAGGTGGCGCTGTCCAAGGTCATTGCGGTCACGTTGTTGTCCGAGGTCGTACATGCATTTTAATGAGCTTGATTAGTTTTTCGACTTTTTTATCTGTTGTATATTTTTGTTGGATTTTTTGTATTTTGTCTTTATTGATTAACATTTTTGATTGATGGATATTCCGTAATTTTTGTCTGATGGTTTAAAAATCGTGTGGATTTATTGGATTAACACTGCTATTGACCAAAGTGGTCAACAAAATGGCGGAAAATAATATTGATCAATCGACGTCCGAAAGGAACAATTTTGCCGAAATGGTGAAACGTCGTACAAAACTAATGTTGTGTTAAAAAGTCCCATCTTTGACAACTTATTGTAAGACATTGACAAATAATTCCATGCTCAGTGGGTAAAATGAAAATTTTAAGTACATGTATTGCCAAACAACAAAGTGACTGCCTGGTAGATCTGAATTTCACATACACAAAACAACTTAGTTATGCAGAGATAAATATAGACAAATGAATGTACAAGGTGATTGCAGTATACTCTATGAGTGGGGATGTAACATGTTACTGTCTTAATGGTCCACAATTTTGGATTGTGAAAACTGAAATAAATCATTACTATAGCTTTTTTAATATTCGAAATTTGTGACAAAGGAGATAATAAAAAAAATTTCTAACATGGGAGGTAACTGTACTTTTTAAAAGAAATATCACCAATGAAAAATGAGGATGTATTTTTCATTGGCAATAATTTTTAAAGATAAAACTGCAACATTAATGGCAATTGAATGCAGGTTCATTTTAAAATTATTTCTTTTCATATATTTATACACACTACAAATAAATTTCCAGAACTATGGGATCTTCAATTTCACTATATTATTATAAATACTGTATGTAAAAATGTTTCTGTGACAATAAAAATAGATGATAAATATAGAATCTTCCTCTGCATTAAGCGTAATACAAATTTTCAAATGTAGAGTGGAGAAATATTGTGTCACAAGTGGTACAGTGGTGGAATCTCTTTCTTCAATACTTTATATGGTGATGACACAATACCAAATTTAAAGGGAAAGCAAGAAATTTGATGATCTGATTTAATTTTGATCAATGATGTACTGAAAACAAGCAAAGCACATGTTGATTGAAATAATCAATTGTTTGGAGAAAATATAAATCTGAAAAGAGTAGAGAAAAGGGTGAACATGTCCTTTTTCTTGCTTGCAATTACTTCACAAATAACTGATGTCTGATTATCATTAAAGATGAATTCAGATCAAGAACTTTTACAGTTGTTCTAATGCTTATATTTTGCATCTAATATAGTCGGCTATAAGAGACATCTCATTATTACACTGTAATAAGGATACACAATATAGTATATCACATTTTCCTACCTGCCTATGAGATATGCCAGTGGTATTGTTGCCAGCAGAAACGAAAGGAATAATACAGCAGCAAACAAAGAGTTAGATCTAGATGTTCTGTAGGGTCGTACTGGTTGAACACAGTTTGTCAAAAGGGATAGCTGAAAAAATGTATGAAAATGTAGCATTCAGAAAAATTTCAAATCTTCTTTCTAGTTGCTATGAATTCTTGATAATTTGGGGGAAATGATTTCTGTCAATCATGTAAAACAATTTTTACGTTTTGAAATTTGTGTCCTAAGTACATGGAATTAAACATAAAAATATAATTAGTTAACCATGTAAAATATATACAGTATGTACATTGGCTATTATGAATTCAAAAGGTTGGTGTGAATCCTTCAAATGTTACAGTGGAGATACCACTATTGAAGGATTTTAGGGTTTAAAACATACCTATTGATAAAGGTCAAGAAATCCAGTCTGAGATCGTTTTAGAGAAAAAGAATATTTATAAGTCTATTAGTTGAAATTTGTCTAAATTTATGTTTGCCTTTGTGCACGGATCAGATTAATTTTAATTTTCTTTTTTGAACTTCTACCAACCCCCATTAAATTTTGGACAACATAGTTCATCTTTTTATTAGTTCTTCTACTTTGCAAGCCAATTTTATTTTAGGGAACTTTGTAACTGCACGTTGTGTTCTGTCTTTGTAATCATTAAAGACATATCTAGCTGCCTTTCTCTGTATCTGATCAATTTTAGTGATGTGATGTTTTTTCTATGTATTCCAAATTATCTGGGGAAGAGTATTGGATAACTGGACATACAAGTGATGTTTACGTAAGGTTTCAAAACCTTACATGTGCTGTTTTTTTAAGTTTCTATGAAGAAAACCTAAAGTTTTGTATGCCTTGTAATGGTAGGCAATATTTTTTTTTATATGCAGTCCCCCATCAAGATCATGGCAACCCAGTATTTACACCTTTTAAAAACTACTATTTTTGACAGATTTCAATATAGGATTATGCAAAATATAATTACAAGGAGATTGAAGTTTTTTTAGATACAAGTATAACATGTTATTTTGCTGGGTTAAATTTCATCTGCCAGATCCTTTCTGATTGCTCTAAACTAGTTAAATTATTTTGAAGTAATTTTGCATCGGAAATACTGTCTATATAAAAGACAATCATCGGAATAGCATTACAAGTAACATGTTCTGGTAAATCGTTGATAACAAGAATGTGTCCATAGTACACAGATGCCCCACTCACACTATCATTTTCTCTGTTCAGTGGACCATGAAATTGGGGTCAAAACTCTAATTTGGCATTAAAATGAGAAAGATCATATCATAGGGAACATGTGTACTAAGTTTCAAGTTGATTGGACTTCATCTTCATCAAAAACTACCTTGGCCAAAAAATTCAACCTGAAAAACTTTAACCTGAAAAATTTTAACCTGAAAAGGGACAGACGATGGACGGATGGATAGACGGACAAACAAACAAACTGATGCACAGACCGAAACACATTATGCCCATAAATGGGGCATAAAAAGTCAAAATAATGTAGGACCTGATACAACTCATAGAGGGACGTCGGAAACAACAGCTAATTTAGATGATTTAACACCATATACAAGTACCTGTTGTTGCTTGTGGGCTAAAATGTCTACTATCCAATTTAAGTTTGATTTTTAATTTAATAAATATAAAGTTTATTAGCTAATCTTTGATGTTGTCTTCATCAAAGGCTTTTGAAATAAAAGTAAAACATTTAAGTGGCAAAATTTAGACATTGATAATGAGTTGGGTTTCACCAGACCTTTTACACCTAACCCATGTTGACTGTCATTTGGTTCTTTTTGAATCAGTGTGGAATGTCTATAACATACCAGTAAAGTTGGTACAGTTAGAATAATAAAAAAAATATAGATTTTGAGTACATCCATAAACATACCTTTCTGACATAAAAGAAGATAAAACACTTCAGAAATCCTAATACTGGGGTCAGTGGACAGAAAAACAGTCCCATCCTGCAATATACAATAGTAACACAGTCAAGTTTAGTTCATAAGAATTATGTTATATAATCCAAAGTTACCAGTTAAATAGGTATTTGCTTTACCCTACTAATATTTGTAATGTTTTAGTATATGTCACTTAATATTTTACTACAATCAATTTTACACAACTCCTGACAATTGAAATATCTGTTGAACTTTCAGGTGGTAAGTATTTTTAGTCTCAATTCAAATACTAATTTTTTACAGACCCTTGTTCTCAGGTAAATCTTATATTTTTTAAGAAGAAATAAGGTATCCATTGTTTTTAAATTTTCCACTTTAAACTCTATCAGTTTAACTTACAAGCAGTGATTAAATAGCAAATGTATTCCATTTTTTTCAAATGACAATGTTCAATGAGGCAAATACATTTTCTTTTCTGTAATGTGGTCTGGGGACACAGTTATCGTCCTTGATTTTCGTTGTCTACAAATATATACCCTAGCAGTGATTTTGCTAGCGCTCGCCATTTTCGTCATGTAAAAACGGTTTTCAAAATGGCGAAAGCATTTGAAAAGAATTTCGTCATTTAAATTTGAACAGTGTAAAAATATATTCGCATGAAAATACTATAATTCTACCTGTCTTTTTGTTTCTGACAAGTTTATGACCCTCAGCTAATTACCGTTTACCACAGGTGTTAAAATTTGTGAATACAGGTAATCTGCTTATCGCCATCAGATGGGTCACTAATCTGTTAATTGACCATCATAATTTTTTCCCAGTAAAATCAGTCAGTCGGAATTACAATTTCAATATTTTTTAAAGGATCACAATTTGCAGTTCGTTTATCATAGTTTCGTCATTTGAACAATATTGTTTATCCTGGGACAGTTCTCATTTAAATTTCAATATTACTCAAACGATCACAATTTGCAGTTCGTCGTAGTTTTGTCATATGAACGTATTTTCGTCATATTTGATATCACTTTTCATCAAAAACTTTTGGCAATTTCGATTAAAAAGATAGAACTTTATTCAAAACGTTCAGAAATATTTTCACGAGTCAAACAGGTGCTTTTTTTCTATGTACTGCGCATGCGTGAAAGTATTCATATAAATTTCTAAACACTAAAACGTAGAATACGAAATCAATTAGTATCAAATTAAAGAGAGAGACAAATATATTTCTTACTAAGCAACTGAATTTAAAAAATGATAATTGCCTGCCTTTTGTTAAACATGAGAACCAATCCGTAGATGAATCCGGATTCATTCTGAATTTATTATCCACTTGTCACTTCCAGTTTTCATTTTGTTTAAAAATCTAAAGTAAACGATCTATTCTTGATTATTTTACAATTTACAGTTATTACAATCGTTCCAATAAGGATAGATACATATCCTTGTTTCCAACTTCAAAGAAAAGAATTTCAAATATCGATTTCAATGTTTTTCGAGGATAATGATTATACAGTGAAATAGTCGTTACAAGTTCATTTATGCTGTGATTCCTGGTTTTAAAAAAGAACCCAACTTTTGTCAATCAGGAATGTCCCCTGAAAACAACTAAAGTGAAATTGAAAATTTGATTTCCGGATCCTTGTTCTTATCTTCATATTTAAACATCACATTAGTCAAATCATGCAAAAACTGCCTACATTTGTAGCATATCTAAGGCCTTCAAAGATCCAAGTCATTTAAGGTCTTATGTATATGTATAGCTAGTAATATACTTCCTTGGTCCCATGCAGTAACCTAAAATAAAGTTGATTTTCATCTCGCAAAAGTGACTTAAGCACTCAAAATCCTAGTTAAAACCCTGCCCTAGTTTGGACAGTGTATAATTGCAAATTTTTCTCATACAACTTCTAAATTCATTTCTTTATATATTATGCATAGAATAGTAAGTAGAGGAATGAAATTACATGTTAAATAAATTCTGATGATGGTTTTCAGGTAAAGTTAAGTGATTTGGACCAGTTGAAAAAGGTAAAAAAAATTAGTTTATATGAAGCTGTCAAACTGAATTATAGACCCTCTTAACATGGAATTGTCCATATTTTGAGTTTAAGCTGGTAGACTTTTCTATAATTTTGATATAATTTGTGCCAAAAGTAGTACACTTCATTGTAAAAATCTATTTGAGATATCACAGGTGTGATTTTTTTTAATTTAGATTTATTGTCTAAAGGAAATACATTTCGAAATAACTGTGCCATGTAACTTTCAAATAAGATTGTGTACATACCAGCATAAAGTCTGTGAATAAACAATATCTAATACAACTTTAGGCAGATCAAATTCTTGTTGTCCTACCATATTCACTAGTTTGTTTGTATTGTGAAACTTCTTATATATGATTCTAAAATGTAAAAAAAAATAATATCATGTGTAATAATGTTCTAATAAAGCTATGTACATTGCAGATAACACTAAAACCAAACCAAATGAACACCAGAACTTTACTATTTATCAAACAATAAGAATTCTTGTTTTTTCAGTCTAGTTGTAGCAGGGTAAATAATCATACAGCATCTCCTTATTTCATATCTTAATATAACATTAACATGTTATCATCCTGAATATGTAGAATTTGCTAGCCTTCAAGCAATCAATTGATCGGTCAAACTGTTTTATAGTAAAAAATACCTATGCATACCATTTTTCAAGGATTTTAGCAGTTCCCTTATGTCCACTTTTCTTACATGGAAAATCATCTCCTTAAATTGTCCACAAATCTCACAGCAAAAATAATTGTGCACTTTTAAATTTGAAAGAACAAAATTTGATCCTTAATCCCTACATAATCATAACTATTCTTACCTTCTTGGAAATTCTACCACAAATGTAATGATTAAACCAACTAGAAAGTCTAAGATGATCAATTTGTAGATTTGTTGTCCTACATAAGTCTCCCAACACTGTAAAACACATCAAGAATGCATTTTTAAATATAATAAAAAATTTAAAGAACTGTCATACAAGTAGGATGTTTAACTAGCTATTAAACCAGGTTTAACCTACCATTTTCTTCATGAGGAAATGCCTGTACCAATTCAGGATATGGCAGTTGTTTTCCATTCATTCTGTTGGTTGGTATAGTTGAGAGTTTGATTTTTTCAGGTTTTATGGACTTCCCCCTTTTTTAATTTACCTTGGATTTCAGTATTTTCATGCCTAGTTAGGAGCATTATGTTTTTCGGTCTGTGCGTCCGTTCATCCCTTCGTCTGTCTGTCCATCCATTTGTTCATCCGTCTGTTCAGCTTCAGGTTAAAGTTTTTGATTAAAGTTTTTGGTCAAGGTAGTTTTTGATGAAGTTGTAGTCCAATTAACTTGAAACTTAGTACACATGTTCCTTGTGATATGATCTTTCTAATTTTAATGCCAAATTAGAGTTTTGATCCCAATTTCACGGTCCACTGAACATAGAAAATGATAGTGCAAGTGGGGCATCCATGTACTATGAACACATTCTTGTTGTTAATATTTTTATACCACAACATATAAGAATAACATGCCTGATTTAAATGAGTCTATATCCCTAGTGGCACCTCAAAGTCAGGAACACAATTATAATATGTAAGAAAAGAATCTCTGCAATGATATTGGACTTATTGCTGTTTTTAATAAGTGACTGGGATCAATCATTTGTGTTGTTTTGAACAGCGGATGACCATAGAATAGAAATGTAGAAACTATGGAGTTATTAAATGCTTAAAATTTCCAACTTATTGTGTGAGAATAGGAATTTATCACAGCAGCATCCATTTATTAAAGGTCCCTTTGTGGTTTTCTAAATTTTGGAAAATTTAACCACATGTGAAAACATCTCAGCTTCTATACTTGCCATCATACATATCCAACAAGTTTATGATAGTGACAGAGAAAATGAAGACAATGTATTGTCCATATTGACCAAAATATGGAACCTTCCAGCTAAACAATTAAAATGCAATAAGTTTTAGTTTTCATTTTGAAAACTGTGTTAGTAATTTGTTGCATACACATCCATGATAAATAATATAAACCTTTATACTGCTTTTGACTTGTTGGTTTTGATCGGTGACTTCCCATCTTTGATTTCCACAATCTGCCCTATAATCATCAGCAGGAGAAGCAATAACACGGTACAATGATCCTATTAAAATCCCAAGGGAGGCTAATCGTAGTAATATAATCCTAAAAAAGAAGAAAATCTAGAAAATAACTTTAACCTTGTACAAGGTTTAATAATACAGCCGCACTATGTATTATTTTCCAAGAATTAGGCAAAATTACATAATATTACCAGTTGTTGAAAATGCATTCATGAAACAATTTTGAGTGGTGATAACTAGTGTTGGATAATCGGTTGAAATTTCCAACCGATTATCTTTTACTATCGGTTGACAGCAACCAACCGACTATCGGTTATAATCGCATCATTATACCTTGCTCTTTTTGTATATGAAATCATGCATTCAGCCACATTGTTCATGTCTAATGCATATATTCCATATCATTGCAGAGTCTTAAATGTTCATGTTTGATCTTTAGTTTCCTTTTCATATTTTATTAAGCATTTAAAAAAGTGAATCAATTAGAATATAGATTCAGACTGAACATATTTTGTCTGATGATTACAACATTTATTACCAACAATGACACTAAAATTTCTAAATTTCAATGGTATCACTCACATTATAATTTCAAATACATAGCTGCATCAAAATTTGAATGCTTCTCATTAAAAAAAGATATAAATAAAGTATTTAACTTTAAGCAATTTAAAATTAATCAATAAATAAAACAATGCATTTGCATTGAAATATATACATTTAACTAAGGGATCCAACCAATGTCTGTTAATTCATGTGGAATGCGTATTTTCACTTTTGTGATCTTTATTCTTCTGTCAGCTGTGTCATTCGTATGCCTGTACTTATAATTGTAAGAATACAGAATTCTTTCATAGTTGGTCCGTATTTGATCCGTGATTCGTATATGTTTCAATGGCGGACAAACCGGAAAATTTACAAAATAAACGATGTTTGACAAGCAATTTGAAAAGGAATATGACGTTTTAACGCAACAAATGGATGAAACATTAATAAAGGCAATTTGCACCACGTTCTAATGTAGCAAAAATTTATTTTGTCGAAAATCAGAATGATTTGATGTTCGTTCTCGAGTAAAAGTACCGGAAATGAAAGAAAGTATTTCATGAAAAGTTTTCTATTTTAATTTAAATAACATATGACCAATCTGTAAAGTCAATGCTTTTACCACGTTTGTACAGAAAGAAATTGCTTATGTCTTTGATTATAGGATGTTTGACATTGTTATTGTCATCTACTGATATTTTCTTTACAATTTGTTTGACTGTGCATGTAAAATGCAAACCGGAAACGGACCGGAAGTTGATATGCTAAAAGTCGAAACTATAACGACAATCGATTGAACAAAATTCCAATCGATTATCGACATCGCCAAGCCCAACCAACTGATTTCCGACTTATTCCGATCATCGGAACAACACTAGTGATAACATATATAAAGTTTTGAAATCTTATAAACTATAGTTGCTACAAAATAATAACTATGGGCTTTCATCACAGATAAAAAAAAACAGTTACCAAATTCTGCTATTTGTAATCATTAAACATATTCAATATTTTGATAAGAGTAAACCTTTTTCAAACTCTTAAATGAGAGTCAAGCAACACAAATATTATTGTTTGAATTTTGCTAGTACCCCTCATACTGGAAAGGTCTGTGGTAAAACCTAATTGTTCACCGTATTATGGAACAGCATATTTCATCTCATATGACTTAATTCCAGTCACTCTTTGTACTTACCTTAGTAAAGTTATCCGAATCTCAAACACAGGTGTATAGTCTTCAAATATTACTAGCTTGTTGAATATCACAGGTACTATCACATTTAAGAGTGTTATAGTAATGGATGGCATATACTGAATTAAGGCCTGGACAATGACATGGAGCTCAGAAAAATTACTGTCCTGCAGCTGTAAAACACAGTTAGATATTAGGTGTATTGAAAAATAAGAGGACAAAAACTTAAATCTTTTCCTCTATAGTTGCACATTGTTTTGAGGAATAAAAAGAAAAAGTTGAAAACATCATTTAAAACTATAAAGAACTGACTGAGGGTTATTCCATTAAAATGGATATGGGAGGTTAGGAAGGGGCATCTAAAACCCACTCACAACCAAGATCCTTTCTTCAAGTAATTTTAAAAACATCTAATAAAAATACAACCTCAAATGACCCACAACCAATTTCCCAAAAAGTAACTTCCCTTCCTACATTATAAATACTCATTATATTCTACCCACTTAAGTTAAAATTGAATTCTTCTTTTTGTAATTTTATTGGGGTGTAAAAGTGCTTCATACTAAAAACGTGTGCCCGATCAATGCTTTTACAACCCCATAAAATTACAAAAAGAAGCATTCAATTCTTATGATTATATTTATATGCTACAACCATAAAATTACAAATAATACCAATTTTTTCATTTGTTTTCCAATGCAATGATGTTATTGGAAGCATAGCAGTCATGAATGTTGCATTTCATTCAGAAATAATTAAAACATAGTTTTGGAATGCCTCTTGATTGTTGTCAGTCAATTAAAAGATTGATTCTTATGAAACAAGATATAATGTTTAGAGTCTGAGCTACAGAATAGGCATATATTCGAAAAGGAAAACAAATTACATTCTTTCTTTTAAACAATTATTACCTCTAACATCTTTCCATTTGTGAAGAAAATAAGGTACAAAGATCCACCCAAGGCAGCTACAACAAATATATTAACAGCTGTTCTGATAATATAAAGTTTAATCTTATCTTTAAGGGTAAGACTCTGTTTTCTCCAAATCAATCTCTGTGTTTCCAAATCTCCCTAAAATGAAAAATATAACATTTAACTTTATCTTTCATTGCAGTGAAACTTTTAAAATTGCCTTAATATGTAAGTGAACATTGTCATGTGGTACACACTAACAATTTGTCAGTTTACATTGTCATGTGGTACACACTAACAATTTCAGAGTTTACATTGTCATTTATTATACCTTACATTATATAGTAATTATTTGATTGGTTAATACGGAATCACGTGTCATAGTTTAATTTCGATGGTTTTCCAAAATTTAGCAGGAGCAGTGAATAACCCCAACAAATTGAAGCCTCCATCGAACAACCCTATTATTCCCTGGTGAATAACCCTTGTCGTACCTCAATGATCACGAGTTAACTCCCTTTAAAGTATGACGTCACTTAACATCAAATAAACAAAAACAAATATGGCAATGGCCACGTTAAAACCCATCAAGTGACAAAGAAGCAAGTTCAAACAAGGCTTGGAAATTCATCTAGTGTCGACAATATATCTCTTGTAAACGGCCTTTTTTAGGGCCATCAATGTTTTACAGAAAGAGTCTACCTTTGTTGTACATAAGAGAAATGTTAATAGACACAAAATAGTTTTCTAATGTAAGTGTTTTTACAATCTGAATCTGTTACAATATTTTACTTTTAATTGTTTGTTTGGTATAATAAAACAGTTATGGCCCACTGAGTCAGTGAATATCCAAAATTGTCAACCAAAGTAAGGGTTATTCCCCTGGGGCTAAAGCCCTTGTGGAATAACCCTTTCTTGGGTTGACAATTTTGGATATTCACCTCCTCAGCAGGCCATAATTGTATAGTGGTACACACTAACAATTTCAGAGTTTAATTACATTGTCATGTAGTACACACTAACAATTTCAGAGTTTACATTGTCATGTGGTACACACTAACAATTTCAGAGTTTACATTGTCATGTGGTACACACTAACAATTTCAGAGTTTACATTGTCATGTGGTACACACTAACAATTTCAGAGTTAAAAACAGTTCAACTTAATTTACTGTGGATTCATTTAAGTTCGTGGGAAAAAATTTGTGTGATCCAAGAAGTTATATTTTGTGGATGTTTTTCTACCATGCAATGAAATAACAAAATGTTTGCCTGGTTATATCCAAAATATGGTAAGTTACCTGTTTTTTATTTACTTTATCTTAAAATACATCTTAATGCTTTCCAAAAGCCTGTCCTACTTAAAGTTTCATTTTTATTTAATATAAAACCTTTCTCAATAGTGATTCTACCCATTTAGTACCAGTAAATTGAAGTTCATGTACTTTGTAATTTTACTCTCTAACTTTTTTTACAATACCTGCAATTCTTGAAAAAAATTTTGATGTCTCCTTTTAGCAGCTTTATCATCATTTATACAGAAATCCCATCCTCCACAGAAAACTTTGTTTGTGTACTGGTTTACTGTGCTGTCTTTGTTCATAACTCCTCGTTTTATACCTTTCCCTGTACTACCAAAATATATCAGTTCACATTTCTGGTTTAACAAGATTTGTTTTTATAGTTGATATATTTCATGTTAAGTGATGTGGTTGGTGTTGGTTTCTGTCTGTCATATTTGTTTTTAATCATTGTTTTAGTATAAATCAGCTTGTTGGTTTTCTCCTTGGAATTGTTTCACATTTTTTCATAATAGACTTTATATCTTATCGAACAGTATGGTTTTTTTTCATTGTTGAAGGCAGTAAGGTGACCTGTAATTGTTCAGATATTGTTTTAATCTATTGATAGTTGAATCATTAGCAATTATACTACAAAACCTATTTTTATGTCAAAGAATCCTCTCTTATCATGACATCAAATTTTTTATTACTGGATAAAGAGACCAGGCTGAGAATGTCAAAGGAAGGTATTTTATAAATCTTTAACAAATAATAAAACTCTTATATGAATAAACCACAAGTTGCCTGAAAGACAAACATGTGCTACAGAGATTGAGCAATACTTGGTTCAACTTTCGATATTTACTAATTTAATATTTACATGGCTAGAAATACTAAAGGGAGATAATTCAAAGAAATATCAAAGAAAAAAAGCTGTGCTTACTTTCTAACAATAAGGAAGAAGCTGATTAAGAAAGATCCTCCAGTGGCTAACAAGTAGGCCAAACTCATATTATATGTTGTTTCATTCTCTAACATTGTCTTATTTCGATAAGCACCATAAAACAAGACTGTCTGCTCCATCCATCCCTGCAATATATACAAAATAATTATATTAGCAGCATGAAAAGTTAGTTTACAAGATTAACATATAGAATAAAAATAAAAAGTTCATTGTTTTTTGTAAGGTTTGTATTGCTAAATCATAAGTTTTCTGTGTAGTGGTCTGTGGACTGTGGTCTTTTTTTCTATTTTATTTTTCATGGTGTTGTCTGTTTTTCTTAAATTTATGGCTCACTCAGAGACTGCTCCCTGGGTATTTTCTTTCCTGTTTTGTTAAAGTAGATGAGATTTCAATTGTTGGACTATTTTATTTGAAAAAAAAATGCAACGTATCAGATAGCAGTTTTTGAAACTCAGTATTCATACAAATATTTCTTGGTTTATTATATAATAAATCATGCAACTCTGTTATATGCAACTGAAAGAAATAGCCCATAAATTTTTTAAGTAAGAATAAAGAAACTCACAAATAATTTTGTTTTCATGTTTATAGATATCATTACCATTGGTACAACACAATAGACCTCACACCTTTTGCCAGGAGCATAAAAAAGTTCTATTTTCACAGTAAAGTTTAATATTCAGGTTAACTTTATTTGTTTGGATACATTGGTTCCACAGAAATAGTTTTACCTTTGATGGTGTTTGTAAATAGGAGAAATTTAAAAGGATACAGTTATATTTAACAAAAAACCTATATATTTGTTCTCTCATTTAAACTCTACATTATATGTATTGACCTTCATTTCCGCTACTTTTTTTGGTTTTTGGTGTTAGTGGTAACTACTGTGTAAATGAGATACAAATATTGAAAACTGAATTACTTACAGTTCCTTGTATAACATCAAATATCTGATTTCCAATATTCTCATTATCAGTGATATTATGAATATGATGACCATACTCTTCAGTACATTGTATTGTTTTATTACTAATGGTGTCGTTAAAAGGGGAATCCTTTAGGACAAAGTGGGGAACCAGTGTCACACACATCATGATAACCATCATGTAGAGATTCATGAACATCAACCATCTGATGAAACGAAAATAGTTCATTATAGCAGTCCCAAATCTACCTAGAAAATATACATATGTTAGCATCAGAATTGGTCTAAAAGGTTTAAAACAAACTTAAATGAATTCTACTTATCAAATAAGTAAAGCTACTGGAAAAATAAGAAAAATATACCAAAATAAAATTATACATATTTTATTAATTTATCACTTTTCCAAATGTTAGAAACACAAAATGTTTTTTTGAAATTCAATGTCTTTTATTTCTGAACAAAAAAGTAAACTTATATTGCAATATTGAAGTAAGTAAATACTATTATCTCTACTTAAACATGTAGGAGAGGGATAATATTACTTTATGGGTCTCCTCAGGAAGTGGTTTACAATACTATGAAATGTCATGATGATCCGTCTAGCAGTTAAGAGGAGTATAACATTTTGCCACAAATAACTCTACCTCTAGTCAAGTCATTAAAAACTACTAGATGTGTTGGTACCATATGAATGCCCAAGGCATATATATAACCCTTATCACAAAAATTGGTCAACTGGAAGGAAACACAAACTTACTACCTGTTTGCCATCATTATACTCTAATATACCAAAATTCAGATCAATTTTAGAAATAACTGAAAAATGTCCCGACAACTGTTTGATTTCAAAAGACAGATATAGACAACACTATTATCCAAGACAACTTAGTGAGGGGGCATAAAATTTATAGATAATAGATTATGAAGTGTGAGGTGATGTCAATGGCGAAATACCTGATTTTTCTGTTGAATTGTAGGTATAAACATCAAATATTCATACTTTTAATGCTTAAATTATATAGCTACCTTCTACAGTTTTGAAAGAACCTGCCCAAGGCTCCAATATTTTGGCAATATTTTTAACTTGTTGTGTGAAGGAATTCCATCTCTAAAAAAAAGAGAAAAGTTAGTCTTCAGTAGATACAAACTAGAAAATAATAAAGCTGACTACTAGTTTACGTGTGGTTTTTACAGTTAAACCTATTTTGTTCTGGGATCTACAGTATGCAAAATGTAAACCAATAATCTTTCACCAATTAATGGAAAGGGAGATAACTCAACAAAGATAGAAAAGTTTCCTCTCATAAAAGTTATACAGCATTCATTTATCTCTTCCTTTATGTATTGTCTTTTGTTTTAGCTTTCCCAGTATTGTTGAGAGGACACCAAATAAGAAAAACCTCACAACAAACCTAGTATTTTCATGAAAAGTTCTAAATATAAAAAAACATGATTATGTTTATATGACACATATTGTATAACTTGCACAAAGTATTTAATGCTAAGTTTCTGACAATTATTCATTTAGGTTAACCTCTGGTGGAGCAGAAACTCACTTCAATTTGGAGGTCTGAGAAAAACAAAATAAAATGTTCTAACTTCCCAAAATATATTAATATGGAATAGCTCTATAACCTGAGTCTGTCTGTGTCTCCATCCTGCAAATCCTTTCTCAATAAGTTCAGGCTCTTTGAGAATTTTCTCTCTACAAACACAAAAATATATATAAAAATATATACGAAGGCAACAAAAATTATAATTAGTGGTCAAAACATAAAAACTATATTTAGTCAAAATTACTTAAAAAAATAAATGTAAATTCAGAATTTTATGTGTATTTATTTTAGTGATTGAGTTCACGATTAATTATTTCAATTTATTTTAGTGATTGAGTTCACGATTAATTATTACAATTTATTTTAGTGATTGAGTTCACGATTAATTATTACAATTTATTTTAGTGATTGAGAACACGATTAATTATTACAAATTCAGGAAATGCTACATACAAATTATGCGTGTATTTATTTTAGTGATTGATTTCACGATTAATTATTACAATTTATTTTAGTGATTGAGTTCACGATTAATTATAACAATTTCAGGAAATGCTTCATACAAATTATGCTATCAAAATTCTAAATGAAAATTTTTATTTTTGAGAATCCTCTCATTATTCACAGTGATAAAAGTATCGCAAAAATGTCTGAATTTACAATACCTCCATAAATGAAGCTAAATACAATAAGCATACATGTTTAAAAAGAAGTAAGGACAAAACAATTGAAAAGCAGGTCAACAAACACCAATGTTTGCTCAAAATTTGTTAAAAGGTCTCTATCAGGCTGACTTTTTGTAATATTATGCTTCTTTTCTAAACAATATATATGAACAAACCTAAAGATATTTACAACTCCATGTATAGTGTCTTGTTCTTCTAACATTTGTTTTTTGTCTTTCAGTGTTACTACATTTTCTCTATGACTAGGAACATATCCTTCAGGTATAGCAGATTTTCTTTTGACTGTTGATCTATGGCGTGATGCTGTCCTTGAATGTCTGTCATTAATAGGAACAGCCTTTTTTCTAAAACATATGTCTTTCTTCCATCATCCAGGATAACACTGGAGTTTTCTCCCTTATCTTGATGTCTCATTTGCACAAGATTATCTGAGCCATCAGGACTGTCCAATTTATAATCACTTCCAACTTCATGGCTTTCAAAGGCATTATTTTCAATCCCAAGTCTAAAAACTTTTCTCTTTCATTAGAATTATCCATCAGGTAATTCCTGGGTGAGATATTTTGTACAAAAGTTTCTCCATAGTCTGGTTCATCTTCTATAGATTCATAAATCTCTTCATTTAGGCTTCTACTATTCCTACTGATGTGACTGGGGTGCTCAGATACTCTGCTCTGATCAGATGTATAATTGTTTCTTTGACCTGTGTGGTTCATGTTATCTCTATCCCACATGGATTCAGAATATTTGGGATACTGAGCCGAATGTCTGTTCTCTCTGGTTTCATTTCTTTGTTTACGTTGGAAATCGTTAGGATTATGATGTCTGTGATCATATTCAGAACTTGCATTAGTTGATCGAATTAGAGTTTCTGAATAATTCTGTTCCATATCATATCTAGAGGCCCTTTCATTTATACTGTCATTTCCTTGATTGAAATTCCTGTATGAGTTTCTATGATTTTCATCATCAAAATAAGAAGAATCGGTCTCATAAGGTGCATCATAAAACTCTTCTTGATGACCAGTATAATTATTCAAATTTCTGTTATGATATGCATCTTCGTTTCTTTCATATGATTGTCTTTCCAATCCATAGTCTCCATGTAAGTTACCTTCAAAATTCATACTTGAATGTCTGAACGTTTATAAGATTTCAAATGGCTGATACCTTATTCCTTATGATCCATCCAAAAAACTTCATAGGAAACTATCAATTGAAAGTTTTTGAAAGTAACATGTCAAGCGCCTGCAGACACAATACAAAAAGTCCTCATAAATCACAGTCAACTGCTTACAGATATTTGAAATCAAATGTTACAATCAATAAAAATCATTCATTATGTAAGAGACCATACAACCAAGGTATGCTTTGAGATCATAATTTTCACATGGTGATTGAGCATGATCAGCATTTATAAGAGTGATTTATAGTACATTTCTACTGATAAACTGCTATCTTGCCATATGAAACAATCAACCTTTAAGACTTAAGACTGTCTTTTATCGGCAATTCAATTAAATACTTACCTTTTGTATTATGAGAAAATTGAAATTAATATCAAGGAGAATTATTTATCCATAATAAAACCTTTTATTTGTAAATACTACAAAAACAAAACTCCACCATCATTATTCATTATAATAAAAAACCATACAAGAGACTAGTTTTAAAAACAAGGGGCTCTTCAGATAGATATAAGAAGATCTGGTATGAGTGCCAATGAGACAACTCTCCATCCAAGTCACAATTTGTAAAAGTAAACCATTATAAGTCAAAGTACGGCTTTCAACACGGAGCCTTGGCTCACAACGAACAGCAAGCTATAAAGGGCCCCAAAAATGACTAGTGTAAAACCATTCAAACAGGAAAACCAACAGTCTAATCTATATAAAAAACGAGAAACAAGATACTCTTATGAACCACATCAACAAACGACAACCACTGAACATCAGGTTCCTGACTTAGGACAGGTGCAAACAAATGCAGTGGGTTTAAAAGAGCCAAAATCAAGCACCTGGCAAAAAAGTCTACACTGTAGATTCATTTACTTTTGCAAGTATCAATTTTCATGGATTGAGAAAAATTGTGTTCTTCTGGATATTTGATTGTGTGGTTTTTCAAAAGTTTGTAAGCAAGCCTTCAGACTTCATACTTATAAGTTGAATATTTAAATTCGTGTTTTCCTTATATACACAAAATCAACAATAATTGGTATCCCATGAATAATAATGAATCCACAGCATTAAAATTCATTTTCACTTTTATTGCAATCAGTGATTTTTATAAAAATAAGGAGATGTGGTATAATTGCCAATGAGACAACTATCCACCAAAGTTCAAATGAAGTGGATGTAAACAATTATAGGCAACTGTACGGCCTTCAACAATGAGAAAAACCCATACCATATGGTCATCTATAAAAGGCCCCGACATGAAAAATATGAAACAATTCAATTGAGAAAACCAACAGCCTAATTTGTCTATTTGGAGACCTAGGTGTGCTGATTTTTGCTGTTGAAAGTTTAACTTTATCTATTATTGTTTTTAAGATAATTGCCATAAAACACAAGATTTGGGAAAAACCTTATGTCATTTAAGGGCATACTTCCTACAAGGAGTCAATAGACAATTCCCTTTATTTGTTTGTATGCAGATCTTATGTGATGTTTACAGTTTCTTTCTACCAAGCTAATGGCAAAAAAAATAAAATGGTTATAGGTAATAACTCTTTTGAGTGTCAATTGACAATTTGGATTATGTTGGCTTATTTGTAAAATTATTTTGCTGGTCATATTTGCTGTCTGTAGTTTTTCTATTTTTATTAAGGTTTTCCAGAAAATCCTAAGCCGAAAATGCCATAAATGGTTAAAATTTTCATTCAAGAGCTATAACTCTAATAAGAATCTGATTGATAATTTTGTTATGTTGACTCTTTTGTAGATTTTGGCTAGTTGATCTTTTTTGCCAACTACAGTTTTTCTTAAGTTTCTATTATAGCTTTCAAGATAATTGCTTAAAACAAAAAAAATCATAAAAATCATCATTTTAATGCTAGTCATATTTGTTGATTGGCAGCAACTATAAAACACAAACATATACTAGATACCATAAGGATCATTCAACTCAAATTTGTTTGAAATTGGTTCATTGTTTTAAGTAGAGATTTATGAAAAATGTTTACAATGAGGAAGGATAACAGACAAAGAAAGACAAATGATAATAAAAGAACAGAGTTCCAATGTCCTCCATGTTGCACATATTTTATATTTCCAAGGGGCATAACTCTTTTAAAAAAAGTCAATCGTCTACCATTATAAAACTTGTCCCAGATATTGCTGATATTAACCTATAGTATAAGTTTTATAAAAATCTGGCAAGAATTGTACCCGTGAGAGCGCTAACCAGGCCATTTTCCAGAAATTTAATATTTCCAAGGGGCATAACTCTTTAAAAAGAAGTCGATCGGCCACCATTATAGAACTTGTCCGAGATATTGCTGATATTAACCTATAGTTTAAGTTTTTTAACAATCTGGCAAGAATTGTACCTTTGAGAGCGCTAACAAGACCGGACGGACGGACGCCCAGTATTTCCATGTCCCCCAAACGCGTTACGCAGGGGACAATTAGGGATGCCAATAAATTGGTCATCTTCAGCTCTGAAAGACTATATTTTTTTCTCTCATTATTGTCCCTGTAGCACAAATCTATGGTCCATTCACCCAATAATACTGTTAAAAATCAGAGATATAACATAACATATTATTAAGATTTAAAATCTGTAGGAAAATTTTGGGATAAAGTGGATGTGAAAATGATAAATCTTCTAAAATTTAACACCACTAACATATATGAAATAGGTTCATCCCTGAATACAATATCCAGAAAAATATAATTTATAATCCTGATTAAAAATATAGTTTGAAATGTCAACAGTGTTAATACATTGTTTTAAGGTAACCAATGAGGCCATATATCGGTTTTGATTATTTACTTTGGAAGCTCTTAGTACTTAGATTGTCCTCAGATTACCTATTGACAGGTGAGAGAACTTCCTGGTTTTTATCTCTAATGACCTCCAAAAGATATTAGTTTATGTGCATAATGTGTAAACCTTTTGTAAACACACTAAAAATATTAAAATTGATGATAAATCAATATTCAAATAAGAGTTAACTTATTTTTATCCAGGGGAAATAACTCGAAACTGTTCTATACATTTAGATTTAGGTTCTCTTCCTGCCAATTATGAATGGCTTGGTCATTGGTTTTATGTATGTAACTATAAGACTAATTGTTCTTCTAGTCTTAAACTCACATCTTCTTATTTAAAATATTGAATCTTTTTCTATTTACTAGAGATTTTGTCCAAAACAAATAAATGGATAAAAATCACTATTTAAGGACAATACCTCCTAAGGAGTCAATCAATGGTTTGGTCATGTTGGCATTTTTAGTATCTTGAATGGCTGATCATTTTGGCTATGACATTGCTATTCTATGTTATTACATTGGTTGCAATGAATTACCATGATTTCCCAGTGAAATAAAACAGATAATTTCACATGTGAAATAAATGCGATAATGTCACTCCTTTGATATCATGCAGCAATGGGTGTTGTCAAGACGTTGTTGATGATGTTGCATCAAAACTAATTGACAACCCATAGAAAAAATATAGTTCCTGCCATTTCTACTTTATGTCTATTAATACAAGTCCATAGTCAATGTAATAAAAAGAATAACTAATCCAATAATTCAAATATCGAAAAATATTCAACGTGTGACCGAACAACATTTGTGAACTACTTTGTTGTTCGGTCACGCGTATATATTTTTCTATATTTGAATTCTTGGATTAGTTATTCTATAATTATTGGTTAACTCATTTATATATCAGAACTGTATTAGAGTTTATGATATACTAGTACCTACTTGAATTTTCTCTTGATATGTATAGGTGCTGTTATACATTTAATACTTTCTCTCCTTTCCAGTTGATCAGCTTTTTCAATGGGAATTTGTCCAGCACTGCCAAAAGAGGCCAATGACCTACGTCTTCTCAAAACTTCCTGCTGAATTTCCTCTTCATCGTCATCTGAATCCTGCAACAATCCCGGAAAAGTACATATGGAGGAATGTCTAGGCATATGCAGAAGACTTTGACTTCTTCCTTGTGCAGTTTTGCAGGAAGCTATAAGATGTGTATCTGATAAAATACCTCGATGGCTTGGTAGGCTTGACAGAATGGTAGCATGGCTTCCTCGCCTCCATCTTAGATCTCTTTCTGGAATTTCTATTATTTCTGCAAGAAAAAAGCATAATTCTTGTTACAAAATAAATCTACATCTATATAAAATGATCACATTTCATGTTATAAAAGTTTCTCTTTTGTTCTCTTAGAACAACTATTACAGTTGTACTGTGGATTAATATTTATTCATGGGATACCAATTGTTGTGTTCGTTATGGGTACAGCCTAGATAAACCATGATTTTAATGGGAAAATAGCATGTATGCAGATTTTTCAAAACCAAGAAATCAAATCATGAAAGTACAATATTCCCTCAATCCACGGAAATTGGTAATCACAAAAAAAAATTGATTCCTCAGATTCTCTTATCATAATCGGATTAGATGGATTAGAACAAATATTCCAAAATATTACATTCGAAATGAAAAGCATTTGTAATATATTTTTTCCTGAATGGAAAATTTGTTTCTCACTATACAATGGAAAATCTTGGTCAGAAGAATTACATGTGGTATTACAAAATATTCCAAATCAGGATATGAGATGGGGGATCCTTCATTTCTGTATTCTTTAATTTTTTATACTTTTTGCCAATTATTCTCTATTCATTATAATTTAGGACCTCATTTTTCTCTATTCTTTATTTTTTTGGTCCATTTTTCTCTATTGTTTTATTTTTTGCCCATTATTGTCTATTCTGTAAACCCTCGGATATGATGTTATTCCAACGGCTCTGGCCAGTTTCAATGTCTAACATTAGGCCCTTTATATTTATATTATACATCTACATATGAGGATCTAACAATCTTTAAGTAACATACAACAGATAATGTAGATATGATAAACAATTGCTAATGAGGTATAAATTTTCTTTTTGGCGATAGGGGAAAAGCTACTGTACAATTTAACAGACTTTTTCAAATGTCTATTCTTTTATAAAAATCCAGTTTGAAACACAGCACCATTTACAAAAGCATGTATGAGAATATATAAGCAATAACTATGATATTTGTTTAGGTGAAGTTCAGTCAAGATAAAAAATGGCTTTTAATTGGATAATAGACATCTTTATATGTCCACTGCAAGTCACAAATTTCGTACAGAATGTTAGGTTGTCGTCCAAAATTCTCCTCAATCTATAAGCCACTGGCTGTTTAGAGCTGGATAAAGTCCTGGGATATCATAGAGCAACCAATAATTATAAATACACAGAAATGGTTGACCACACTTGTGAAATATTTCACTTTTTATTGGAATATAAAAGGAATAAACTCAATTATATAATTAAGAGATGAGACGACAGGTTGTTATTAAATAGTTTAAAAAAAAAATAAGATCATTGATGATGTGGCAGATTTTTTTTTATCTAGGTACATGTAACAGCAGGGCAAACATCTATTATTAAACTAAATTATCTGAGTTATCTCCCCTCATAAATCTTTTTTTTTTTAAATAATTCTAATGTGTAAAAAAGCTATTATAATAACACTTAATAATATAAATGTCTTCACTTAAATTTTCAATTATGCAAAAAAATGCTTTTATGTGTAATAAAGTTAGTAAATCTTATCAGTTATTCGTAAGAAACTAAGGTTTCAACTCCCTCAGGCAAAGTTGACCTTTAGGTGGATTTGGCTATTCTTTT